>OZ012739.1:268353370-268835282 GCA_963859935.3 Lathyrus sativus | reverse complement strand
GACACGGTAACCTGTGATACATGCCATCGGGACTCATCAGGTCATTAAGAACTTTTTAACAATCAAGTTAATCATGCCATTGGGCATTCAAAGAAATTTTCGGGCATCAGCCGGACTTCGTCACTAAGTCGGGAATAGAATTCTCAGTCAATCATGAACCAATTGGGGATATCCGAACTTCTGCCATCAGGCACTCCGCATCAGCTGAGAGAACTACTTCGTTAATATGGTTGGAATTCAATCATCAAGTTTTCGAGGGAAGTTTCAACTTTGCTGTTCAGAAACCTGCTTGGGATGACACATCTCCATTGGGGATTCTGGAGAACTATCAAGTAACTCTGCTTCGGGGATCTAGAAATCATTATGGATGAATCAACTCTGCTGAGGACTTCAAGAATCATCTTGGACAAATAACTCCGCTGGAGACTTCAAGAATCATCCTGAACCAATAACTCTGCTGGAGATTTCAAGAATCATCCTGAGGAAACACTCTGCCGGGGATTTCACTGGGGATTTGAAGACTCATCTTAAGCAATCCACTTTCACTGGAGAATTCAAGAATCATCTTGGGCAAACGACATTGCTGGGGGAATTCAAGAATCATCTTGGGCCACACCACTCTTCTGAGATTTCGGGAATCATCCTGAGCAGACACCCTGCCGGGGAACACCTATAAAATCAAGAAAGGTAACGACCTAGCTCATGTTTCGTATGCATATGCTTTGACAATGGCGCAATGCTCCACACGGTGGAAATGCTACGCGTTTAGGGTAAATGCTATGCAATCATGCAAAATGCTATGACCCCATCAGCAAAATAAATGCTGAAGGGAGAATCCTCCTGTCAAGGAGAAAGGACACTCTGGTGGAGGAAGGAATCATCCCGCCGAGGAGAAGAAGCTACACCAATCTCAATTGGACTCCGCCTGGGGAAACGAACTTCAGTCGACTGCTGCAGGGTGTCGCTACTGCGAAAATCGGCGCGGCTGACAGAAGAGTCGCCACCGTGCGTTATTTATCCCAACGGAGGGAAAAGGAAACGCTCGAAGTAAACCTCGCAAAAAACGGGAAAGGTATGGTCGTCGCAACCAAAACCTGGATTCGGGAGTCGGTTACGCAAGGGGAAGGTATTAGCACCCCTCACGTCCGTCGTACTCGACGGGATCCACGCTTGTTTTCTGGTACGGATTGTTATTCTATCTACTCTAAGGTCTGGGGTTAAAAGAAAAATAAAATGACTCGGCAAAGTATCACACTTTATGCCTACGTATTCCCGTCTGGAACGAGAAATCAGAGTCAACGTAGTTCGCCTACCTACGAGAAAGGAGGGGAAGGTTGCTCGCTAGGATATCGCATCCTATGCCTACGTACTTTCATACAGCATGAAAGATCAGAGCAAACGTAGTTCGGGCCACGTACGACACAAGTCTGTCTTGGTTGATTTTATTCCTTCTGAAAAAGGGTTTTCTGATTAGCAGTCCAAGCGGACAAAAAATGACGTTTTGATGAGTTCACATTCTTTTACGGAAGAAGTGTCTTTTATTGGGTTTGAAAGATTTATTGTGTTTTTCTGTTTGTTTTGAGAAAGAAGAGACAGAACTCTAACCTACGGTTGCGAAGGGAATTAGACTAACCTAATGTTATCATGCATGGGTTAAGACCTAATGTCTATCATGCTCCTCTCTTGCGCAGAGAGAAACAGAGATCCTAAGGGAATAGACGGAAACAGAAACAATATCAGATATATACAGTAAAACAGTAAAATGCATGGATGCAACAATACAAGCGAGGCAAGGGACTCCCACTCAACCTCGAACCTAGAAAAACAATAGGAAAAAGTGAACAAACTTCACTTTCAACCCAACAGGGTAAACAGCAAACAATATAGTCCAGAAAACCAATCAATACATCAAGAATGAATAACAGCAGAAAAATAAACAGCCACAGCAGCTCTGAAACAACATCTGACTTCAAGCTTCAGCAAGCATCAATCTCCATCTCCACAGCCTTCAAGCAAGGTCTTTGTCATCAATCTTCAGTCTACAATGGCTTTTCTTCAAGTCTCAAACTCCAGGGTGAGGGATCAATCATAAGAATGAAGTGAATGAATGTTAGACAGTCAATTACCTACCAAGGGTGGTTCATTAACTGTTAACATTATACAGACAGTTTTCCCTCAAAAGTTCTATCTTTCAAATACATTCACTGATCCTTCCAAAGGAAGGAGGTGGATATTTGAAAGAGACTTTGAATCATAGAGAAAGGATGGATGCAGACAAGGCACTCCATGTTTGAGAAACAAGCTTTCTAATCTAGAGCTCTGCCTAGCTCCTAAACCCTAATCTCCTCAACAGCTGCTAGCAAGAATCTCCTCTTCAACTCTGGAAATTGGTCTTCAGTCTTTGGATCTCCAATGGCTTCATCATCACAACCCTTCAGCTCTCCCAATCCCCAAGCAATCCCAATACCCAAGCAATCCCAATACCCATACAGACAAACAATAATCCCTAGAGGGCACACCACACCAATCAATCAAATATAGACAGTAATATACCAATAGCAGTAGGGGAATCCTAGTGATTTCTAAGGGGTCTAATAACTACCCATAATCCCTATAGTCCCATGTCTAACATATTCAATCTCTAAGTCCTAAGGGAAATGATTCAATTCTCCTAAGTCATCACTTAAACCCTAATTTTGTTCATGTTATTCACACCTAAACTAAACACCTAAAATTAAGTCCTAAAAATGAGAACTAAATTGTATGTACAAGTTGAATGTCTAAACTAAATAACCTAAAAAGAATGGATTAAAAATGTTAAAGCAACTATTAGAACAAAAATCAACAAATTCATGTATGAAATGAAACACCTAAAATAGGCATTTATTTGGAAAATATGGGGAAAATATCAAATAAAAAATAAAATGCAATTTTTATTTTTTATAATTTTCTAGACATCTTGAAGAAATTAATGCAAAAAGAATCATTAAAAAATATGAAGTTTTCATTTTCTTATGATTTTTACAAAATGCATGAAAATGAAAAGAAATTAAAAAATATGAAATATAGAGAAATAGAGGGAGGAGGTGAGAATAGCAAGGCGCTCTAGTTCAAATCTCAGATGGGCGATGAAGCCAGGGGTGCGAATAACAAATACCCTAAGCCCAACACGCTTCAGAAAACTGAATTAAAAAAGAAAAAGAAAAGATTAAACCCTCGGTTCAAATAGCAATAAATTCACATGTAATCCGTTGGGCCTATCAAGAAGGGGGTGGGGATAGCAAGCAATTCCAAAGCCCAGTCAGAAAAATAAATGAAACGGGGCGTTTTGATGTTTGAACTTTCCCTCCGTTTTGTCCATTCGATCGTGGCCGTTGGTTTCAATTCCCAGTCAATAGTCAAAAGGCCATCGTGTGGCTCATGAGTCATCTTCAACCTCCAGCTAACCCTAACCTCTGAAAACCCTAGCCATGCATGAACTTTACACTCCTCTATTCTCCCTCATCTCTCCATGGATTCCTTCGATACCAAGAGCAGAGTTGCTCTATTCTTTCTCCTCTACATAACCATAACCATAACTCCTCCTAAAACTCAAGCAACAATGGAACCCGATGCACATAACAGTTGGAATCCACCATTTTCACCTGTGATCAATCCTGCCAAACCTTGCTAATCTTTACCCTAAAATGATCTACATGCCATGCTAATCAACCTGAGCTATCCATCTAGGATTATCTTGCCATAAACTATGAGTTATCAATCCTAACAGATTTGGTGCACTATGATCAACCTTCATGAAACTTCTTCAAACTCACCAAAATCAATCCTCTAACTTATCCTAACAGTTCTATACTAACAATTCTCTATGATTCTAACTAAATCATGCAATTCGAAGAGGAAACTAACCTGGTGCAAAATGGTGAAAACAGCTATGGAAACCCTTGGATCTGATGCTTGCAGTGATTGGAAATTGATCAGTGACCTTGATTATAAGTTCTGTATGCAATGGATCTTGTGCAAACTCCTTGAATCTTGTACTTGAAACCTTCTTGCAACTTGGATGATGAAGATGGATAGCATGATTCTTGCTCAATTCAACCAAATCTTTGATGGAATTCTGATCTATGAATGATCTAGATGATGATCAAATCAAGAAATATGGGAATTGATGGAGATTTGAGAGAGTTTGAGATGCTTTTGCAAATTGGAGAAAGTGTGTGAAACTTGTGGCTTTGAGTAAATGTGATCACCAACCCTGGCATGAACCCTCTCCATTCAATATATACATGTCCTTAGAACCTCCTAGAAACTTGGAGAAACTTCCCATGTGTGGTTTCCCTTGGATTTGGTTTATGTATCTTCCATTACAAGTAACCATGAATAACTCCCAAAATGTGAACCAAGCTCAAATTCTACTTTAGCCAATGTTCTCAAAATAATCTTTCCATTCAAAATTACCTATAACTTTGCCCCATTTGGCCAAAATATGAAAAATCTCATTTTTAAGTCCATTTTTATTCATTAAATCCAACAATTTTGAAACCTTGTGCTATGAATCTTTCCAATATCTCATTGTCACTTTTCTAGACTCAAATGTCATTTGGAACAAGTTTTATGTTGTAAAGTTTTCCATTTGAAGCTTCCTTGTATGAGTTTTGGGCATAGGCTTGAAATGACCTGTAATTCTCAGATGACCAAAATACCCTTTGCTTGCCAAGACCATAAGTAGAGTTCCACAAATCATATGAAGGCATACTATACCATTATAGAAAGCTAAGACAATGAGGAAAAATTCTTATGTTAACTAGAAATTCATTTGAAATCTCCTTGAGGGGTAAAAATTGCTTGTAAGTCAAGTCATTTTCACAGACGAAATTTCAGATACCTCAGATGACCTATAACTTGCAAGGACCATAACTTGAGTTATATAAAACTCCTTGATGTATTCCACCACTAAAATTAAAGGTATTGAGATCCTCTACAAGTTTCATGTTGGCCAAGGATTCATTTGAAGCTTGTATTTTGACTTATCTTGCTTGGAAATTTGACCTAAATTAGGGGATTTTACACAGAAACCCTAATTTAGAAACTCCTCTTCTCCTTGATTTCTCTTGATTTCTTCTTAGCATAACAACATATCCTTCTTTACATGTCAAATGATGAACCCCACATCCCTTCAATAGACCTTAATGCCTTTCAATCAATCAATTGACCTAGAGTTGACCTAGAGTTGACCCCAGATGAAACCCTAGTTGACTGTCTTCAACTGCAATTCTTGTGACTACACCAATGACTTGTCTCCTTCTCCAAATGACTTTCTAAGTATCCCATGATTCCCACATACTCTCCATGCTCCATCCACAGCTCACAACTTACTTGTTGATCCTCAGACACCCTCAGATAGGAGCTAGAAGCCCTGCTTGATCCATTGACTTCTCAGCTTTCAAATTCTTTCTGATGACTTGAATGAGATTGAATTAGAATAATAACCTCTTGATAGGCTCATAGAGATGAGAATAATGCTTGGTCCCCTGTTGGATGACTTGATATGCTATGCTATGCAGATGATCAGACTATGTACATGGCTCTATATGCAAATGCTAATGATATTGAAACATAACCCAAGTGAATAAGGTTGAGCAAATTTTAGGGTGCAACAGCTGCCCCTATTCAAGAGACTTGGACCCGATTGGGTGAAGAGCCCGGAGCCTTCAGACATCCGTGGTACGAGGCGGTTGAATACTAAGAACCCAGAAATTTGCCAACCGCAGAAATAAACTGCGCCTCTGCTCGGGGATTATTTCATCAGCCTGAAAAGCTTCTCTCCTTGCAAGAATACAACTTTGCTTGTCCACGTTAGGATGCCTGTGTCGTCACCACAAAGAATCTCGACCCAAACTCGTCCATGTTAGGAAAAATCTCGACAGCTTCACTGGGGATGGCTCGTCTGCCTTCTGGTCAGAAATAAATCGTCCACGTTAGGAATAAACTCTTCTACGCTAGGAATAACACCGTCCGCGGTAGAACTATACCCTCGTCTGGATCTGCCCACGTCAGGACTAAACTCTTCCATGTAAGGAACACATCTTTTCCCATCTTGTGAATAACATTTTTCCACGTAAGGAAACAACTTCTTTATGAATCTGTCCACGTCAGAACTAAACTTTCCACGTAAGGAATACATCGTTCTTCCACGTAAGGAATCAATCCTTCCACGTCAGGAACGCTATCTTTCCACGTAAGGAATCACATTTTGATTCGTCCACGCAAGGACTCCAACTTGTTCCACGTAAGGAATCACCTTTTTCCACGTAAGGAAACCACAATCTTGATCTGTCCACGTAAGGACTCCAACTTGATATGTCCACGTAAGGACTCAATCTTTCCACGTAAGGAATACCTCTTGATATGTCCACGTAAGGACTCCAATCTTTCCACGTAAGGAATCACCTCTTTCCACGTAAGGAAACCACAATCTCGATCTGTCCACGTAAGGACTCCAACTTGATATGTCCACGTAAGGACTCAATCTTTCCACGTAAGGAATACCTCTTGATATGTCCACGTAAGGACTCCAATTTTTCCACGTAAGGAATTCAATCTTTCCACGTAAGGAACTAACTCTCTTCTTGCTTTGTCCATGCAAGGACTCCAATTTTTCCACGTAAGGAATAAACTCATCTTTCCACGTAAGGAATACATCTTTCCACGTAAGGAATCCCATCTTTCCCCGTAAGGAATCACATCTTTCCACGTAAGGAATACATCTTTCCACGTAAGGCATACCATCTTCCCACGTAAGGAATACATCTTTCCACGTAAGGAATCACACCTCGTCTTAATTTGTCCACGTCAGGACTCACATCTCGTCTTAATTTGTCCACGTAAGGACTCACTTCTTGACTTGCTGAGGAGATAACACTTGTCCTCGTTAGGACCCACATCTTCATCTGGTGAACTAATAGAACCTGTCCATGTTAGGACTTGCACGTCTTCGACTTGCTGGGGAAATAAGACTTTGTCCACGTCAGGACTCATACTTTGCCAAAAACACGAAGAAGGATAAATTTGTCCACGTCAGGACTCTCGCATCTTGTCATCACAAAGAACTACAAACTTGTCCTCGTCCGGACGCATATTTCACCATCACGAATAAGGCTACCTGCTGGAAATAACTGGTCCACGTCAGGACACCAACACGAAGAATAACCAACTTTGTCCACGTCAGGACTCCATCTTCGATCAATACCAGGAAATCAAATCCGTCCACGTTAGGACTAACACATATCGTCAAACTGAGGAAATGTCTACGTCAGGACCCCCACTTCTCTTAGCGCAAAAAACCTGTCAATAAACTCGTCCACGTTAGGACTCATCATTCCATGGGTCCGCCAACTTCTTATCATTGACGTTATAGCAACTTTGAGGCTGACTCTACTGGGGATATTTGGAAATCAAACTACTGGACGCCTGCCCTGATACCCGGCGGTGGCCTCTGAAATTCTGATTCATGAAACCTTTTAATGCTGACGTAACAACAACTTTGAAGGAAACAAATCGCTGGTCGGACTAGAGAAACTTCAACAAGAAACCCCGGAGGGGAAATAAGTAACTCTGCTTGGGGACAAAGAGAAACTTATCCTGATAACTTTGTGGGGAGTAGTGCCAAAGCTGACACTTCGTTGAATGTCTCATGCCGAGACTTCGAATGTTTATTGATTCACCTGAGCGAGGGCTCTCTCTACCTGCAAGAGAAACAATACTTGGAACAAAAGGTTAGCCATCCTGGTTTATGCTTCTAAAATGCGTATGTTTGATACTGACGCAATGCTTCAATCGTCATGGAAATGCTATGTGTGTTTATTTGGTGAATGCAAGTGTGACACTATATGCCAATGCAATTGCAGACTCGAACTGTTGGGTACAGAAACTGCTTCAGCAAAATAAACGATGAAGATAATGCCAACTTCGCTGGGGATAGCCAGATGCTACAGAATCATTCAGGCAAAATAAATGCTGGAAGAATGAAGCCGACTCAGCTGGGAACTTGAACCAAGCACCTCATTGAAGTAACACCCTGCTGGGGGATATAACTCTGCTAGAGAATAGCAGATGCGTCTGGTATGATTGAACTTCTGCTGGAGAGTGAACGGATATCACACGGTATTCTGACAAAATAAATGCCAGGACCCACACCAACTCTTCTAGGGAGAGTCTTAATCTTCGAGTTCCACTGGGAGGAATGAAAACACTTGCAAAGAGAATTCCGCTGGGGATGGGATGATTCTCTTGGGGGAAATCAACTGATTCCGCTGGGAGAGAGTAAATGACCCTGCGGGGAAAGGTAAACTTCCTGAATACAGCTCACCGATATGAATCTTCTGAGGCTAGCCCACTCTGCTTGAGATAAGGAATCCTTCTGGGGGACACCACACTGCCTGAACACAGCCTACAATCATAGAATTGCCAACTCTGCTCAGAATAAATGGCTTTGTTGGAGCATGCCCTCTGGATAAGCTACGACTAGCTATGGAATTCGATCCTTCTTCAGGAGGTCGAGTCTTTCGTAATTGCAACCTTTTGATCCTCTTCCTCGTACGGCTATGAAACCTGCATCAACACAAACAAGACAGGACAAGCCTATGCAACCAAATCAATTCAGGTTAGTGACGTTATTTTTAGTTAATTCAAAGCTTTAGCAATTATTGGCAAGGGCCAGTGATGTTATACGCATGCTAGTTTCAATACTTAGGCGTTTTATCATGCACAAAACAGTAAAGAACCAGCATCAAGTACTGAATAACATATTTTATTGATTGGGCCCCTGAATGGGCGGAGTTTTGTACACGGGATGTAACTCCTGAAAAGAGGAAGCTACGCAAAGCAGATATACAAGTATGCACAGGAAGCATAAATATATTGACAAATTAAATTTGTACACATGTCGGCAACGGGATGCAGACGAACACCACGAACTGATCCTCCTATGACTCGCCCGACTCTAATGCTTTCCCGGTATCAACACTTCCGAAGAGATTGCATCCGATAATCGACCCCTCAGGTATATTCTCCCGCACCAATGCTCAATGCAAGATCAAAATTCGGACCGCAGTCATTTGCTTTTTCAATCCCTAACTTTTGCGTGAACCGCCCTTTACGGGTTTTCAGTTCACCGGGATACCCTTTTTTGCCGAAGTCGCCCAGTGTAGGTTTTCAACTTCGCGGGTGTACATTTTTTCAATTTTATCCCTAACTTTTGCCCGAACCTTTCATTCTGTTTTTGGTTCGCCAGGATGCCCCATTTTTGCCTGGACTCTCTTTTTTCTGTCCAGCGGGTCAATTTTAAGCAAAGTATTTTTTAACTGCGTCCGAATTCACAGGCGACGTAAAGTCTTCACCGTCCATGGTGGACAACAATAACGCTCCTCCTGAAAAGACTTTTCTGACAACGTATGGCCCTTCGTAGTTGGGGGTCCACTTGCCCCTATGATCTGCTTGCGGCGGGAGAATCCTTTTCAGCACAAGGTCGCCCGTCTGAAAGCTCCGTGGATGTATCTTCTTATCATATGCTTTCTTCATTCGGCTCTGGTACAAACGACCGTATGCTAGAGAAGCTAGCCTCTTCTCATCCATCAAACTCAGTTGATTCAACCTGTTTTTCACCCATTCTGCCTCGTCTAGCTGAACATCTCGCAATACCCTCAGAGAAGGGATCTCAACTTCCAATGGTAATACCACTTCCATTTCGTATACTAACGAGAACGGGGTTGCCCCAGTTGATGTGCGTACCGTCGTACGATAACCGTGCAAAGCGAAAGGTAGCATCTCATGCCAATCCTTATAGGTCACCACCATTTTTTGAACGATCTTCTTGATATTCTTATTGGCCGCCTCGACAGCGCCATTCATCTTGGGTTGGTAAGGGGAGGAGTTGTGATGTTCGATCTTGAAATTCTGACAGAGCTCCTTCATCATTTCGTTGTTCAGGTTTGAACCGTTGTCCGTGATTATCCGCTCGGGAATCCCATATCGGCAAATGATATCTCTCTTGATGAATCTGGCCACCACTTGCTTCGTTACATTTGCGTAGGACGCCGCCTCCACCCACTTGGTGAAGTAATCGATTGCTACTAGAATGAACCTGTGCCCATTAGAAGTTGTCGGCTCGATCTTTCCAATCATATCGATTCCCCACATCGAGAACGGCCAAGGCGATGACATCACATTTAGAGGACTCGGAGGCACATGGATCTTATCAGCATAGATTTGGCACTTGTGGCACTTCCTTGCGAACTTGAAACAGTCAGTTTCCATAGTCAGCCAAAAATAACCTGCCCGCAGCAGCTTTCTCGTCATAGCATGTCCACCAGCATGCGTACCAAAGGTACCTTCGTGTATTTCCTCCATGAGCAGCTTTGCCTCTTTCTCGTCTACGTAACGCAACAACACCGAATCGTGGTTTCTTCTATATAAGACATCGTCCGGATTCAAATCGAAATTACCCGCTAATCTCCTGAGAGTCTTCTGATCTCTACTGGATGCCCCAGCCGGATACTCTTTGTTCTTCAGGAAATTAAGGATATCAAAATACCACGGTTTATCATCGGATGCTTCATCAATAGCAAATACGAAAGCTGGTCTGTCAAGCCGAGAGATAATGATTCTGGGAGCCTCGTTCCAGAAGTTGACTTTGTACATGGAAGACAAAGTGGCAAGGGCGTCAGCCATTTGATTCTCTGCTCTCGGTACGTGATGCAACTCAACCTTGTCAAAGAAAGGCAACAATCTCCTTGCATAATTCATGTAATGTATCAAATTGGGCTGACGTGTCTCCCACTCTCCTTTGATCTTATTCACCACCAGAGCTGAGTCTCCGTATACGTCCAGATTCTTGATTCGCAAATCAATGGCTTCTTCAAGCCCCATTATACAAGCTTCATATTCGGCCTCATTATTGGTGACGGCAAAGGTCAATCGGGCAGTAAACGGGATGTGCGACCCGTGTGGTGTAGTGATGATTGCCCCTATTCAACTACCGTAAGCGTTCACAGCTCCGTCAAATATCATCTTCCATTTGGAACCCAACTCTGGTCCTTCGTCTGGCAACGGTTCTTCGCAATCCTTCATCTTTAGGTACATGATATCCTCGTCAGGAAAATCAAACCTCATCGATTGGTAATCTTCAATAGGCTGCTCCGCCAGATACTCAGACAGCACACTCCCCTTTATAGCCTTTTGCGAGACGTATTGAATGTCATATTCAGTCAAGACCATCTGCCAACGGGCAATTCTCCCTGACAACGCCTGCTTTTCGAATACATATTTGATAGGATCCATCTTCGAGATGAGCATGGTTGTATGATTCAGCATGTATTGCCTCAAACGCTTGGCGGCCCAGGCTAGCGCGCAACAAGTTTTCTCCAACATTGAGTATCGAGATTCACAATCTGTAAATTTCTTACTCAAGTAGTAAATCGCATGCTCTTTTCTTCCTGTCTCGTCGTGTTGACCGAGAACACAACCCATGCTTCCCTCAAGAACCGTCAAATACATAATCAAGGGTCTCCCTGCCACTGGGGGTATCAAAATAGGAGGCTCCTGCAAATACTGCTTTATTTTATCGAACGCCTTTTGACAATTTTCGTTCCACGTTACTGCTTGATCTTTCTTCAACAGCTTGAATAATGGTTCACATGTAGCAGTTAGGTGAGATATGAACCGAGCGATGTAGTTCAACCTCCCTAAAAACCCGCGCACCTCTTTCTCTGTTTTAGGCGTCGGCATTTCTTGGATCGCTTTTATCTTAGCAGGATCGACCTCTATTCCTCTTTCGCTTACGATAAACCCCAGCAGTTTACCCGATCTCACCCCGAAGGTGCACTTGTTAGGGTTCAGTCTCAGCCTGAACTTCCTAAGCCTTTTAAATAACTTCAGCAGATTCACCAGATGCTCTTCCTCCGTCTGGGATTTGGCAATCATATCGTCAACATAAACTTCGATCTCTTTATGCATCATATCATGGAAAAGAGTCGTCATCGCACGCTGATATGTTGCCCCAGCATTTTTCAAACCAAAGGGCATCACTTTGTAGCAAAATGTTCCCCAAGGCGTTATGAAAGTAGTCTTCTCCATGTCCTCTGGCGCCATTTTAATCTGATTATAGCCTGAAAAGCCATCCATGAAGGAGAATATGGAGTATTGAGCAGTATTATCAACTAGCACGTCCATATGAGGAAGTGGAAAATCGTCTTTTGGGCTTGCTTTGTTCAAATCCCTATAATCCACGCACATTCGAACCTTGCCATCTTTCTTTGGCACTGGTACAATGTTAGCAACCCATGAGGGATATTTTGTCACAGCCAGGAAACCGGCGTCCCACTGCTTTTGAACTTCCTCTTTGATCTTCACTGCCATATCTGGTCTGGTTCTGCGAAGCTTTTGTTTGACTGGCGGGCATTCTTCTTTCAGTGGCAGACGGTGCACAACCATATCTGTATCGAGCCCTGGCATATCTTCATACGACCAAGCGAATACATCACTATACTCTCGGAGCATTTCAACCAGTCTTCGCTTGATATCGCTCTGCAGTGCGGCTCCGATACGAATATTCTTCTCAACCCCTTCCGACCCCAAGTTGATAATTTCGATGACCTCTTCGTGAGGCAGAATGACTCTTTCCTCTTGCTTCACCAACCAAGACAGTTCTTCAGGGACGTCACTATCTTCGATAACCTCTTCTTCGGCCTGAAATATCGGGCCCTCAAAGTCGGGACGAGTCATAGGTGGTTCAAGGATGTCATCTGAAAATGTTATCCTGCAAAAGGAATGGTTAAGTGCTTCAAAATGCGTATAAAGCGAATAACCACGTTGCCATTTTATTGAAAAATACAAAACAAGAAAGACAGAGATTACAGTATTTGCACATGAAAAAACGCCATTTATTTAATGATTAACACGCAATGTTCATAACAACACAGCCCTAAGCAAATCACGATGCCCCGGGCAAGACATCAGATTATTCAACAATTAATAAAGCAAAGCATTACTGTTTAAGAGTCACAGGAACAAGCTCCTGAATAGACCAGTTGCACAGTCCCTGTCCTGGTGTGCTTGGCTGAATCCAGGCATCCATATCACAGTCGCTGTCTCCTTCGTCAGACTCCGAAGCAGCATTGATGGTTTCATGACATACTCCACTGGCAGAGATGGTTATTGGCCCTCTGAAACGGGGTGCCCCCCACAGCAGGTGCTGACGACGATGGTTGGTATCCCAGCCCGAACCGGTCCATCTTCACAGGAATATCCAGCACTTTGCCCCAGCCCTTTGCTTCTCCTGCCTCCACTAGAGCTTGAGCTTCCTTATACGACGAGACGGCTATCTCTGACACTTTGCTCGGCCCGGGACCTTTGTCCTTGATACGCAACCCTTCAAATGCCTGGCAGGGTGTTTCGTGGATCTCTCCGTCGACCTCCACATATTTAAATGACGACAGATGGCTGACCAGGATGTCTTCTTCTCCGCATACGGTGACTACGCTGTCTCCGACCATATATTTCAACTTCTGGTGCAGGGTAGACGTGACTGCCCCAGCCCCATGAATCCAGGGTCGTCCGAGCAGGCAACTATACGCAGGCTGTATATCCATGATAGAAAATTCAGTGGCGAACACCTCCGGCCCCACCTGCAGAGGCAATGTTATCGATCCAAAGACTGTTCTTCGCGTGCCATCAAACGCTCTGACTACCAAGTCACTGGGCGTGCACAGGATTCCCCTGACATCTAGCTTCATCATCGCTTTCTTGGGTATCACATTCAGAGACGATCCGGTGTCGACCAATACATGCGACATTACTGATCCTCTACACTCGACAGATATGCGCATCGCCATATTATGATCTCTCCCTTTCGGGGTCAAATCGAAGTCGGTAAAGCCCAAGATGTGGCCTGCATTTACATGTGCCAACACTCCTTCCAGCTGATTCACGGAGACGTCTTGGGGTACGAAGGAAGTATCCAGGACTTTCAACAAAGCATTTCTGTGAGCTTCCGAACACAAGAGCAATGACAAGATGGATATTTTGGACGGCGTCTGTTGCAGATGCTCCACAATCTTATAATCACTTTTTCGAATCAAGCGCATGAACTCTTCTACGTCTTTCGATGCCGATGCTTTGTCGCTTGCTTGCACGGGGACATTTTCAACCATCTTTCCTTTTCCTTTCGCTAGTCTTTCGGCCTCCACTTCAGGTGATATAAAGATCCTACCACTCCTTGTCATACCTCCTGAACCAACAACGTTGTCTACAGTCTCGGCTGGCTGCTTATTAACATCAATCTTTATCCCGTCACAATACACCTCCAACCCATATGACCATGGGACTGCTTTTGTGTTCTCCTACGGGATCGGTTCGGCCTTAGTTATGGTGATCGGTGGTCGCTGGACCGGTGCTGCAATAGTGATTGTCTTCCGAGGGATCGTTACAGTGGCCACATCACTCTGATCATCTGCTACTGCCCCTGCAGGCTCTTCAATTGATGCTCGGTCGAACTGCAATGTGCCTCCCTCAATTAAAGCCTGAATGCCTTTCTTCAAATCATCACACCCCCCAGCTAGGGTCCAGCATTCTAAGCAATACTCGTCACATCCTGGATAAACACCCCCTTGCAACAATCTGCTTTTTATCTCGTTTAGCGGCGTCTTTAAATCGTCGACATTCATAATCAGATCCAATCCTTCCTCAGTCAGGATGGCGTTTGCCCCATGATTAGGCATGGGTTTCTGCATTATATTCGGACCTGCCGTTCCGAAATTGATAGTCTTATTGTCCAAAAGATCCTGCACAACATGCTTAAAGGCATGGCAACCCTCTATATCGTGGCCCGGAGCCCCAGAATGAAACTCACAGTGCCTGCTTGCATCATAACCATACGGAGGAGTTCCCGTTATCGGTGCCAGAGTTCTCTTCTCTACCAAATTTAGACCCAACAGCGTCTGCAGCAAATCTGCATAGGTTGAGGGAGGCTTCTCAAACACTCTTCTTGGTTTACCACCCTGGAATCTTCGCTGAGCCTGCTGTGCCCCCTGCTGTGGCTGCTGCTGCTGTTGTTGTTGAAATAGCTGCTGCTGCTGCTACATTAGCTGCTGCTGAAACGGTTGTTGTTGTTGAAGTGGTTGTTGCTGATACGGGATAGTAACACTCGCCACCTGCTGCGGCTGATGATATTGGTTTCGACCTCTGCCTCGGCCTCCAAACACTGCGCTTGCCTCGCCCTGACGGCGCCCACCAAAAGCCTTCCTATTACTGCCAGATGCAGTTGATTCCTCGACTTGGAACTTTCCCTGCTTAATGTTACGTTCAATCTTTTCTCCCATCAGAATCAAATCTGAGAAACTGGCCAGAGATGTATGAAACAACTTGTCATGGAACATGCCTGTGAATGTGCCGACGAACATGTCATTCATTTCTTTGTCTTCTAAAGGAGGACGGACCCTGGCAGCCATGTCGCGCCATCTTTGCGTGTACTCTTTAAAGCTCTCATCCTTTTTCTGAGACAGCCCTGCCAATTGGACCCGGTTGGGTGCCAAGTCGCTGTTATACTTGTAGTGAGCTACAAATGCCTCTGCCAATTGCTTCCATGTCTTGATATTAATTGGCTCCAACCCCATATACCACTCTAGGGAAGGGCCTGACAAACTATCTTGAAAGAAATGCATTAGCATTCTCTCATCAGTTGAGTATGCAGACATCTTTCTGTAATAAGCCCGTACGTGCACTTTCGGACATGTGTCCCCTTTATACTTATCAAACGTAGGAGCTTTCAATTTGATTTGCACCCTCAAGCCAGGTACCAGACCCATTGCTGACATGTCTAAGCCCACAACACTTTGGTTCAGGACCCCCCTCATCTGCTCTTCTAGCATTCTGATCTTCTGGGAGTTATCCATCGGCCCTTCAAAGCCTCCGCCGGAGAAAGCGTCCTCCTGCTGATCTTCTTGCCACATACCATCCCCAGCTTCATACCCATCATATCCATTATTGCGGCCAGCTCTAATATGATTCATCACCGGACTTCGGCCTCTGTTGCCGTACCCTTGAACACCTCCAGCAGGCCCAAAAGCCATTAACCCAGCGCCGTTTCCATTTCCGAAACCTCCGTAGCCCTGATTGGCCACACCATAACCATCTTGCCCAAAGCCTTGAGCATTGAAACCATATTTCCCAGCGTTATCGAATCCCTGATCGTTGAACCCGAATCCAGCATTGCCAAAGCCGTTGCCTCCCATATTATCACCCAAGTTGATATCACCAAGCCCAATGTTATGGACAGTAGTCTCGTTCCCCACTCCGACGTTACCGTTCCCAGCAGCGGTAGCGTTGTTGACATTAGCAGCAGGTATATTGACTACAGGTGGAGCCACTGGCGTGGGAGTGCCATCCCCATGAACAGTATCGACTCGCACAGACTGATGATCCTCGTTACCGTGACCGGCGTTTCTGACCAACAGAGGCTGCACCATGGCTTGCAAATTCTCCTGACCTTTTGCAATAGCTTCCATGGTTTGCATAAAGAGAGCTAGCTTCTCGCGCACATCCTGCATCTCGTTCTGCATTTGATCCATGATTCTTCAACAATTGGTGCGAGTGGAGTATCTGTGCGGGCGTTGATCTGCAATCCTGAAAATACCTGGTACAGGGCGGAAAATAAGATACCATCCAATGATTACCTGTAATGCAATATGAATATGAATGCGATGCAATGCGTGTGTCTGTGCATTAGGGAAATTCATTCCCCGATTCTAGTGTGAAGGTGCCGGTGCAATGACAGTGCTAGCAATACAAGGATCGGAGTTGAATCACAGAAAGCCTCATATATCGCTGAGAAACCAATAAGCCAAGAATACAAGGTCACTGAGAGTACAATGAGAAGGCATGACCTCAACCAACAATCCTGGTGATGGTCAGCACTATGCAAATAAAGCATACAAGTTACTACATGAAATGATCAAACACTCCCATAAGTCTGGTACTCTTCTAGCAGCTTCTTGGTCTCCGGATGACTTGGTCGAGCAAGCAGCCCTTCAACAAGTTGGTTTCTTCTCTTAAGAACACGCCGCACGTCTTCAGCAGTTTCCTCCCATGCCCCTTCTCCGAAGCGATCTTCTAGTTTACGCTTCTGAGACATAGCTTCATCTCTGCCTTTGATGGCCTTGTTTAGTGCATTCTGGAGGCTGTACCGGGTCATCACTTCCTCTTCACACTTCTTGACGCTGGACTTCAACTACTCTTCGAGGTCGGAAATTTGCTGCTTCAACTTATCTTCCCTCTTCTTATTGTTGGTGAGTGTGGCATTCCAGGTCTTATTGCAAGAAGATATCTCTCGGTGTGCTGTGTCGAGCGCCTTCTTTTTGGATTCCAGCATGTCATGGGAGCTTCTGAACTCTTGCCCCAGACATTCGCGCTTCCTCTTCTCCTCAGTCAACTCAGCCCCTAATCTGTTCATTAGCTCAGTCTGCTGTTGGAAAGCATGCACGGCCTTGTTTTTCTCACTGCGTATCTGGGCTAGCTCCTGCTCTAACCCCTCGTTGATCTTCATCAAGGCTTCCTTTTCTTTCACAACTTGCTCGTAGGCCTCCCTAGAAACAGTAGTGGGCTCTGTTACTGGAATGGGAACAAGGATTGGTGCATCTGGAAATGGCATCCGCAACTGACTTGCTCTCTCCTGGATCCAAGCTCTGTAAGGTGCATAGGCCTGACAGTCATTCTTCCCTAACAACGGCTTCCCTCTTCGGTTAATACGCGTCCAGGCATGCTGCAACTTGGCTAATAACTCCCCCTTCAAATCACCGGTGAAGTACAGAGATTCCTGTACTTCTTCCTCCTTTGGCGGGTTCTTCAGCGCATATCCGAACTGACGGACCAACAGGGATGGGTTGTAGTTGATACACCCTTTTCTTCATATCAACGGCACATTAGGGTACCCAGAACAACTGAATATAAGCTCAGATCCTAGCAGGTCTCGATCAAACCACTCAACGTCTTCGGAAGATAGCCTCATCAGGCGCTCTGACCAGCTAGCGGTGGTTGCACTCTCCACAAAAGACCCCTTCATGGGAAGATGACTCTTGAACCACATATTCAACAGAGGAGCGCAGCAGTAAACAACCTTCCCCCTTCTGTTTTCGTTCTTGTAGTGCAAGGAGTGGTAGAAGTCTCCGATCAACGTTGGCACTGGATTGCCGGCAGCAAATAGATGGAAAGCGTCCAAGTCTACGAAATTGGGCAAGTTAGGAAACAACACAATCCCATAAATGCATAGAGCCACAATAGCATTGAAAACCACCCAACATCCACTCTTAGCATACTCCTGAGCCTTGCCAACCAGGAAGTCAAGAGAGAACCCTGAAACCCCAAGCCAAGAAGTCACTAACAGTTCTGCAGCGTCCATATGCAAGGCTTTGGCTAAGTCCTCCAACTTGGGCTCAGCAGCAGAGTGAATAAAGGGAACCTTGTTCTGCACGGGTAGCTCAGTAAACTCCACATACTCCTCAATGGTAGGCCCTAGAATGAAGTCAGCAAACGTAAAACATCTCAATGCGGGGTCATAGAACTGCATCAAGGTGTACAGCCCGTTCATCTCATCAGCGGTGGGCTTGCAGACTAATCTCAGTAATCTCCCGTGACTCATTCTGAAGCTTCTCCTAACCTCCTCATCAGCAAGAGATATCAGACCAAGCAAAGAAGTAATATCAGGTGAAGGAAGCTTATACGCAACTGTTTTCCTCAAACCAGCCATAATCAATACTCAGAAGTCTGGGCACTAGAATCGGAGGATATGCAAATGCACCTGCAGCACAGACACACGTTAATGGGATGCAATGATAATGAGTATGCAAACAATGCAATGCAAATAACATGCAACAGGGACCAAATGCCGTAGCTGAATAGCCTGAATCATGTCAAGAAGTCTCAAACAGACTCTTTAGAAGTCCTCAAATCCTGGTCTCAGATAGACCTAAAACGAAGCTCCAACAATGGTCTCTGACAGACCTCAGACTATAACTCCAACTGGTCTCTGGCAGACCTCAGAACTATCCAACTGGTATCCGACAGACCTCATAACACATCTCCAAATGGTCTCTGACAGACCTCATAACACATCTCCAAATGGTCTCTGACAGACCTCATAACACATCTCCAAATGGTCTCTGACAGACCTCATAACTCTCCATAAATACCCAGGATCTCTGATCAAGAAATAACCGGTATCTGAAAGTCTAGCTACCTGCATAACCCCAAACCCTCTCACAGGTGGATGTCCTAGTAACTGGCAAAGGTATGGCATCCTATGCGGTCGTCGGCGTCACAGACTTTCAGGGTTGATGATACGATTCCCAGAAGGAGTGGCATCACCAAATCCTGAAGAGGCCTCACTTAGCCAACATCCAAATGATCGGTCCCCGGAGTCGACAATTCAGCTGACCAACAACCCCTTCGACCCAAAGGGTAGAAAAAGAAGCCAACCAGAAGAACCTCGTCCGAGTGTAGATTTCATGAGACACTAATGCAAGCAAAGCCGGCACGCGCCCACTACTTTCTACTCTAATTCTAGGTGCACTCAAGCCCAGGTCCGGCTTATCTCTCAATCATAGAACCACCCATCACACCCCAATACAGCAATAATAACAATATATATAATGCTGAAAATAAAGGTCAGAAATATAAATCCATACAAAATCCTCGACGGGAAAACAAGCGTTAGGATTGACTCTCTTAAGGGACGTTGGATCCCAAATGCATAAGAACTATCGCAGTCCTTAGCAGCCAGGGGACGTCCTCTCCCCAGCAGAGTCGCCAGCTGTCGCTACTGCGAAAATCGGCGCCGGCTGACAGAAGAGTCACCACCGTGCGTTATTTATCCCAACGGAGGGAAAGGAAATGCTCGAAGTAAACCTCGCAAAAAACGGGAAAGGTATGGTCGTCGCAACCAAAACCTGGATTCGAGAGTCGGTTACGCAAGGGGAAGGTATTAGCACCCCTCACGTCCGTCGTACTCGACGGGATCCACGCTTGTTTTCTGGTACGGATTGTTATTCTATCTACTCTAAGGTCTGGGGTTAAAATAAAAATAAAATGACTCGGCAAAGTATCGCACTTTATGCCTACGTATTCCCGTCTGGAACGAGAAATCAGAGTCAACGTAGTTCGCCTACCTACGAGAAAGGAGGGGAAGGATGCTCGCTAGGATATCGCATCCTATGCCTACGTACTTTCATACAGCATGAAAGATCAGAGCAAACGTAGTTCGGGCCACGTACGACACAAGTCTGTCTTGGTTGATTTTATTCCTTCTGAAAAAGGGTTTTCTGATTAGCAGTCCAAGCGGACAAAAAATGACGTTTTGATGAGTTCACATTCTTTTACGGAAGAAGTGTCTTTTATTGGGTTTGAAAGATTTATTGTGTTTTTCTGTTTGTTTTGAGAAAGAAGAGACAGAACTCTAACCTACGGTTGCGAAGGGAATTAGACTAACCTAATGTTATCATGCATGGGTTAAGACCTAATGTCTATCATGCTCCTCTCTTGCGCAGAGAGAAACAGAGATCCTAAGGGAATAGACGGAAACAGAAACAATATCAGATATATACAGTAAAACAGTAAAATGCATGGATGCAGCAATACAAGCGAGGCAAGGGAGTCCCACTCAACCTCGAACCTAGAAAACAATAGGCAAAAGTGAACAGACTTCACTTTCAACCCAACAGGGTAAACAGCAAACAATACAGTCCAGAAAACCAATCAATACATCAAGAATGAATAACAGCAGAAAAATAAACAGCCACAGCAGCTCTGAAACAACATCTGACTTCAAGCTTCAGCAAGCATCAATCTCCATCTCCACAGCCTTCAAACAAGGTCTTTGTCATCAATCTTCAGTCTACAATGGCTTTTCTTCAAGTCTCAAAACTCCAGGGTGAGGGATCAATCATAAGAATGAAGTGAATGAATGTTAGACAGTCAATTACCTACCAAGGGTGGTTCATTAACTGTTAACATTATACAGACAGTTTTCCCTCAAAAGTTCTATCTTTCAAATACATTCACTGATCCTTCCAAAGGAAGGAGGTGGATATTTGAAAGAGACTTTGAATCATAGAGAAAGGATGGATGCAGACAAGGCACTCCATGTTTGAGAAACAAGCTTTCTAATCTAGAGCTCTGCCTAGCTCCTAAACCCTAATCTCCTCAACAGCTGCTAGCAAGAATCTCCTCTTCAACTCTGGAAATTGGTCTTCAGTCTCTGGATCTCCAATGGCTTCATCATCACAAGCCTTCAGCTCTCCCAATCCCCAAGCAATCCCAATACCCATACAGACAAACAATAATCCCCAGAGGGTACACCACACCAATCAATCAAATATAGACAGTAATATACCAATAGCAGTAGGGGAATCCTAGTGATTTCTAAGGGGTCTAATAACTACCCATAATCCCTATAGTCCCATGTCTAACATATTCAATCTCTAAGTCCTAAGGGAAATGATTCAATTCTCCTAAGTCATCACTTAAACCCTAATTTTGTTCATGTTATTCACACCTAAACTAAACACCTAAAATTAAGTCCTAAAAATGAGAACTAAATTGTATGTACAAGTTGAATGTCTAAACTAAACAACCTAAAAATAATGGATTAAAAATGTTAAAGCAACTATTAGAACAAAAATCAACAAATTCATGTATGAAATGAAACACCTAAAATAGGCATTTATTTGGAAAATATGGGAAAAATATCAAATAAAAAATAAAATGCAATTTTTATTTTTTATAATTTTCTAGACATCTTGAAGAAATTAATGCAAAAAGAATCATTAAAAAAATATGAAGTTTTCATTTTCTTATGATTTTTACAAAATGCATGAAAATGAAAAGAAATTAAAAAAAATGAAATATAGAGAAATAGAGGGAGGAGGTGAGAATAGCAAGGCGCTCTAGTTCAAATCTCAGATGGGCCATGAAGCCAGGGGTGCGAATAACAAATACACTAAGCCCAACACGCTTCAGAAAACTGAATTAAAAAAGAAAAAGAAAAAGATTAAACCCTCGGTTCAAATAGCAACAAATTCACATGTAATCCGTTGGGCCTATCAAGAAGGGGGTGGGGATAGCAAGCATTTCCAAAGCCCAGTCAGAAAAATAAATGAAACGGGGCGTTTTGATGTTTGAACTTTCCCTCCGTTTTGTCCTTTCGATCGTGGCCGTTGGTTTCAATTCCCAGTCAATAGTCAAAAGGCCATCGTGTGGCTCATGATCATCTTCAACCTCCAGCTAACCCTAACCTCTGAAAACCCTATCCATGCATGAACTTTACACTCCTCTGTTCTCCCTCATCTCTCCATGGATTCCTTCGATACCAAGAGCAAAGTTGCTCTATTCTTTCTCCTCTACACAACCATAACCATAACTCCTCCTAAAACTCAAGCAACAATGGAACCCGGTGCACATAACAGTTGGAATCCACCATTTTCACCTGTGATCAATCCTGCCAAACCTTGCTAATCTTTACCCTAAAATGATCTACAAGCCATGCTAATCAACCTGAGCTATCCATCTAGGATTATCTTTCCATAAACTATGAGTTATCAATCCTAACAGATTTGGTGCACTATGATCAACCTTCATGAAACTTCTTCAAACTCACCAAAATCAATCCTCTAACTTATCCTAACAGTTCTATACTAACAATTCTCTATGATTCTAACTAAATCATGCAATTCGAAGAGGAAACTAACCTGGTGCAAAATGGTGAAAACAGCTATGGAAACCCTTGGATCTGATGCTTGCAGTGATTGGAAATTGATCAGTGACCTTGATTATGAGTTCTGTATGCAATGGATCTTGTGCAAACTCCTTGAATCTTGTACTTGAAACCTTCTTGCAACTTGGATGATGAAGATGGATAGCACGATTCTTGCTCAATTCAACCAAATCTTTGATGGAATTCTGATCTATGAATGATCTAGATGATGATTAAATCAAGAAATGTGGGAATTGATGGAGATTTGAGAGAGTTTGAGATGCTTTTGCAAATTGGAGAAAGTGTGTGAAACTTGTGGCTTTGAGTAAATGTGATCACCAACCCTGGCATGAACCCTCTCCATTCAATATATACATGTCCTTAGAACCTCCTAGAAACTTGGAGAAACTTCCCATGTGTGGTTTCCCTTGGATTTGGTTTATGTATCTTCCATTACAAGTAACCATGAATAACTCCCAAAATGTGAACCAAGCTCAAAATTCTACTTTAGCCAATGTTCTCAAAATAATCTTTCCATTCAAAATGACCTATAACTTTTCCCCATTTGGCCAAAATATGAAAAATCTCATTTTTAAGTCCATTTTTATTCATTAAATCCAACAATTTTGAAACCTTGTTCTATGAATCTTTCCAATATCTCATGGTCAGTTTTCAAGACTCAAAATGTCATTTGGAACAAGTTTGATGTTGTAAAGTTTTCCATTTGAAGCTTCCTTGTATGAGTTTTGGGCATAGGCTTGAAATGACCTGTAATTCTCAGATGACCAAAATACCCTTTGCTTGCCAAGACCATAAGTAGAGTTCCACAAATCATATGAAGGCATACTATACCATTCTAGAAAGCTAAGACAATGAGGAACAATTCGTATGTTGACCATAAATTCATTTGAAATATCCTTGAGGGGTAAAAATTGCTTGGAAGTAAAGTCATTTTCACAGACAAAATTTCAGATACCTCAGATGACCTATAACTTGCAAGGACCATAACTTGAGTTATATAAATCTCCTTGATGTCTTCCACCACTAAAATTAAAGGTATTGAGATCCTCTACAAGTTTCATGTTGGCCAAGGATTCATTTGAAGCTTGTATTTTGACTTATCTTGCTTGGAAATTTGACCTAAATTAGGGGATTTTACACAGAAACCCTAATTTAGAAACTCCTCTTCTCCTTGATTTCTCTTGATTTCTTCTTAGCATAACAACATATCCTTCTTTACATGTCAAATGATGAACCCCACATCCCTTCAATAGACCTTAATGCCTTTCAATCAATCAATTGACCTAGAGTTGACCTAGAGTTGACCCCAGATGAAACCCTAGTTGACTGTCTTCAACTGCAATTCTTGTGACTACACCAATGACTTGTCTCCTTCTCCAAATGACTTTCTAAGTCTCCCATGATGCCCACATACTCTCCATGCTCCATCCACAGCTCACAACTTACTTGTTGATCCTCAGACACCCTCACATAGGAGCTAGAAGCCCTGCTTGATCCATTGACTTCTCAGCTTTCAAATTCTTTCTGATGACTTGAATGAGATTGAATTAGAATAATAACCTCTTGATAGGCTCATAGAGATGAGAATAATGCTTGGTCCCCTGTTGGATGACTTGCTATGCTATGTTATGCAGATGATCAGACTATGTACATGGCTCTATATGCAAATGCTAATGATATTGAAACATAACCCAAGTGAATAAGGTTGAGCAAATTTTAGGGTGCAACACAGGGGAACAAAGTTCTACGAGAACCTGAACCAGCTCAACCAGGTATTCGAACCACAAATTGTCGAGGAAACGATATCAATCGCAGAAATAAACTGCACAGCCTTCGCGGCTAAAACTTTCCTGGAGATAACGACTCCGGTGGGGAGATACAGCATCAACCATTCAACACTCTACTGGGGAAAACCAATCATGGCCCAAACCGGCTTTCCAAGAACTCGGCTCTCTTGGGGATCCGTAAACTCGGCTGGGGAAGAAGGGATCATCCTGTTTGCCGGGGAGGACACAACTCTGTGGGGAATTTCAATTCCGCTGAAGACTTCAGTCTTGCTGTCGAAAGCTGCACATTTCAGTATATGACTCAACTGGAGAGATGACATTCCTTCAGGATGCATCTGATCGGGGAGAGAATCTTCTCTGCTTGGGGAGACATATCAATGCTTACGGTCTCATGTTCAAACTCCACGGGGGGACGCTGCTGAACCTTGCTGGAGAGGAAGGAATAATCCTGCCTGGGGACGCATACGGCGTACTGCCTGCTACACCTGTAACAACACAAACAAATAGACAAGATACCCTTCTCAAAGGGGCCTATCAAGGTTATCATCTTGTGACAATGTTTAAGTAATTCATTGTTTCAACAATCAGTGGCCTAGGCCAGTAAGTTTATGTATGCGCATTTTATCAAAAACATCGGCGTTCTTTTCCGCAAACAAAACAGATAAATGCTAAACAGGCAAACAAAATTGCTGAATAGTATACATTTTATTGATAACGAACCCCTGAATGGGTAAAAATGTTTTACAACAGATGCAAGCTCCTAGAATGAGGAAGGCGCGCAAATATAAAACATAAATATACATCAGTATATACGCAAATGTCGGCAATGAGGCATAGACGAACACCGTGAGTTGATCCCTCTATGACCCACTCGACTTCGATACCTCTCCGACGCTTCAGCTTCAGAAGAGATTGATTCAGATAAACGACCCTCATGTCTTCCAACCACTAAACATGAAAGTCCACACGCGGAACGCAGTCATTTGCTTTTTCAAATCCCTAACTTTTGCCTGAATCGCCCTTTCGGGTTTTCGATTCACCGGGATACCCTTTTTTGCCAAAGTCGCCTTTCCAGGTTTTCGACTTTGCGGGTGTACATTTTTTTCAAGTTATATCCCTAGTTTTTGCCCGAACCTTTTTCCTTTTTTATGGTTCGCCGGGATGCCCCATTTTTGCCTGGATATTCTTTTTCTTTCCAGCGGGTCATTTTTTAAGCAAAGTATTTTTTAACTGTGTCCGCGTTCACCGGGGATGCAAAATCTTCGCCATCCATCGTGGATAACAACAAGGCTCCTCCCGAGAATACCTTGCTGACAATGTACGGACCTTCGTAATTGGGAGTCCACTTGCCCCGGTGATCGGAGTGTGGAGGAGATCACCCGTCTGAAAGCTTCTAGGCCGCACCTTCTTATCATAAGCTTTCTTCATTCGGCTTTGGTACAGACGACCATGTGTAATCGATGCTAACCTCTTCTCGTCCATCAGGCTGAGTTGGTTTAGTCGGTTCTTGATCCATTCTGCCTCATCGAGTTTCGCGTCAACCAAAACTCGTAAAGAAGGAATCTCAACTTCCAACGGTAGGACAACTTCCATACCGTACACTAAGGAGAAAGGAGTTTCCTCGGTTGATGTACGTACCGTTGTACGATAACCGTGCAGTGCAAATGGCAACATCTCGTGCCAATCCTTGTAGGTCACAACCATCTTTTGCACAATCTTCTTAATGTTTTGATTGGCCGCTTCAACGGCGCCATTCATCTTCAGCCGGTAAGGAGATGAGTTGTGGTGTTCAATCTTGAAACTTTGGCACAGCTCCTTCATCATCTTGTTATTCAGATTCGAATCATTATCAGTAATGATCCGCTCGGGAACTCCGTATCGACAGATGATGTCCCTCTTTATGAATTTAGCCACCACCTGCTTGGTCACATTAGCATATGAGGCTGCCTCCACCCACTTGGTGAAGTAGTCGATAGCTACTAGAATGAAGCGATGACCGTTAGACGCAGTGGGCTCGATCTTGCCTATCATGTCGATGCCCCACATGGAGAACGGCCACAGAGAGGACATGACATTCAACGGACACGGCGGCACATGAATCCTATCAGCATAAATCTGGCATTTATGACATCTCTTCGTGAATTTAAAGCAATCCGATTCCATCGTCAGCCAGTAGTATCCTGCTCTCAAGATATTTCTTGTCATAGCATGTAGGCGTGCGTACCAAAAGTACCCTCATGGACTTCTTCCATGAGCATACTCGCTTCTTTCTCATCTACACATCTGAGTAGCACGAGATCGTGGTTTCTTTTGTACAAAACTCCATCAAGATTGAGATAAAAATTTCCAGACAGCCTCCTCAGAGTCTTCTTATCCTGGGTGGACGCTCCCGCAGGATACTCCTTAGTCATAAGGAAGGTATGGATGTCATGGAACCATGGCTTGCCGTCGGAGGCTTCCTCGATTGCAAAGACGAATGCAGGTCTATCAAGACGAGAAAGGACAATTCTTGGAGCTTCATTCCAAAAATTGACTTTATACATCGAAGCCAACGTGGCTAAGGCATCAGCCATCTGGTTTTCTGTTCTGGGCACATGATGGAGTTCCACTCGATCAAAGAACGGAAGCAGCCTTCTGGCATAGTTCATGTACGGCACCAAATTCGATTGACGAGTCTCCCACTCCCCTTTAATCTGGTTGATCACAAGTGCCGAGTCACCATATACATCTAGGTTCTTGATTCTCAAATCAATTGCCTATTCTAGACCCATGATGCATGCTTCGTACTCCGCTTCGTTATTGGTGACCGGAAACGTCAGTCTCGCAGTGAACGGGATGTGGGATCCGTGGGGAGTCGTGATGATCGCCCCAATGCCACTTCCATAAGAGTTAACCGCCCCGTCAAATATCAATTTCCATTGGGACTTCCTATCTGGCCCCTCGTCGGGCAACGATTCATCGCAATCCTTCGCTTTGAGAAACATGATATCCTCATTAGGGAATTCAAATTTCATCGGCTGGTAATCCTCGATCGGCTGTTCGGCCAGGTATTCAGACAATACGCTTCCCTTGATGGCCTTCTGGGAAACGTACTGAATGTCATATTCCGTCAACACCATTTGCCATCTGGCAATCCTGCCGAAAGCGCTTGTTTCTCGAAGACGTACTTAATCAGATCCATCTTTTAAATTAGCATGGATGTGTGATTGAGCATGTACTGTCGTAAACGTTTGGTAGCCCAGGCTAGTGCACAACACATTTTCTCCAGCATTGAGTAATGAGATTCACAATCTGTGAACTCTTTACTCAAGTAATAAATGGCATGCTCCTTTCTGCCAGTCTCGTCGTGCTGACCGAGAACACACCCTATACTATTCTCAAGAACTGTCAAGTACATGATTAAGGGTCGTCCGGCCACTGGGGGTATCAAGATTGGAGGTTCCTGCAGATACTGTTTTATCTTATCGAATGCCTTATGGCAATCCTCGTTCCAGATAATCTCCTGATCTTTCTTTAACAGTTTGAACATCGGTTCACACGTGGCCGTGAGCTGAGAGATAAACCTTGCAATGTAGTTTATTCTGCCCAGGAAACCAAGAACTTCTTTTTCTGTTCTTGGCGCTGGCATTTCTTGTATCGCTTTTACTTTCGCAGGATCAACCTCGATGCCTCTTTCACTCACGATAAACCCCAGTAGTTTTCCTGACCGTACTCCGAAAGTACACTTGTTAGGATTCAGCCTCAACCTGAACTTCCTAAGCCTCTCAAAAAGCTTCAGCAAATTGACCAGATGTCCCTCCTCCGTTTGGGACTTTGCAATCATGTCATCAACATAGACTTCAATCTCATGATGAATCATATCATGAAACAAAGTAACCATTGCTCGTTGGTAAGTGGCCCCTGCGTTCTTCAGACCGAAAGGCATCACCTTGTAGCAAAATGTTCCCCAAGGTGTAATAAACGTAGTTTTCTCCATGTCCTCCAGCGCCATCTTGATCTGATTGTAACCGAAGAAGCCATCCATGAACGAAAATACGAAGAACTGAGCTGTATTGTCGACCAACACATCGATATGAGGAAGCGGGAAATCATCTTTAGGGCTCGCCCAATTCAAATCCCAATAATCAACGCACATTCGCACCTTACCGTTCTTCTTCGGTACAGGCACTATGTTGGCGACCCACGGAGGGTAAGTAGTGACCGCCAAGAAGCCAGCATCAAGCTGCTTTTGTACTTCTTCTTTGATCTTAACGGCCATATCTGGTCGTGCCCTCCTAAGCTTCTGCTTGACGGGAGGACAATCTTCTCGCAGCGGCAAGTGATGGACCACGATGTCAGTATCAAGTCCGGGCATATCTTCGTATGACCAAGCAAAGACGTCACTATACTTTCTCAGCATCTTGACCAATCTCTTCTTGACACCACTCTGCAATGCGGCCCCTATCCTGACGTTCCTGACCAGTTCTTCAGAACCCAAATTCACAATCTCGATCTCTTCTTCGTGAGGCAGAATAACTTTCTCTTCTTGTTTCAACAAGCGGGCCAACTCTTCGGGAAGGTCTTCGTCTTCATCAATCTCTTCTTCGGCTTGATAGATCGAGCAATCGAAGTCGAAGTGAGTCGTAGAGGGTCCAGAGTCGATGTCATCTACTATGTAGATCCTGCAATAACAAGGGTTAAGCTTAAAACAAGGATATGTAGGTTGGCACAAACCTCATTGCCATTTTATTGTTTTTCAAAACAAATATAAAACAGGAATAACAGAGATCACAATATTTGAATACGAAGAAAAACGCCTTTTGATTTATTGATAAAATGCATGTACATAATCAAACGAGGCCCTGACAATAAAACCACTATGCCCCGGGTAGGACAAAGGGTTGTACAACGATTGGAAAAAAGTAAATCATTACTCTTTGTCTGTCATTCGGATGATATCCCTGACGGACCAGTTGTGGAGGCTCTCGCCTGGCTTGCTTGGCTGGATCCAAGAGTCCAGATCGCAGTCGCTGTCTTCGCCGTCTTCGGACACTGCGTTGACGCTTTCAAATATCACCCCGCCACTGGTAAACTGGATCGGCCCTTTACCTCGCGGCGCACTGCTAGAAGAGGAGGATGCTTCAGCCGTAGGAGAGTACCCTAACCCAAACTTGCCTTTCTTGTTAGGTATCTCTAGAATTCGCCCCCAGCCTAGGGTAGATCCGGCTTGAACAACGGCCCGGGCTTCCTTGAATGAAGAGAGAGTCATCTCTGGCTTCTCAGTGATTATAGGAGCTACGTTCTTGACTTTAACAGCTTCGAACGCCTGACATAGGGTTTCATGAGTTTCCCCATCCATCTCAACATACTTGAAGGACGACAAATGGCTCACCATTATGTCTTCCTCGCCACAAACAGTCACAATGCTACCTCCGACAGCATACTTGAGCTTCTGGTGCAACGTGGAGGTCACGGCGCCCGCAGAATGGATCCAAGGCTGGCCTAAGAGACAGCTGTAGGCAGCATGATGTCCATAATGTAAAAGACCACGTTGACTGTTTCCTGCCCGACTTGGATTGGTAACGTCACCTTCCCGAAAACATGCCGTTTGGTTCCATCGAACGCTTTCACAACTAGATCACTGGGTGTGAAAATCAATCCGCGAGTATCTAACTTCATCAATGCTTTCTTTGGAAGAACATTGAGGGATGACCCTGTGTCTACCAACACATGAGACATAATCGTTCCTCTACACTCTATCGAGATGTGCAGGGCACTATTGTGGTTCCTCCCCTTCGGCGTCAGGTCTAGGTCAGTGAACCCTAACCCATTTCCAGCATTCACGTGGGCTACGACCCCTTCCAACTGGTTTACCAATATTTCCTGCGGTACATATGTGGCATTCAACACCTTCAGCAGCGTGTTGCGGTGTGCCTCAGAACACAGCAACAGATTCAGGATGGAAATTTTCGAGGGTGTTTGATGGAGATGATCCACGTTCTTGTAGTCACTCTTTTGAATCAACCTCATAAATTCTTCGGTGTCTTTAACAAGTAAGTCTTTTTCTACCCCACGAGGGATCTCTTCAACGACTTTACTCTTCCCTTTATCGGTTGCATCAGCTTTGTCCGCTTTGTCTGCCACGATCTCAGGTGGTGCAAACACTCTCCTGCTACGAGTAATTCCGCTAACGCCCACTAGGTTCTCTGCACATGACCCTGATGGTTCCAATTCCAACTTCTGTCCGTTGCAGTAGACCTTTGCCCCATAGTGCCATGGGACAACATTGGTGCTTTCGAAGGGTATCGGCCTAGCTTTGGTGATGGTAATCGTGGGTGGCCTGGGTGCAGAAATAGTTATCGTCCGGCGAGGGATGGTGATGGTGGCAACCTCATCATCTTGCTTCAACATTACCTCTCCCGATCCGCTTTCGGCCCTTCGGCTAAACTGCAGGATTTCTTTGATCATCAGACTTTGAATCCCCTCTGTCAATTGTTCACATCCATCAGGACTCGTCATACAACCCATACACAGCTCTCCACAACCTGGAAAGAAACCCCTTTTCATCAGCTTAGCTTTGACGAAGCTAAGTGGTGTCTTCAGATCTCTGACGTCAGTCAACAAATCCAAATTCTCGTCTTTAATAATGGCATTTACTGCACCTCCCCTATGATTCGGCATAGGGTTCTTCGTGACGTTTGGCACATTATTTGAGAAATTGATGATCTTGGCATCCACCATGTCCTGCACCTTGTGCTTGAAGGCTTTGCAATTTTCTATCGTGTGGCCTGGTGCCCTTGAGTGAAACTCGCAAGTTGCATTCGCATCATAACCTGGCGGAGGTGCCCCTATCAAGGGAGCCAGGATTCTCTTCTGGATCAGCTGTAACTGGAGCAGAGTCTGTAACAGCTGAGCATAGGACATGTGCGGTGTCTCGAGGTGACAGCTCGACAGAGGTGCCCTGTTCTGATACTTTCTGTACCCTTATTGATTCTGCTGCAGCTGTGGCTGGGGTTGCTGCTGTGGCTGTTGGACTGCTGGGATAGTTATACTGGCCACCTGCTGGTGAGGGCCTTTACCCTTCCTTCGAGCGTTGGACACGGCACTCGTTTCTCCTTCCCTCCTTTTGCCACCATAGGGCTTCTTTCCTCCTCCCGCCGAGGACTGATCACCTTGAATTTTCCCCAGTTTGATCCTGTTTTCGACGTGCTCACCCGTGATGATAAGATCTGAGAAGCTTCCAGACATACTGCTGACCAATTTCTCATAATAAACCCCCGGGAGGGTGGCCACAAACATTTCAACAAGCTCGCGTTCAACCATCGGCGGCTGAACCCTAACTGCCAACTCACGCCACCGCTAGGCGTATTCCTTGAACCCTTCGTTGTTCCTTTGTGACAGATTCTGCAGTTGGACTCGGTTCGGAGCCAAGTCGCTGTTATATTGGTAGTGGTGCACAAATGCTTCAGCAAGTTCCTTCCACGTGTGCACACTGGCAGGTTCCAGACTCATGTACCATTCGAGGGAGGGCCCGAACAGACTGTCCTGAAAGAAGTGCATCAGCAACTTCTCATCCTCAGAATGAGCTGACATTTTTCTGTAATATGATCTCAGGTGGACGTGAGGGAAAGTGGTGCCCTTGTACTTTTCAAAGTCAGGTACCTTGAACTTGGGAGGCACCTTGAAATCAGCAATCAGTCCCAACTTGGACATATCAACGCCCAGGGTGTTCTGGTTCTCGATATTCCTCATCTTATCCTCGAGTGCCTTGAACCTAAGCCGTGCTTCAGTAGTCAGCTCCCCTTCAGCACCTCTCTGTGAGAACACATCGTCTTGACGGTCTTCTAAACATGGCTGAGGCCCGAACAGATTCCCAACACCTGTGTTGCCATTGCCCAGCCCGACATTGACATTAGCTTCAAAATTCCCATTACCGATGCCCGTCGTATTACCACTGGGTCCCATGTTAGCTATCACATTCCCGTTGGCACTACCATTCCCCCCGGTCACGGGGACGCCATTATGAGGAGTTTCAACAGGTGGCGGGGTTGGCACAGTCACACCATGGAGTACGCCATTTCTGTCGACCCTTGAAATCAGAGGCTGAACCAAGGTTCTGAGCTGATCCTGGCCAATGGCGGCCGCTTGCATGAGCTCCACGAAACGGTCCATCCTTTCGCGGAGTTTTTGAACGTCAGTTTGCATTTGCTCCATAATTCTGGTTTGATTTGCTCTGGTCGGATAGCGGTGGATAGGTCTCTGATCAATCCTGAAACAACCTGAAACAACTTGAAAACACAAAAGGGTTAGGAAAAACGACAAAGTGCTCGTTATGCAAATGCTTCATGCAAATGCAAACGTGTGTTTGTGCGTTAGGGAGATTTCCCCCGATCCTAGTGCCTGAGTGCCAGTGCTCATAATAAGAAGTCCGAGTCCAGTCATGGAAATAACATCTCATATATAACGAAAGCCCATCAAGGCGGTACACAATGTCACCGAGTACTAGCAGAATCAATAGCATGACCTCAACCAACAAGCCTGGTGATGGTCAGCATACAACAATGATCAACACAAAAGGATTACAAATATAGTCCAGTACGGCCACAGGCTCGAAACTCTTCTAACAACTTCCTCGTCTCTGGATGATCAGGCTGAGTGAGCAACCCTTCGACGAGTAACTCCCTCTGCCTAATAGTGTATTCAAGACCTTCAACTGAGTCTTCCCATTCTCCTTCGCCGAAACAATCTTCTAGCTTCCGCTTCTTGGACTCAAACGTCAGCTTGCGCTCCTTCAGGTTAGCACGGGCCTTGTTGAGTCGGCCTTCAGCGGCATATCTGCGAGCGGTTTCTTGATCAAACCTCTTCTCACTGACCTTCACCTGGGCTTTCAGCTTGGAGATCTGTTGCTTCAGCTTATCCTCCCGTTCTTTGTCGTTGGCTAGGGTAGCCTTCCAATGCTGATTAAACTTGGATATCCTCCGATATGCTTCATCCAAGTGCTGCTTCTTAGTGGCCAGTACATCGTTGACAGCTTTGAAGTCTCGACCCAAGCGCTCGCACTCCGCTATCTGCTTAGTCAAATCCGTCCCTGACTGGTTCACCAGCTCTGTCTACTTCTTGAAATAATGAACGGCTTCGCTTCTCTCGCTTCTATGCTGAGCCAATTCTTTCTCCAGTTCCTCGTTTGCCTTCTTCAGCTCATCTCTCTCAGCTAACACCAGATTATGCTGCTGAATAGGCACGGTGGTAGGCTCTTCAATCACTGGAGGGCTTTTTGGCTTGGCAGGAGGAAACGGCATCCCTATAGCATCTACTCTGGCTCTGATCCAAGTCACATACGGAGCATAGGCTTGGCTATTATTCTTTCCCAGCAACGATTTTCCCCGCTTACTGATACCATTCCAGGCATGCTGAAGCTTAGACAACATATCCCCCTCTAGGAGACCGGTGAAGTACAGAGATTCCTGCACCTCTTCATCCTTCGGCGGAGCTCTCAAAGCATAAGCAAACTGTCGGACCAGCAGAGACGGATTATAATTTATACAGCCCTTCCTGCCTATCAAAGGCACGTTCGGAAACCCACTGCAGCTGAAGATGATCTCAGTACCCAACCTATCTCTCTCAAACCAATCAATATCCTCCGCTGACAGACTCATCAAATGCTCGGACCACACAGTTGTGGCTGCAGACGAAGCAAAGGGACCCTTCTTGGGTAGATGACTATCAAGCCATCTATAGAGTAGGGGCACACAGCATGAGACATTCTTACCCCTTCTGTTTTCGTTTTTGTAGTGGACGGAATGGTAGACATATCCTATCAAGGTAGGGACTAGATTCCCTGATGCAAAGATGTGAAATGCGTCGAAGTCTACGAAGTCGGGCATATTGGGGAACAGAATGATGCAATATATGCACAGAGCGAGAATGGCGTTGAACACTACCCAACATCCGTCTTTGGCGCACTGCTGAGCCTTTCTAACTAAGAACTGCAAGGAGAAGCCGAGAACCTTGTTCCAACTAGACAAAACCAACTCGGAGGCATCCAGATGAAGTGAGGGAGCTAGACTAGCCAAATTAGGCTCAGCATCCATATGAACAAAGGGCATCTGACTCTTGATAGGCACACCTAACAAATCAACATACTCCTCTAGTGTGGGTGCGAGAACAAAATCCTGGAAAGTGAAGCATCTCAACGGAGGATCGTAGAACTGCAGCAGGGCGTGCAACCCATTCAACTCAAACACAGAGGGTTTACGAACCAAACTGAGCTGTTTTCTATAAGACTTTCTGAACACATCTCTCACAGAATCATCTGCTAAAGCAATCAAACCAGTCAGCTGAACAACATCTGGAGTGGGGAGCTTGTAATCCACAATCTTCCTCAGAGAACCCATAGTAGCACGATAGAAGGCAAGAAATCCTGAATCGGGGGAAACGGTACCTGCAACACAGACACACGTTAATGAAATGCAAATGGGTATGCAATCATGCATCAGGAGATCAAGACAACTGTGTTGTTGTAGAGATGAAGGTGAAGATTCTGTATCAACAAAACCATAATGTTGCTCTATCAAGAACAACCACTATCTCTTATAAGGAGAAAACCCTGATATCGGACCATAAATTCTGCTCTGACAAGAACACACATATCTGATGATAAGGACCTCTGATACAGGACCATAAATCTACTCTATCAAGAACAAACATCTCTGGAAGTAGGGACCTCTGATACAGGACCATAACTCTGCTCTATCAAGAACAATCATACATCTGCTGATGAGATCCTCTGATACCAACCATAAACCTGTTATGTCAAGAACAACATATACATCTGATGATGAGAACCTCTGACACCAACAAAGCTGATTCACTATCAAGAAAACCAGGTAGTCTGAAGGTCAAGGTTTCCTGCAACACCCAACCCTGCTCACAGGTATGGACCTAAACTGACACAAGTTCGGCATCCTATGCGGTCATCAGCGTCACAGACATTCAAGGGGGGTGATACGATACCCAGAAGGTGTGGCATCACCAGCTCATGAAGCGGCCTCACTCGGCTGAATCCCAAATGCTCGGTCCCCAGAGTCGACAATCCTCCAAACCAACAACCCCCTCAACCCAAAGGGTTGAAAAAGAAGTCAACCGGGAGAACCTCGTCTGAGCGTGGATTTCATGAGACACTAGTGCTTGCAAAGCAAGCACGCGCCCACTAATTTCCACAACTAATGCTAGGTACACACAAGCCTGGGTCTGGCTTCTCACTCATCAGAATGCCCCTCCCACAACAGCACAGATAATCATATCATAATGAAAGTAAAATGCGGGAAATAAAGTGCGATAAATAAACACAACCCAACAAGTAATCATACAAGCGCTAGGATTGACTCTCGCAGGGGATGTTGGATCCCCAAACTAACTCGCATATGGGACGTTGGATCCCAGGAAACTATCAAGTCCCCAGCAGAGTCGCCAGCTGTCGCTTCTGCGAAAATAAGGTGCCGGCAAAACAGAAGAGTCGCCACCTTTTGTTATTTATCACTCAGAACGGGAAAGGAAACAATCGGAAAAACCTGACGAAAAGGTATAAGACAAGGTCATCGCAACCGTTGTCTGGGTTCGGGAGTCGGTTACGTAAGGGGAAGGTATTTGCACCCCTCACGTCCATCGTACTCGATGGGATCCCCGTTTGTTTATGTTTACTGGACGGGTTGGTTTTATCTATCTACCTATCAAGGCTGGATTAAAAAGAAAAGAAAATGACTCGGCAAAGCGTCGCGCTTTATGCCTACGTATTCTCATCAGAGAATGAGAAATAAGAGTCAACGTAGTTTGCCTAACTACGGGTTACGGGGAAGGTGGCTCGTCAATACATCAGTATTGTGCCTACGTACTCTCAACAGGTATGAGAGATCAGAGCTTACGTAGTTCGGGATAATACGGATTACGGGTATTCAGATTCATCTGTTTTATCGAGTAGGGTTAACAAACAGTTCCAGCAGTTGGATGTACGCAGCTTAACCCTTGGAGACTTAGGCATTACCGTTTGCAGTAGAACTGGGAGTTAACGACACTTTTTTCTTCAGAAAAGCTTCCTTTGAATTATGGGCCCACGGGGCAAAAAGGTTTGAAGTTTGTTTTCTGTCTTTTACAGAAGAACTGTTTTTTATGGATGTTTGCAACCAATATCGCACTAGAGACTATGACCTGAGAGTGAATGCGTCGCATGTCACCCAAAGGGTACCGTACTAAACATCCAAGCTGTCGAAAAGAAACTCTCCGACAACCCTTTCTCAGATAGCTTAAGGCTCGTAACGTACGACGTCAGTTAACCTTTATTATTGTATTTTGATTTGTTTTGAGATGAGAAGAGAGAACAGGCTTAACTAAGGGGAGACTATCAACTCCTAATGTTGTCATGCCAAGGATTCATCCTATGGTTGAGGTTTGAAACAGGGAACTCCTAGAAGTTATCGTGCATAGGTTTCAACCTAAAGTTCTAATCATCACTTCCTTATCAAAGGAAGTGAGATTCCTAGGGGATCATGTCAATGATGAACAGAAATAGATAAGGCATCAGCTAAAACAGTAAACAGTAAACGACTGTAAAATGCATGCAATGCAAGTGAGGGAGGAAATGTGTGTGGGGCATCAACCCCCACAAGCTCATCTCAACCTCAAGCCAGATATGAATAACTGCAAGGAAAAATAACATGCTATCAAGCAAGATATAATGAGCAACTGCAATCATATAGAGGAAATAAAATATGCTATCAAGCAAATCACAAACCACTTAGGCAAGGGAGCAGGGCTCTACCGAATACCCGCAAGCAAAGCCATACAGTAAAAATACAAGCAGAGGGAGCAACTCAACCTCTAGTGCAGTCATGCTCCTAGCTCAAATCAATCTAGATATGAACTTATTCTAATGCATCAAGCAAATCAAACAAGTCACAGCAATCCAGTAGCATAGCAAGCAAACAGACAGGAAAGAAAAGAAAGCAGATCAACCACTCCTACAGCTTCAAGCTTCAGCTCTTCAGTAATTCAGTCTTCAGACCTCACCTACCCTTCAAGGCTATCATCTTCAATAGCAAGTATCAACTTGCTCTTTCAGGGGCTCAATGTATCAACATAAGTGTCAACTTATCCTTTCTTCCTCAAGCCTCGACTCTTCACTCAGTCTCAATTTGATCTTCTTCACAAGTGTCAACTTGTTCTCCAGGCTTCAGCTCTCTCTTCTTTACCAGTATCAACTAGTTCCTCTTCATCTACAAGCTTCAACTTCTAAGAGTAATCTTCAAACACAAAGAAGTATCAACTCCATCATCTCCAAACTTCTTCAAGCAAGAGACTTCATCCTCTAACAAGGGAGAAATATTCATTTATCAAGAGCAAAGTTTGGATGATTGGTAGCAGAGTGAAGACCAAAGGTCACCACTAAGCATCCTATCATCAGAGAAAGGGACCCTGAAAGGTTCTACCAACATGCAAAGAGCCACACATCCTACCAAAGGAGGGATGAGGCCTTTACAAGGGGACCTTACATCATAGGGGAGAATGGAATTGATCAACATATTCCATGTTTATGAAGGAAGAGAACTATCTAGAAGCTCTGCCTACAAACCCTAATCTTAACACCTAATCAACACTACACCAAAAGAAGGGAAGATCTTCACATCCAAGCCTCTTCAAGCAATCCAATGCATCTACAACTTGTCTTCATCATCATCCAAGAGCAAGAGAAACAAAACCCTAATCTAAGGGAACTAAAGAGGTTAATCTAGTTGAGTTAGTGCATTAGAATCATCTAAAACTAGCACTTAAGCTAAAATCAAGCAAAAATAGAAAACTACCTTGAAAATTCCTACAAAAAAATTCCTAAGGGATCCTAATTCAATCATGAATCTACCATACAAAAATCAGAGGTTGAATCATCCACCTAGTTACAAAAACAAGATCTAAACCATAAGGTATCAACCATAAACCCTAAAAATGGAACATCTAAAGGTTTCAACCTAAACTACCACTTATATTCATCACAAAAATGTGAGAAAAATCTATGGGGAGCATGCATATCTATGCTAACTACTCACAAAAATTCAAGGCCAAAATCATCATCACATGATCAAACCAAATTCACCAATATCAAGCATCAAACATGATTATTTTAATATCAATTAAAATGTAAAAATTCCCATAATATCAGAAAATGCATGCAATAATAATATTTTTTATCTAAAAAATACTAGATCCTATCATGAATCCAATTCAAAAAGAATGGGGTCAATTGAATCATTTTTCCATTTTTCATGAATTAATCAAGAACCATGAATAAAATGAAAAATAAATGAAAATCAAAATAAAATAGACAAATGCACGGTGCAGGTAACAATAGAATCCAGTTCAATTTGGAGATTGGGCCACAAAGGGGGTGTGGGTAGCAGTTATTTCACAAAGCCCAAAACCAGTTGATTAATGAAACGCATCGTTTCATTGAAGTTCAGAAATCCTTCACAAAAAAGAAGCACGCGTGGCCATTGGATGAGGCTCCCAGTCAAAGGTCCACCTATGATCTAAGGGCTATGGGATCATCTTCCCCAAATCAAACCTCTGCAACTCAGTTCACCTGCGCGCCCAAAGCCACCGCCGGTGACAATCTCCGGTCGCCATTCCACAACCCTAGTTTGCTATAGAATCCACCATAGGCCACGATTCCTTGATCAAACTTGTCCCAAATTTCACAAGGAACTCAATTATACCATTAATTCTCTCTGAAACCTCAAGATTTGCAAGAACCATCTCTCACCCGAAAATGGTAACAACCCTAATTGGTCACTAACTCTCAAGTTATTGATCTGAAAACCTTCCTACATCAATCCTCAATGCATCTAACACCCTAATTCCTCTTAATTCTGACTAAATCAAGCTGGAGAGTGAGAGTTACTAACCTGAAAATTTCGTATGCACAGAAGTAGTAATCCTTCAAATCAAGCCCTCAAATGCTCCAGACTCCTTCAGTGAATCACTTCCAAGCTTCTGTATGCAATAGAATTGATTGAAATGGCTTCAATCCTTGGAACCAAATCTGAGTTGCAGGTGGAAAAAACTGAGTTCAAGAACACCAATCAGCCACGAATTTCCCTTGATTATGATCTAGAATCATTCCCTAGCATCCATGGAAGAGATTGCAATCAAGAAAATGGATGGAAAGTGTATGGAAATGAGTAACCGAATTCAGTTGCAAGTAATGAAATTTCAATCTCAATCTCTACTCTCTCCTTCAATCATCACCAACCTTGGCCTTGGATCACCTCTACTCAATATATAGACCATGTATGGATGATCTAGAAACCTCTAGATCCTTCTAATGAGAAATTCAATCTCTCATGTCATGACAATTTCAATCACATGCCATGGTATGCATAGTTCTGCTAGCAGCTTGAAATCACCCTCATTCCCTTCCAATTTCTCCCCTAATTACATTTTGGATGTGTTTTGCTTGCAAGGGACCTTGATTATGCCTTGATTTTTGGTTTGGCCAATATTACTTATGATGTAAGTAACTACTTTTCAAAGCAAGTCCACAAATTAAAATTCAATTCGAAAATGTGGCTAAACCAATGTTCTTAAAATGTGTTTTAGAGTCAAAATGACATATTACATGCCTTGGTTTGGACATGTAGATCAGAAATACCAATTTCCATCTTTGGTTCATTTGAAAATCCTCATTATCTTAGGTCATTTTTGCAACTTTGAGCTACAAGCAATTCCAACCTCTCATGACCTCTTGACTAGCCTTAAAACATCATTTTGAACAAGTTTTATGTTGAACATTTTCCCATTTGAAGCTTGAAAATAGGAGTTATGGCCTTATGGTTGAAATGACCTATAATCTCCAAATGACCAAAATACCCTTGACTTGTCAAAGGCATAACTTGATTTCTACAAATCCTATCAAGGACTTCTAGTACTCTCTAGAAATCTAAGAGGATAAGTAACAACATTCATGTTGACCAAAAGTTCATAGGAATCATCCTTCTAGGGCAAAAGTTTCATGCAAGTTGGACAACATTCAAGCTCCCAAATTCACATACCTCAGATGACCTGTAACTTGTCAAACTCATAACTTGAGTTCTACAAATCCTATCAAGGACTTCTAGCACTCAAATTAAATCTAAGACCATGCTCTACAACATTCATGTTGGGGGCAAGATGAGATGATAATCACATCTTAAGCTAAATTGCCTTGAAGATAGGGGTTAAACTAGGGGATTTTACACTGTCAAGCCTTAGAAACCCTAGCTTGAAACTTCCCAAACTCTTCAATCATGATGATTTAACCTTGTAATCATCCTTATAACATCTCAATGTATCAATCCATGATCACATGGCTCTTGGAATTAGGTCTCAACCTTGTTCAAATCCTCAGTTGACCTAGGGTTAACCCAGTCAAACCCTAATTGCACCAATCATGGCTGAGGCTTCCTAATCTTGCATAATGACCTGTCTAGGCTTCATGATGGCTTTCAAGACATCTCACAAGCTCCCTCAAGGCTTCAGAATCATCTGAGGAGCTCCTACAACTCTCAAGTTAGGAGGCACACAACCTTGGTTTCCATCACTCACTCTGAGAATCCTTTAACTTCTCTGACAAGGATATCAACCCTTGAACACTTGAATAACCTTCTTAGCTAGCTTCATAGTCTTTTATAGCTCTTGATTGGTAATCATACCTCTTGATCTCCTGCATACATGTCAATGAAATGCAAATGATAATGCTAATGTGAATGAAATGAAACATAAGCTAGGTAAAGAAATGTTGGACAAATTTTGGGGTGCAACACTAGGTCAACTGTGCAATTGAAGAGTATCAAATCCTACTTTTAGGTCATGGAGTTCATCAAATGATATGTTGTGACATTTGTGGTGTTGTGCCAAGACCAAATCAAGAAGAGTCAAGAGTGTGGGAAGTGGCTAAATTAGGGTTTCAGTGTAAAATCCCCTATTTAGTGCCTAACTTCAAGACCACATAAGTCAAGATGCAAGTTTCAAATAGATCGTTGGCTAATATGAGACTTGTAGACCTTCCAATTAACTTTAATTTGAGTACTAGAAGTCCTCAATTGGATCTATAGAACTCAAGTTATGGTCCAGACAAGTTACAAGTCCTCAGATGCCTCTGAAATTTGTCTGTGAAAATAATCTGACTTCCAAGATATTTTTGACCTAGAAGGAGGTTTCAACTAAATTTTTGGCTAACATGAAAGTTGTTCCTCATGATCTTAGCTTTCCAACTTGTATTAGAAGTCTTCCATCTGATTTGTAGAACTCAAGTTATGAGGTTTACAAGTCAGGGGTATTTTGGGAAAGTGAGATTATATGCCATTTTCAATCATAGGTCAAAATCTCCAACTTGCACTTGTCAAATAGATTTTTGTTCAACATGGAACTTGTTCAAAATGTGGTTTTTAGGATAACTAAGAATTCATGATGAATTGGTTTGGCTCATATCAAGATTTGGTTTGAAATGGCTTAAAAAGGAAGATTTTAAAAGGATTCAAAGTTGAAAAATCCAAATTAATGGTTAAGTGACCAAAACATGTCAAGTAAATGCTCATTTTGATAAGAAATATCATTTCAAGTGCAATGACATTGGTAGATTTTTGAGTTCGGGCAGAATTTCATGAGTTACAATGTGGTTTCTTCATGTGCAAGTTACACATCCAAATCCTTCACCAAGGCAATTCAGGATTTCCTTTTGATCTGAATTCATTCACAAGGGATTTTGCAAGTGATTAGAAGATTCTGGAGCAAGCTACACTGCCAGAATACACGACTGTCATGTGCACTTTGAAGGAAAAATCAGAAATCGTGAATTGCTGGATTGGGCTTCATTCAAGCTTCAAAAGCCCACAAACTCACTCTATATAAGCATATCATTGATTCCATACTCAGGTTGGAGCTCATTTCGTGGTGGAAGCTGAGCTTGCATTTGAAATTTCAAGGGAGCAATTGAGAATCGGATTTTCATTTCTAAGCAAGTTCAAAGAAAATTGAAGCCTCAAGTCTCTTCCTCTTGCATCACTGATCGTGTTTGGAGAATTTTGAAGCAAGAAGCAAGCTCTTGATACTTCTGTCAACAGATCTATACCAGGTTAGTAAATCTCAAATTTCTCACAATTCTAGGGAGATGTAGTTAGCAATGAACATGTGGTTAGGATCTGGTTGAGACATATTTCATTTTAGAATTGATTTGGTAGCAATTGGTGATGATGGATCATGTGATGACATTTCTGTTTTGGATTGAATCTCTTGATTCTTGGAGAGTTAGCACAATTGAGATAGCTTAGGTTAATCAGTGAAACATGAGGATGAATTTTGTACTATTAGTTTGACATTTGGTGATGATAAAATTTTTGACATATTTTGGATTTGAATTTGATTTGAAAGATCCATAAGGTTTCATGAGATTTGGAGTTCGTATTCGTGATATACGTGAAAATTTGAGTGGAATGGATATAATGTGTGCAATTTTTGGCTGCCTGTAAGTGACTCTCACCGGAGAAGACGGTTGTTTCCACCATGAGAGCCACCGGAGATTGTTCCCCCTCGCCTGAGTTCCAAGGAAGGAGATGAAGTCATAGCCATCAGATCTTGTGGAAGTTGCACTTATTCAGCACATCGTGTGGCTCATGTTTAAACTGAGGATTTGCCTCCAAGGAATGAAACGCAGCGTTTCATTAATCCCAGTCAGCGTGTGACTGGGATGCTCACGTGGACGTGCTCAATGCCTTTGGATCAGATTACCTTGTCAACACCATCCAACGCGCGTGGTTTTGTTCAGCATTTTATTTTCTTTTAATCATTTTTGGATTTATTTTTAATGCTTATTGTTTCCAAAAATCACAATAAATTTGATCTAAAAAATATTTTAAAAATATCTCCATGCTCTTGATTGAATTTGTGATTTTCTGGGATCAATAAATTGCATTTTCATGCATTTTTCAATTTAATTTGCATTTTTCTCTTTTTTGTATTTTCTTTTATTTTGCATAATTGTTCATCTGTTTTGTTGATTTTGGTGTGATCTTTTGGTATTGAATCTGGCTGTGATTTTTGAGTATGTTGTAGGTTAGATATGCATGCTCCCTCAGGATTTTTATTATATTTTTTTAACAATTGAGGTTCTGTTTTAGGTGAGATGTCTAGAGCCTTCCCAACTTATGGTTTATCTTGACACAATTCAACTTAGGATTTATTTAGTGGACCTAGAAGTTGATTTAGGCTTTGATATTTGAACCCTAGAATGTTAAAACATGCATGTTCCATTAGAAAATCTCTTAGATTTTTACAACTTAGTTTTCTATTTTAGATAGAATTTGAAAGTAGGTGTTGCTTTTGGTGTTCCTTCTTTAGTGCCTTGCCTTGTTGGATCTTGTTGGTGGCTTTGGAGCTTGAAGAGCTTGTTTTCCTTTTTGGAGGAGGTGTTGGACATCTTGTAGCGTTGTGGTTTGGCTTGTGGAGCTTAATTTGGAGTTTTCTTTCTCTTTTAGGAGTTTTTTTAGAAGCTTATAGGATTAGGGTTTTAGGAAGAGCCATTAGAACTAGTTTTTTCTTTCATAAAAAAATAGAATGCATTGTTTGCTTCTATCCTCATCCTATGATGCAAGTCCTCTTAAGGAAGCCCCATATCTCCTTTAGAGGGATAAGTGGCATGCCTTAATGAGTAGAACTTTTGAGGATGCACTTTCTTTCCCATGTTGGTTCCTGATGAATTCCTTTGGTTTTCATCAGGTTCCCTAGCATTGTAACTTGATCTTAATGATGATTTCTCTTCTTGTGGAGCTTGCTAGAGTTTGAAGATGAAGAATTGAAGAAGCTTGAAGATAGGAGCTAACTTGAAGATGAAGACTCTTTGCTGTCAATTTAACTTTGCTGACAAGAGCTGCTGCTGAGGGTTGAAGTTGCTGTCTATAGAAGATTGTTGCTGCTGCTTCGGCTGCTTCCTCTATTTTTCTTTTGTTGTATTGTCTATTTGCTTGTGTTGCTTACCTTTAGGTTTGAGGTGGAGCTTGTCTCCCCTTGCCTGTTGTTTTCTTAGGTTTGAGGTTGAGCCGGACTCTCTTGCCTCGCTTGTACTTTTGCATATCATGCATTTTACTGTTTAATGTTTACTGCTTGCTTTCTTTTGCTGTTTTCCCCTAGGATTTCTGATTTCCTCTGTGCAAGAGGGAATTATGACAGACATTAGGTTTCTAAACCATGCATGATAATTGTAGGTAGATTCCCTTTCAACCGTAGTTCTAGGGCGTCTTTCTCTTCTCATCTCAAAATAATTCAAAAATACAATAATAAGGTTAATTGAAGTCGTACTTACGATCCTTAAGCTATCTGGGAAAAGGTTTGTGGAGGGTGTCTCTCCAGTAATCTGGATGTTCAGTGTGGTACCCTTTGGGTGACATACGAAGCATTCACTCCTGGGTCATGGTCTCTAGTGCGATGGAGATTGCGAACATCCTAAAAAACAGTTCTTTCGTAAAAGACTCAAACAAACATTCAAACTCAGTTTTTGTCCTCTTGGACCCTTAATCTGGAAAACCCTTTCATAAGGAGATAAAAAGTTGTCGGACAAACTTGTGTCTTCCGTAGCCCGAACTACGTTTGCTCTGATCTTTCATGCCGTATGAAAGTACGTAGGCACAAGATGCGATATCTCGGCGAGCAACCTTCCCCCCTTAACCCGTAGTTAGGCGAACTACGTTTACTCTGATTTCTCGTTCCATACGGGAATACGTAGGCATAAAGTGTGATACTTTGTCGAGTCATTTTCTTTTCTTTTTAGACCAGACCTTTAGAGTAGATAGATAAACATACCTTCAGATAGAGCCTGCACAGATCGGAAGTTGGAAAGATTTAGCTGATGCTTTCGTCAGACACTACCAATACAACAGTGACCTTGCGCCAAATAGGGTCCAGCTTCAAAGTCTTTCACAAAAGAACGGGGAGAGTTTCAAGGAGTATGCCCAGCATTGGCGTGATCTGGCGGCAAGGGTCCAACCACCTATGGTTAAAACGGAATTGATTGATATTTTTGTTCGAACATTCTCTAGGATGTATTATGATAAATTGCTCAATTGCTCGATGGGTAGTTTCTCTGACATGATACTCATGGGAGAAAGGATTGAAAATGGCATTAAAATTGGTAAGATTCAAGCCGGTGAATCGACCTCAGCTGGAGGTGCAAAAAAGGTCTTTGGTGGTAGAAGACAAGGAGACGCCAGTGCAGTGTATGGTGGTCGAGGACGAGGTAGAGGTAGGAATCAGTATATTCAACAACAGGTTGCTAGTGTGACGATTCCTATACCTCAGCGACAATAACCACAACAACAACAGCAACAACAACAAAGGCATAATCCTGCTCAGAGAAGGATTCAGAATGGGAAGCCAAAGAAGGTATTTGATACACCTCCGTCAACATACGCAGAACTGCTTCAGACGCTGTTAGGTTTGAATCTAGTTGAAAAGAGAACGTTGGACCCGCCCACAGGAGCGCTTCCTTACAGGTATGATGCTAGTAAGCATTGTGAATTTCATTCTGGGGCACCCGGACATGATATCGAGAGTTGTCATGCTTTTAAACACAAAGTCCAAGATTTGATTGATAGTAAAGTCATTAACTTCAGTCATGATGGTCCCAATATTGTACAACAACGAATGCCGAATCATGGAGCGAATGCTATTCTGACAGAAGAAGATTTGGATTTGGTTATGGATGTAAATGATCTGAAGACGCCTTTAAGCTATGTTAAAAGCAGATTGTTAAAAGGAGGGGTCTTCCCTGAATGTGATGAGTACTGTTTGGATTGTTGGACCCGACCAGAGGGCTGTATTGATTTGAAGAGAGGTATTCAGGCCATGATTGACGAGGGAACTTTACAATTCGACCATACTGCTGTTGAGAAACCTGGTGAGGTAAGATCTGAAAAGCAGGGTGAGGTCGCAACAATTACAATTCCATGAAAGACTATTACGATATCAGCGCCCGCCAAGCGGACAACTATCACGATAACAAAAGCAGGGCCCATTCCTTATGAAAGTACGAAAGCCATTCCGTGGAATTATGGGTTGGAAGCTTTTTGCAATGGGGAAAGGATTAAGGTGGATAGCCAGCCGGCAGGGGCAGTGGACAATCTTGTTGGAACGGGAGGCATGACCCACAGTGGTAGAATTTTCACTTCACCCAAAATCGAGGCTGAGAGGATTGCTAAAGGCAAAGCCAAAGTGAATTAAGGAGGACCTTCCCAGACGAAAGAGAAAGAAACATCGATCAAAGATGTAGAAGAGTTCATGAGGTTGATTCGCAAAAGCGACTATAAGATTGTGGAGCACTTGCAGCAGACGCCCTCCAAAATTTCGATCCTATCCTTGTTGCTTTGTTCCGAGGCTCATCGGAATGCCTTGTTGAAAATCTTGGACACATCTTTTGTACCTCAGGAAGTAACTGTTAATCAGCTCGAGGGGGTTCTGGCGCATGTGAATGCCAGACACAGCCTGGGATTTACTGATTTTGATTTGACGCCTAGAGGTCGTGACCATAATATGGCTTTGCACATTTCAGTGGAATGCCGGGGCACTGTTATGTCGCATGTTCTTGTAGACACCGGATCATGTTTGAATGTTTTGCCTAAGAAGGCTATGATGAAGTTAGATATCCGAGGAATCATATGCACGTCAAGTGACTTGGTCGTGAGAGCTTTTGATGGGACCAGAAGGTCGGTGTTTGGGTCCATAACGTTGCCACTCCAGGTCGGGCCAGAAGTGTTTGACACTGTGTTCTACAACATGGACATACATCCAGCTTACAACTGTTTACTTGGGCGACCATGGATACATTCTGCAGGGGCTGTGACGTCCACGCTGCATCAGAAGCTTAAATATATGGTCGGGGATAGTGTTGTTACTATTTGCGGAAAGGAGGATATTCTGGTTAGTTATCTTTCGTCATTCAAGTACGTTGAAATGGATGGGGAGATCCACGAGACGCCATGCCAAGCCTTTGAAGGGTTGCAGTTCAAGGACAAGTCTCATGTTCCTAGCAAAGGGCCAGAGGTGGCCATGTCATCATACAAAGACGCTCAGGCAGTGGTTCAGGCTGGAGCAACCAAAGGGTGGGGCCAAGTCTTGGAAATTCCTGTCAAGATGGACAAGTTTGGGTTGGGGTATCGCCCGACATCGTCATCTTCCGCATCAGGCGTGACAAAGTTCAATGGGCCAGTGGTGATCACTCCAGATGGAGTCTGTTATGAAACGATTAATGTTGTTTCCGATACCGAAGACGGAGATAGTGACTGTGATATGGACTCGTGGATCAAGCCCAGCGTGCCAGGACAGAGCCTATACAACTGGTCTATCCAGGAACTTGTCCAAGTGACTACAAAATAGTAATGATTTGTTTTCTCGATTATTGTGTAATCCTGTGTCTTACCCGGGGCATAGTGATTCTGTTTTCAGGGCTACCTGCTTATGTGTGTGCTTTGTTTAATCATTAATAAAGGCGTTTTTTCTCATGAAAATTTTGTGATCCTTGTTTTTCCTGTTTTTGCTTTAACAATAAAATGGCAACGTGGTTATGTGCTTTATTTGCGTTATTTGAAGCATTTAACCATTCTCATTGCAGGATTCATATTTCAGACGATACCGATCATGAACTTCCTATGACTCGCTTCGACTTCGAGCACCCGATATTTCAAGCAGAAGAAGAGATTGTTGAGGATAATGACTTATCAGAAGAGTTGACTTGACTTTTGAAACAAGAAGAGAGAATCATTCTGCCTCATCAGGAAGAAATTGAAATTATCAACGTGGGGTCCGAAGAGGTTGTCAGGAATATCCGGATAGGGGCTGCACTGTGTCGCTACTGCGAAAATCGGCGCCGGCTGAACAGAAGAGTCGCCACCGTGCGTTATTTATCCCAATGGAGGGAAAGGAAACACTCAGAGTAAACCTCGCGCAAAGACGGGAAAAGGAATGGTCATCGCAACCAAATTCCTGGATTCGGGAGTCGGTTACGCAAGGGGAAGGTATTAGCACCCCTCACGTCCATCGTACTCGACGGGATCCACGCTTGTTTTCTAGTACGGATTATTATTCTATCTACTCTAAAGGTCTGGGGTTAAAAGAAAAGAAAATGACTCGGCAAAGTATCGCACTTTATGCCTACGTATTCCCGTCTGAAACGAGAAATCAGAGTCAACGTAGTTCGCCTACCTACGGGAAAGGAAGGGAAGGTTGCTCGCTAGGATATCGCATCCTATACCTACGTACTTTCATACAGCATGAAAGATCAGAGCAAACATAGTTCGGACTACGGAAGACACTAGCTTGTCTGAGTGTTTTTTATCTCCTTAAGAAAGGGTTTTTCCTGATTAAGAGTCCAAGCGGACAAAAATGACACTTTGATGTTTGTTTTCAGTCTTTTACGCAAGAACTGTTTTCTATGATGTTTGCAATCTCTGACGTACTAGAGACTATGATTTGAGAGTGACTACGTCGTATGTCACCCTAAGGGTAACACACTAAGCAATCAGGTTACTGGAGAGTGACCCTCCAGCAACCTTTCTCAAATAGCTTAAGGCTCGTAGCGTACGACATTGATTATCCTTATTACTGTATTTTGAATTGTTCTGAGATAGAAGAGAAGTCTAAAAACCTAGGGTTTGAAAGGGGAATCAACACTACCCTAATGTTGTCATGCATGGATTACAACCTAATGTCTGTCATAATTCCCTCATGCACAGAGGAAATCAGAGATCCTAGGGGATAAACGGAAAAGAAACGACATATATATAGTAAACAGTAAAATGCATGAGATGCAGCAACAAGCGAGGCAAGGGAATCCCACTCAACCTCGAACCTGGGAAACAATAGGCAAAGTGAAACAGCTTCACCTCAATCCTAAGGGAAAGTCAACAGACAATACAACAAAGAAAAACCACACCCAACACCAGCTCAGACAGCAACACCAACTCCTACAGCAAGCAGTTCAGACAGCACCAGCTCTAGCAGCTACAGTTGATTAACAACAAAAGGTTGACAAAAACAATTTTAGGCAAGATCCCATCTTCACTTTCCAATGATATTCAAGCTTCAAACAGTTGTAAAACCCTAATCCCCAACAAATATCCAGCTTTGACAGGCACAAGCTTCATCTTCACCAATCTTCAATGCACTTCATCTTCAATAAACTTCCATCTTCAAGGCAAACACTCACAGGAGAGAATCAACTTATAGAGGGAGTTGAAATGTTTAAGAGGCTTAATGACAACCCAGGGAAATCACTAAGATCTCAACACAGCAAGTGAAAGGTATCCTCAAGGTTCTACCAAATCAAAGCATGCTCTACATCCCTCCTAAGGAGAGATGGAACTCTTTTAGGGGACCTTGTATCATAGGATGGAATAGAGGCACAAGAAGCTCTCTATGTTTGACAGAAGAAGTCAGTCTACTTCTAAAGCTCTCCCTATATCTCCTATTTTCCTAAGTCCTCATCAAGCAATATTCAAGCACAAGCAACTTCAAGCTCCAAGCATAATTATTTGTTTTCAATCATCTTCCATGCTTCCTCAAGCCAAGCACAAGCCCCAACACCCAAAGAAAAGGCCCAAAACCCAACAAACAAAACAATATCCCAAGAGGGAACCACACCAATATCAATCAACTTGCAAAAATTAGATAAAATGGAAATACTCATCATAAAATCCTAAATCAATTTCTAAGGGATCCTAACTATGTACCCTATACCCAATATAAGCCCCAAGGCCTAAATCAAACTAAAAAACCCCAAACTATGTGTTGAAATGCACCTATGTCAAGTTTAACCCTAATTCTAATCAACCTAATGTTCCTTATTCAAAACTAATTAAAATTAAATCAAAAAAATGTGATATAATTCCAGGGGGAACCTAATACTCTAATCTAACCATAGAAAAAAGAATGGCCACAAAATACCAAAGGAGATGATCATACAAAATTCAGAAAGTAACATGTATCAAATGAAAATGAAATAAAAGCTATTAAAAGTAAAAATAAACCAAAAATAGAAAAATGCATGAAATCACATTTTTATTCTTTTATAATTTTCTTGATGTCTTGATGAAAATGGGGAAAAAACTCCCATCTAAAAATATTAATTTTCCAATTTATTATGAGTTTCCAAAGAACCTAAAAATAAATGTGAAAAAATAAGAAAATATGAGAAAATGTAAAACATGTGTGTCAAATAGTAATAAAAATCAATGTAAAAACCAACTGGGACCAGAGAGGGGGTGGGGATAGCAGCGCGTGCATTAGGCCCATACTAGTCAGAAATTAAAATGGAAAATAGCCAGGAAAATGGAAAAAACGTGGTGTGAAAAGCAATCCAATTCAGTGTAAAATCTATTGGGCTTTGGAAGTGGGGTGTGGATATCATGTGTTGCACTTAAGCCAAAGCTGGCACTTAAATGATACGATGCGTTTGAACGCCTTCAGAATTCTTCACAAAATGAGGCTTGCTCGTGGCCATTGGATCTTGATTGGGTCAAAAGTCTTCCTCACATCCAATGGTGGTCAAATCATCTTCAACCTTTTGAATTGTGGAGGGAGAAACAGCCATGGAAACAGAGCTTGCAACTTCATCTTCTTCCCAATCATGCTCCCTCAAATCTTCATCAAAACTAAAAGAAAACCCTAACTTGCTCCATTTTGCACCAGCAATTTGATCATGTCATCCACAATCATTGAAACCTACTCCTCCTCAAAACACGATGGGAAACTCAGAAATTGGTCAATCATCAAAACTCACCAAACTTGAAATTGAGTAGCTCAATCTCTTCACCACTTCACCCTGGTCAATTCTAACTATCAACCTAAGGTTCTATCACAAGATTCATCAAGATAATCGCCTGAACAAAAATGGTGCCACTCAACTAATTGTATCTAACTTGATCCTAAAGCTACCAGAAAGCTTCTACTAATCACCTACAATCATTCTAACCTAACAAAATCTATTGAAACTACTTAAATTAAGCTGTGGATTGAAAAGTACATACCTGCGAAATCTTGATGCACAGAGGTATGAAATCTTCAAATCAAGCTTTGAGAACTTCCAGACACCTTCAATGAGTCATAATCTTGCTTCTGTATGCAAAAGAATTGGTTGAATCCTCTTGAATCTTGGAACCCGATAGTGAGTTGCAGATGATGAAATTCAAATGCTAACACTCGATTCTTCACCAATCTTGCTCAATTCTCCATCTGGAATCATTCACCAATGCTAGAGCAAGCTTTTTAGATCAAAAGAATGGCTTGAATGTGGTTGAAACTTGTAACTGAATTCTGTTTTGCACATGGAAGTTTCAAATTGCAATCTCACAAATCTCTCCCAATTCTCTCCAACTCTTGCTCTGAACCTCTTCTGAATCTTATATAGAATGTATTTGAAGACTCTAGAATCTTCTGGATCAATCCAATGAGAAATTCAACTTCTCATGCCATGGAAATCTCATGTCATGCTATCTCCATACCAGCTCATGATTTTGCTTGCAATTCACTTTGTTCTGAGTTTAAATTCTCTCCAAATGAGATTTTGGAGGTGTATGGTTGGAAAGGAGCCTTGCATTTGCTTGGAAGTGTGGTTTTGCAATTGTTACTTATGATTCAAGTAACCCATTTACAAAGCAAGTCCTAAAAATAACCCTCAGTTCAAAATTGTGGCAATGTCAATGTTATCAAAATGCATTTTACAATCAACTTGGTTTGTCATATGGCTTGGTTTGGCTTTGTAGGTCAAAAATCCCAATTTCCAACTTTGGTTCATTTAAAATATACCCTTATTTTAGGCCATTTTTATGATTTTGTGAATCAAGCCATTCCAAGTTCTCATGACCTCTTATCTAGCCTAAAAACATCATTTTGAACACATCTCATGTTGAACATTTTTTCATTTGAGGAGTGGAATATGGAGATTTGGACCTATGTTGAAAAATGACCTGTAATTCAACTTTCCCAAAATACCCCTGGATTGCCAAGACCATAACTTGAGTTCCACAAATCCTCTTGACGACTTCTAGTACTAAAATTAAATCTAATATCAAGATCTACAACTCTTATGTTGGCCAAGAATCCATTTGAAAACTCATTCATGGGCAAACGTTGCTTGGAAGTCAAGTGACTTTCATAGATAAATTTCAGTGTCCTCTGATGACCCATAACATGCAAGAACCATAACTTGAGTTCTACAAATCTTCTTGAAGAATTCTAGTACTCAAATTAAATCTATTGAGAAGCCCTACAAGTTTCATGTTGACAAAGAATTCATTTGAAGCTTGCATTTTTACTTGTCTGGCTTGGAAGATAGGCCTAAATTAGGGTTTTTTACACTGAAACCCTAATTTAGTAACTCCTCTTCTTATTGATTCTTTTTGATTTCTCCTTGGCACAACACCACACATATATCCACATGTTAATTCATGAATTCCACAACCTCCAAGTAGGCCTTGATGCCCTCCAATCAATCAGTTGACCTAGGGTTGACCCAGATGAAACCCTAGTTAACTGTACTTCAACTCTGGCTCTTGTACTTGTATCAATGACTTGTCTCATCTTCAAAATGACCCTCTAGGTCTTCCATGATCTTTATGCACATTCCATACCCTCAGCCATGGCTCACACACTCATTGATGATCTTCAACCCCTCAAGTTTGGAGAGAAAGCCATTGGTTGACCCTCAAACTTCTCAAAGCCTCACACCTTTCTTGATGACTTGGATGGTCTTGAACTTGACTAAAACCCCTTGATGGGCCTCTTTCTGATAAGAATGGCACTTGATCCCTTGTTAGATGACTTGTTATGCTATGCTATGCAAATGACTAGACTATGTACGTGACTTATTATGCAAATGACAATGCAATTGAAACATAAACCAGGTGGAATAGGTTGAGCAAATTTTGGGGTGCAACACACTGCAAAGTGATATCAAGCAAAGTTTGATTGAGATGCTTCGAGAGTATAGTGATATCTTTGCTTGGTCTTACGAAGACATGCCTGGTTTGGATACTGATATGGTGGTTCACCGTTTGCCATTGCGTGAGGAATGTCCGCCAGTTAAGCAAAAACTCAAAAGAACTAGACCAGATATGGCCGTGAAAATTAAAGAGGAAGTTCAGAAATAGTGGGACGCCAGTTTTCTGGCTGTTACAACTTATCCCTCATGGGTCGCCAATATAGTACCTGTACCAAAGAAAGATGGTAAGGTGCGGATGTGTGTGGACTATCGAGATTTGAATAGGGCGAGCCCAAAAGATGACTTTCCGCTTCCTCATATTGATGTGTTGGTCGACAACACCGCTCAATTCTCTGTGTTTTCCTTCATGAACGGCTTTTCGGGCTATAATCAGATAAAGATGGCGCCGAAGGATATGGAGAAAACAACTTTTATTACCCCGTGGGGAACATTCTGCTACAAAGTGATTCCCTTTGGTTTGAAGAACGCTGGGGGAACATATCAGTGAGCTATGACAACACTCTTTCATGACATGATGCATAAAGAGATCGAAGTCTATGTTGATGATAGGATTGCCAAATCCCAGACGGAGGAAGAGCATCTGGTCAATCTTCTAAAATTGTTCAAGAGGCTTAGGAAATTCAGGCTGAGGCTGAATCCTAACTAGTGCACCTTTGGGGTGAGATCCGGTAAGCTATTGGGGTTTATTGTTAGCGAAAAAGGAATTGAGGTTGATTCTGCTAAGATAAAAGCAATACAAGAAATGCCAACACCGAAAACAGAAAAAGAGGTTCGTGGCTTTTTGGGGAGATTCAATTACATTGCTCGGTTCATATCTCATCTAACGGCCACGTGTGAGCCATTATTCAAGTTATTGAAAAAAGATCAGGCTGTGACCTGGAATGAAGATTGTCAAAAGGCGTTTGAAACAATAAAAGAGTATTTGCAAGAACCTCTAATATTGATACCCCCAGTAGGTGGGAGACCATTGATTATGTATTTGACGGTTCTTGAGAAAAGTATGGGTTGTGTTCTCGGTCAACATGACGAGACTGGGCGTAAAGAGCATGCGATTTATTACTTGAGTAAAAAGTTCACAGATTGTGAGTCCCGTTACTCAATGCTCGAAAAGACGTGTTGTGCACTAGCCTGGGCTGCCAAACGTTTGAGGCAATATATGCTAAATCATACAACCATGCTAATTTCGAAAATGGATCCGATCAAATATGTGTTTGAAAAGCAAGCACTTTCCGGAAGGATTGCCCGATGGCAGATGGTACTGATAGAGTATGATATTCAGTATGTTTCTCAAAAGGCTATTAAAGGTAGTGTTATGTCAGAGTACCTAGTTGAGCAGCCCATTGATGATTACCAGCCGATGAAGTTTGATTTTCTTGACGAGGATATCATGTACTTAAAAATGAAGGACTGTGAAGAGTTGTTGCCTGATGAAGGTCCAGAGCTGGGTTCCAAATGGCAATTGATATTTGACGGTGCCGTTAATTCATACGGAAGTGGAATAGGGGCAATCATTACTACTCCTTATGGGTCGCACATCCCATTCACTGCCATATTGACCTTTCCAGTTACCAATAATAAGGCCGAGTATGAAGCATGCATTATGGGTCTCGAGGAAGCTATTGATCTGAAAATTAAAAATCTTGATGTGTACGGGGACTCTGCTCTAGTTGTGAACCAGATCAAGGGAGAGTGGGAGACTCGTCAGCCCAATCTGATACCTTATATGAATTATGCAAGGAGGTTGTTACCTTTCTTTGACAAGGTGGAATTGCACCATGTGCTGCGAGCAGAAAATCAGATGGCAGACGCTCTCGCGACGTTGTCTTCAATGTATAAAGTTAACTTATGGAATGAGGCTCCCAGGATAGTTATCTCTCGCCTTGATAGGCCCGCTTTCATATTCGCCATTGAGGAAGCTTCCGATGGCAAACCATGGTATTATGATATCCAGAATTTCCTGAAGAACCAAAAGTATCCGGCTGGGGCATCCAATCGTGATCAGAAGTCTCTTAAGAGATTGGCTGGCAATTTCTATTTGAATCCGGATGGCGTTTTATACAAGTGAAACCACGACTTGGTGTTGTTTCGGTGTGTGGACGAGAAAGAGGTTAAATTGCTCATTGAAGAGATCCACGAGGGTACATTTGGCACGCATGCCGGCGGACATGCAATGATGAGAAAGTTATCACGAGCAGGGTATTACTGGCTGACAATGGAAAGAGATTGTTTCAAGTTTGCAAAGAAGTGTCATAAATGCCAGATTTATGCGGACAAGATTCATGTGCCTCCGAGCCCTCTGAATGTTATGTCGTCACCTTGGCCTTCTTCCATGTGGGGGATTGATGTTATTGGGAAAATTGAGCCCACGGCATCCAACAAACATCGTTTTATCTTGGTAGCTATTGATTACTTCACCAAATGGGTTGAAACGACATCGTATGCTAATGTTACCAAGCAGGTGGTAGCCAGATTTATCAAGAAGGATATTATCTGCAGATATGGAATCCTGGAGCGGATTATCACTGACAACGGTTCAAATTTGAATAATAAGATGATGAAGGAATTGTGCCAGAATTTCAAGATTGAACATCACAACTCTTGTCCTTATCAGCCCAAGATGAATGGTGTTGTTGAAGCAGCCAATAAAAACATAAAGAAGATCATTCAGAAGATGGTTGTGACCTACAAGGACTGACATGAGATGTTGCCTTTTGCTTTGCACGGTTATCGTACGACGGTACGCACATCAACTGGGGCAACTCCTTTTTCACTAGTATATGGTATGGAGGTTGTCCTACCATTGGAGGTTGAGATTCCTTCTTTGAGGGTTTTGCGCGATGTCCAACTTGATGAGGCGGAATGGGTAAAAGATAGACTGAATCAACTCAGTTTGATGGATGAGAAGAGATTGGCTTCTCTAGCATATGGTCGACTGTACCAGAGCTGGATGAAGAAAGCTTGCGATTAAAAGGTGTGTCCTCGAAGCTTTCAGACGGGCGATCTTGTGTTAAAAAAGATTCTCCCACCACAATCAGATCACAGGGGCAAATGGACTCCCAACTATGAAGGTCCATATGCCGTTAGAAAGGTTTTCTCTGGAGGAGCCTTATTGTTGTCCACCATGGATGGTGAGGATTTTACATCCCTTGTGAACTCGGACTCAGTTAAAAAATACTTTGCTTAAAGAGACCCACTGGACAGAAAAAAGAGAGTCCAGGCAAAAATGGGGCATCCCGACGAACCATAAAAAAGAACAAAGGTTCGGGCAAATGTTAGGGATAAAATTGAAAAAAAGTACACCCGCGAAGTTGAAAACCTGAAAAGGACGACTTCGGCAAAAAAGGGTATTTCGGTGAATTGAAAACCCGCATAGGGCGGTTCACGCAAAAGTTAGGGATTTGAAAAAGCAAATGACGGCGGTCCGAGTTTGATACTGCGTTGCTTAGTGGTTTGGGAGTACCTGAGGGTCATATATCCAAAACAATCTCTTCCGAAGATCGAGTATGGGGAAAGCGTCAGAGTCAGGCGAGTCATAAGAGGATCAGCTCATGATGTTCGTCTGTACCACGTTGTCGACATGTATACAAATTTTCTTTGTACTTCTATAATATTTGTATTTTGCTTGTGCGTAACTTCCTCTTTTCAGGAGTTGCATCCAGTGTACAAAATTTTGCCTATTTACAGGCCCATTGTCAATAATGAATGTTATTCAGTATTTGATGCTTGTTCTTTACTGTTTTGTTTGTGAAAAATGCTGATGTTTTTGATGAACTTGCATGTACATAAATTTGCTGGTCCTTGCCAATAATTGCTAAAACTTCGAATTGACTGAACGAATGTCACGGATGCTAACCGAGATAAATCTTGTTGTGTAGATTTGTTCTGTCTTGTTTGTGTTTTGCATGGTTCTCACCTTTGAAGCAAACAATCAAGGAATTTATGCTTCCCCGACCAGAATCCTTAGCGTAGGAATATGCGTTATGTGAAACTTGTGCCTCCCCAGCAGATGGAATTGACTTATTCCTCCCCAGCAGATGGAATTGGCTTTTCATCCCTGGCAGATGGAAGTCAAAGTTTATCCCCAGAGAGTTGGGATTGCATCGGAGCATGATCAGATTATCCTCAGCAATTCAGGATTGACTTATTCGGTAGGATAAAGTCATCCCTAGCAAGGCGGGATTGATATACCAAGCAGAGTGTGCATTCCTGGTGGTTGGTTATGAGCACATTTACTTCCCAGAGAGAGTCCTCACATAGTACAATCAGAGTACCCAAAGTGATTCCCAGCTGAGTGTCCTTAGCAGGATGGTTAATCCCCACAGAGCATGATCAGGTGATCAGAGGTTGAAAGGATCAGTCCCGTACAGGACCATCTTTTCTATTCTCCAGCATGTTGTTTTTCCTCCGACAGGATGAACATCATCGGCATAGCTCATAATTTCAAGCTTGGGAGCCATTCCCCAACAAGATGGTTATCCCCAGCGGAGTTGGTTTCACCTGTCCAACATTTATTTTGCTGGAATACTTTGTGATACATGGTTATCCCTAGCGGATTTGGTTTTGTCTTCAGCATTTATTTTGCTGAAGCGCCTCTTAGCATCTTTGCATTTTGCATATATCATCATATTTGCCTCTACCCAAACGCGTAGCATTTCCATGCCGTATGGAGCATTACGCCATTGTCAAACATATGCATTTTGAAACATAAGCCAGGTTGGTTACCTCTTTGTTTTCAGGTGTTATTCCCTGTAGAGGAGTGAGATTCTTGCTCGGAAGGATTTCTAGATATTCAAATTCTCAGTGTGAGATATGTGATGATAACGTTCGTCCCATCGCATGTTCCCCTAACAGAGTTGCTTGGTTAAGTTTCTCTTCTTCCCCAACGGAATTTTTCTCAGGTTGCTGTTACATCAGCATTAAAAGATTTCATGGTTTAAACTTTTGGAGTTATCACTAGTGATTTCCCCGGTGAAGTTTTTCCCTACTGAGTGGTTTGATTAGATTTCTCGTATTCCCCAGCAAAGTATTCTTCAGGCTGCCGTACAACATTTGTGAAAATCTTAAAATTGTTACCTGTGTTGACAGATATTGTTACCCGTGTTGACGAAGATCCTTACCCGTGTTGACGAATATTTTACTTATTTTGACCCGTGTTGATGGAGAGTTTAGCCGTGATGGACGGAGAAGTTACCTGTGTTGACAGAGATTGTGACCCGTGTTGACGGAGTTGTTACCCGTGTTGACGGAGATTTTTTTTACCTGTATTGACAGAGATTGTGACCCGTGTTGACGGAGTCGTTACCCGTGATTGACGGAGTTGTTACCTGTGTTGATAGAGATTGTTATCCGTGTTGACGGAATTGTACTTGTATTGATAGAGATTGTTACCCGTGTTGACAGAGTCGTTACCCGTGATTGACGGAGTTGTCCCCAGTGAAGTCGCCTATGATTATTATCCGTGTGGACGGAGTCGTCGCCTGTGATTGACAGAGATTGTTATTCGTGTTGAAGAATTTAGTCCAGTTATGGACGGAGTTGTTTCTTGCATGGTTAATTCGATGCCTGTGGCGTCACACAGGGGGTTGATGTATAAATCCAAAGTTTTATCAAATGATTGATCAGTTGTTGTCGTAACAATTGGGCTCAGTGTAATGGATGTTGTTCCCACAAGCAGTTTTCGCAGCTTATTTCTGTGGTTGGCAAATTTCTGGTTTTTTGGTATTCAAACGTCTTCTACCTCAATTGTTTGAAAGCCGTTCGCTCATCACCCATTCGGGTCCAAGCCATTTGAATAGGGGCAACTGTTGCACCCCAAAATTTGCTAAACCTTTTCTTACCTGGTTTATGTTTCATTTGCATTAACATTTGCATAGTTATATCATTTGCATATCATGGTATCATTCATATAGAAGGGGATCAAGTGTGATTCTTATCAAGAGAATCCTAGCAAGAGGTCTTATTCAAGATTGAGAAGTTATCAAAGTCATCAGGAGGAAATTTGAGTGCCTAAGAGTTTAGATGCTTGCATGAAGATTTTCTCCTAACTTGAGGATCAATTGAAGACCATCAGAGGGATGTAGAGTGTTGAATATGAGAAGAGGATGTGTATGGAGCTCATAGAATTCCTAGAGGGCCATGGGAGAGCTCAATCAAGTCATTGTGTCAAATGCAAGAGCCACAGTTGAGGTGCAAGCAATTAGGGTTTCATCTGGGTCAATCCTAGGTCAACTGTGCAATTGAAGAGTATCAAAGCCTACTTTTAGGTCATGGAGTTCATGAAATGATATGTTGAGACATTTGTGGTGTTGTGCAAGATCAAATCAAGAAGAGTCAAGAGTGTGGGAAGTGGCTAAATTAGGGTTTCAGTGTAAAATCCCCTATTTAGTGCCTAACTTCAAGACCACATAAGTCAAGATGAAAGTTTCAAATGGATCTTTGGCCAACTTGAGACTTGTAGAGCATCTCAATACCTCTAATTGGAGTACTAGAAGTCCTCAAGTGGATCTATAGAACTCAAGTTATGGTCCAGACAAGTTACAAGTCCTCAGATGCCTCTGAAATTTGTCTGTGAAAATCATCTGACTTCCAAGCTATTTTTGACCTAGAAGGAGGTTTCACCTTAATTTTTGTCCAACATGAAAGTTGTTCCTCATGATCTTAACTTTCCAAATTGTATTATAAGTATTCCATCTGATTTGTAGAACTCATGTTATGAGGTTTACAAGTCAGGAGTATTTTGGGAAAGTGAGATTATAGGCCATTTTCAATCATAGGTTAAAATCTCCAACTTGCACTTGTCAAATGGATTTTTGTTCAACATGGAACTTGTTCAAAATGTGGTTTTTAGGCTAACCAAGAAGTCATGATGAATTGGTTTGGCTCATATCAAGATTTGGTTTGAAATGGCTTAAAAAGGAAGATTGTAAAAGGATTCAAAGTTGAAAAATCCAAATTAATGGTTAAGTGACCAAAACATGTCAAGTAAATGCTCATTTTGATAGTAAATATCATTTCAAGTATAATGACATTGGTAGATTTTTGAGTTGGGGCAGAATTTCATGAGTTACAATGTGGTTTCTTCATGTGCAAGTTACACATCCAAATCCTTCACCAAGGCAATTCAGGCTTTCCTTTTGATCTGAATTCATTCACAAGGGATTTTGCAAGTGATTAGAAGATTCTGGAGCAAGCTACACGGCCAGAATACACGACTGTCATGTGCACTTTGAAGGAAAAATCATAAATCGTGAATTGTTGGATTGGGCTTCATTCAAGCTTCAAAAGCCCACAAACTTACTCTATATAAGCATATCATTGATTCCATACTCAGGTTGGAGCTCATTTCGTGGTGGAAGCTGAGATTTCATTTGAAATTTCAAGGGAGCAATTGAGAATCGGATTTTCATTTCCAAGCAAGTTCAAAGCAAATTGAAGCCTCAAGTCTCTTCCTCTTGCATCACTGATCGTGTCTGGAGAATTTTGAAGCAAGAAGCAAGCTCTTGATACTTCTGTCAACAGATCTATACCAGGTTAGTAAATCTCAAATTTCTCACAATTCTAGGGAGATGTAGTTAACAATGAACATGTGGTTAGGATCTGGTTGAGACATAGGTCGTTTTAGAATTGATTTGGTAGCAATTGGTGATGATGGATCATGTGATGACATTTCTGTTTTGGATCGAATCTCTTGATTCTTGGAGAGTTAGCACAATTGAGATAGCTTAGGTTAATCAGTGAAACATGAGGATGATTTTTGTACTACTAGTTTGACATTTGGTGATGATAAAATTTTTGACATATTTTGGATTTGGATTCGATTTGAAAGATCCATAAGGTTTCATGAGAATTGGAGTTCATATTCGTGATCTACGTGAAAATTTGAGTGGAATGGATATAATGTGTGCAATTTTTGGCTGCCTGTAAGTGACTCTCACCGGAGAAGACGGTTGTTTCCACCGTGAGAGCCACCGGAGACTGTTCCCCCTCGCCTGAGTTCCAAGGAAGGAGATGAAGTCATAGCCATCAGATCTTGTGGAAGTTGGACTTATTCAGCACATCGTGTGGCTCATGTTTAAAGTGAGAATTTACCTCCAACGAATGAAACGCAGCGTTTCATTAATCCTAGTCAGCGTCTGACTGGGATGCTCACGTGGACGTGCTCAATGCCTTTGGATCTGATTACCTTGTCAACACCATCCAACGTGCGTGGTTTTGTTCAGCATTTTATTTTCTTTTAATCATTTTTGGATTTATTTTTAATGCTTATTGGTTCCAAAAATCACAATAAATCCATTTTTGATCTAAAAAATATTTTAAAAATATCTCCATGCTCTTGATTGAATTTGTGATTTTCTGGGATCAATAAATTTCATTTTCATGCATTTTTCAATTTAATTTGCATTTTTCTCTTTTATGTATTTTCTTTTATTTTGCATAATTGTTCATCTGTTTTGTTGATTTTTGTGTGATCTTTTGGTATTGAATCTGGCTGTGATTTTTGAGTATGTTGTAGGTTAGATATGCATGCTCCCTTAGGATTTTTATTAGATTTTTTTAACAAATGTAGGTTCTGTTTTAGGTGAGATGTTTAGAGCCTTCCCAACTTATGGTTTATCTTGACACAATTCAACTTAGGATTTATTTAGTGGACCTGGAAGTTGATTTAGGCTTTGATATTTGAACTCTAGAATGTTAAAACACGCATGTTCCCTTAGCAAATATCTTAGATTTTTACAACTTAGTTTTCTTTTTTAGATAGAATTTGCAAGTAGGTGTTGCTTTTGGTGTTCCTTCTTTAGTGCCTTGCCTTGTTGGATCTTGTTGGTGGCTTTGGAGCTTGAAAAGCTTGTTTTCCTTTTTGGAGGAGGTGCTGGACATCTTGTAGCTGTTGTGGTTTGGCTTGTGGAGCTTAATTTGGATTTTTCTTTCTCTTTTAGGAGTTTTTTTAGAAGCTTATAGGATTAGGGTTTTAGGAAGAGCCATTAGAACTAGTTTTTTCTTTCATAAAAAAATAGAATGCATTGTTTGCTTATATCCTCAACCTATGATGCAAAGTCCTCTTAAGTAAGCCCCATCTCTCCTTTGGAGGGATAAGTGTCATGCCTTAATGAGTAGAACTTTTGAGGATGCACTTTCTTTCCCATGTTGGTTCCTGATGAATTCCTTTGGTTTTCATCAGGTTTCCTAGCATTGTAACTTGATCTCAATGATGATTTCTCTTCTTGTGGAGCTTGCAAGAGTTTGATAATGAAGAATTGAAGAAGCTTGAAGATAGGAGCTAACTTGAAGATGAAGACTCTTTGCTGTCAATTCAACTTTGCTGACAAGAGCTGCTGCTGAGGGTTGAAGTTGTTGTCTGTAGAAGATTGTTGTTGTTGCTTGGGCTGCTTCCTCTGTTTTTGTTTTGTTGTATTGTCTGTTTTCTTGTGTTGCTTACCTTTAGGTTTGAGGTGGAGCTTGTCTCCCCTTGCCTGTTGTTTTCATAGGTTTGAGGTTGAGCCGGACTCCCTTGCCTCGCTTGTACTGTTGCATAGCATGCATTTTACTGTTTACTATTTATTGCTTGCTTTCTTTTGCTGTTTTCCCCTAGGATCTCTTATTTCCTCTGTGCAAGAGAGAATTATGACAGACATTAGGTTTCTAAACCATGCATGATAACTGTAGGTAGATTCCCTTTCAACCGTAGTTTTAGGGCGTCTTTCTCTTCTCATCTCAAAACAATTCAAAAATACATTAATAAGGTTAATTGAAGTCATACGATACGAGCCTTAAGCTATTTGGGAAAAGGTTGATGGAAGGTCTCTCTCCAGTAATCTGGATGTTTAGTGTGGTACCCTTTGGGTGACATACAAAGCATTCACTCCTGGGTCATAGTCTCTAGTGCGATGGAGATTGCGAACATCCTAAAAAACAGTTCTTTCGTAAAAGACTCAAACAAACATTCAAACTCAGTTTTTGTCCTCTTGGACCCTCAACCTGGAAAACCCTTTCATAAAGAGATAAAAAGCTGTCAGACAAACTTGTGTCTTCCGTAGCCTGAACTACGTTTGCTCTGATCTTTCATGCCGTATGAAAGTAAGTAGGCACGAGATACGATATGTCGGCGAGCAACCTTCTCCCCTTAACCCGTAGTTAGGCGAACTACGTCGACTCTGATTTCTCGTTCCAGACGGGAATACGTAGGCATAAAGTGCGATACTTTGCCGAGTCATTTTCTTTTCTTTTTAGACCAAACCTTTAGAGTAGATAGATAAACATACCTTTAGATAGAAAACAAGCATGGATCCCGTCGAGTACGACGGACGTGAGGGGTGCTAATACCTTCCCCTTGCGTAACCGACTCCCGAATCCAGGATTTGGTTGCGATGACCATTCCTTTCCCTCTTTGCGTTAGGTTTTATCTGAGCATTTCCTTTCCCTCTTTATGGATAAATAATGCACGGTGGCGACTCTTCTTTCATAGTCGGCGCCGATTTTCGCAGTAGCGACAACTGTGGAAACTGAACTCCTCAATCCTGAACTGAAGAAAACCAAGCAGAGATAAGAACACAAGGCCACCAAGAACAACCTGCGATGCAAATGAGAATGCAAGATGCAAAATGCAAACATGTCTATGTATGCACAGGGAGATCTCCCCCCTTGATTCCGGTTTCAATAAACAAGAACGGCAGAGATGGATAAAAACACCACAATAAATCTTCTCATATATCCAGTAAAGCTGAAACAATACAACCAAATGAGAAATATTCGTATACAAAGAGGTATTGATCTCATCCAACATCTCTGGTGATGATCAAGATACAAAAGCAAATGAAACTACAAAAGATAAAACTCCTTAGTAGCCATGATCTCTATGCCACTCCTGAGACTCCCCAAGCATCTCCATCGTATTTGGGTGGTCTGGCCTCTCCATCAACTCCCGGATAAGGACATCCCTCTTGCGTATCACATCCCAGAGATAATGACAATGGTCCTCCCATGCATCTTCGTCGAAGGCATCCTCAAGCCTGGGTTTCTTCACCTCTGCCCGAATCTTGAACTCTTCAAGTGCTAACAACGCCTCTTGGTATTTATGCTCAATCATACTTCTGCGGAACGTTTCTAGCAATACCTCCCTCTCCTTAGCCTTGAATTGCACCTTCAGCTTATCAACCTGAACACGAAGCTAGTCCTCCCTATTCTTGTTAGCGGTCACAGTAGCATTCCACTGCTCATTGAATTTGGATATCTTCAGATAGGCTCTATCTAAATCCTCCTTCTTACTCCTTAAAATCAAGACCGACTTGCTTCCTTGCTTGTACCTGATCAGCAAGTTCTTCCTTCAACTTAGTCAACGATTCTGCATTTGTCTTGGCCAAATAAACAGCTTCACCCATATCATGCTTCAGCTGACTGATTTCCTGCTTTAACTCTTTATTCCCTTTGCGCAGCTCTTCCTTCTCTGCCCAAAGCTTGGTATATCTCAGGATATCGACGGTTGTAGGCGGCTCAACGACTAAAGGATACAATGGTGTTTCAACAGGAAACGATAACAAAACCTCTTCAACCCTCTTCTAAATCCAATCTGAGTATGGATCATAGGCTCTACAATCTCCTTTACCCAAAGAAAGCTTTCCCTTCTTGTGAATCTTACTCCAAGCGTCCACGAATCGGACCGAGATACAAGGATCAGCTACAGCTGTGAAGTACAGAGATTCCTGCACTTCCTCTTCTTTCGGAGGTCCTTTCAAAGCATAACCAAATTGTCTCACAGCAAGAGAATGATTATAACTGATACCGCCTTTCCTCCCCATCAAGGGCACATTAGGAAAGCTACCACAACTGAAGATAAGCTCACAACCCAACAAGTCTCGGTTGAACCAGACGATATTCTTCTTCGTTAAACCCATAAGCCTCTTCGACCATTTAGATGAATTCCCAAAATCCACAAAAGCTCCAGAGCGAGGAAGGTGATCAACAAACCACTTATGCAACAACGGTGCGCAACAAGAAACCATATTTCCTCTTCTTTTCTCGTTCTTGTAATGCACTAAATAATACAAGTCTCTAGAAGAGTAGGTACAAGATTCTTGGAAGCGAAGACATGAAAAGCATCAAAATCTACAATGTCCGGTACATTGGGGAACAACACAATGCCATAGACACAGAGAGCCAAGATAGCACTGAAAACCACCCAACAACCCTTGTCAGGATACTCTCGGGCTTTGTCGACCAGGAAGGGTAAAGTAAATCCAGAAACTCCATTTCTACTGATAACATGATCTACCAAGTCAGAGGCGCTCAAATAAAGAGCGACAGGCAACTTCTCAAGATTAGGTTTTTCTTCGGAGCTGAAGAAAGGAACTTTGTTCAAAATCGGAACACCTAAGATGTAAGCAAATTTTCCAAGGTTGGAACCAACACATAGTCCAGAAACGTGAGGCATCTCATTGGAGGATCATAAAACTGCAACAGGGTATGAATATCTTCATGCTCATAAGTCGTAAGCTTACAGAAAAACTTCAGAATTTCACCATACTGTTCTCTGAAAGCAGCAAGAACACCAGAATCAGCCATGGAAATTAGACCAAATAAAGGTCCTAACTCAGGTGCCAGAAACTTGTACACAACAATTCTCTTTCTTCTAACTTCCATCTCTGCAGAAGACCAGTACTAGAATCAAGGGAAAGAGAGAACCTGTAACACACATAAACATGCAATGTTAAATGCAGAATGATTATGCAAATGCACACATGGGATCAAGGTATCTGATGCTCAAGCTCGTTGTTGTGCCGTTGACTAAATTCAACCAGAGCTCCGCTCTAATCAGAACACTGAGATAACACACTAGACGAACCACTCATGATCAAATTTCTACTTTGACAAGAAAACCAGGGTTGGTTGAAGGCTAGGTTTCCTGCAAAAACCCATCCTTCTCACATGTGGGTTCTAGTCTTGAAAGGTACAACATCCTATGCGGGTTGTCAGTGTCACAGAATTTTGAGAAACGATGATACGTCCACCATTTCCGTTTTGGCATCATAGTCTAACGAAGCGGCCTCACTTAGCTCACCCCCCAAATGAACAGTCTCCAGAGTCGACAGTTTTTCTAAGTCAATATTCCCTCAACTGCACCAGACGCGCAGGATAGAATATTTCCGAAGAAAAACCTCGTATGAACGTGAATTTCACGCGAGCTATTGCACAACCAAACGCCACACAAGCTCCCGCTAATCTCCACTCTAATCCTATGTGTATACTCAAGCCCAGGTCCGGCTTATCTCTCGATGGAACAACCCAACCCACAGCATAGCCGCAACAAGAATAAAATGCAAATGCAATAATATACAATATATAATGTACATAAAGCAAAAACTGCACAAAAATAAACACCCAAAGACGCAACAGACAAGCGCTAGGAGTGACTCGCATAGGGAACCATCGCAGTCCCCAGCAGAGTCGCCAGTTGTCGCAACTGCAAAAAACACCCTGGCGGAAAATAGAAGAGTCGCTACCTTTCGTTATTTATCCCATAAAGGGGGAAAGGAAATGATCAGAAAAACCTGACGAAAAGGGAAAAGACGAGGTCATCGCAACCAAGTCTGGATTCGGGAGTCGGTTACGCAAGGGGAAGGTATTAGCACCCCTCACGTCCGTCGTACTCGACGAGATCCACACTTGTTGTCTATCTAAGGGTGTGTTTAAACTATCTACACTACGGGCCTGTGGGACAAAAAGAAAAGAAAAAAGAGACTCGACAAAGCATCGTCGCTTTGTGCCTACGTATTCCCTCATTCAATGGGAAAGTCAGAGTCAATCTAGTTCGGCTAACTACGGGAGAAAGGGGGGAAGATTGCTCACCAAGACATCACATCTTGTGCCTACGTACTTTCATCTAGTATGAAAGATCAGAGCGAACGTAGTTCGGACGGACACGAAACCACAGGTTGATTAAGTGTTTTAACCGAGTAAAGTTAAACATCCGTTCCAGAAGTTAGGGATGAAGCCTATTTGCGGTAGAACCGAAGCTTAACGACACTCTCTTCTGAAAAAGGTTTTCCTATTAATCCCGAAGGAAAAAGGTTTGAAGTTTGGTTTTGAGTTCTTTAGTGAAGTGAATTAATTCGGTTTGTGATTCACGTTGCACTAAAGACTATGACATGGAGGTGAATGCGTCGTGTATCTCCCCCAAACGGGACGTACACTAACACTCTAGATAAGCGAGAGGAGACCCCTCACTCATCATTCCCCATGTAGCTTAAGGCTCGTAGCGCGCAACGTTCATCGCATTTATTAGATGATTTAGGATTGTTTTTAGATGAGAAGAGAGACGCACGGAAGGTCTAAGGGAAACTCGGCCCTAACGTTGTCATGCAAAGTGGTCCTAAAGTTTGGATGAAAAGGGGAAACGTCTACCCTAATGTTAGCATGCTTGGATTGAACACCTAATGTCTCTCCTACTCCCATCCTAAATGGAGGGACTAGGAATCCTATGGGGATCATGGCAAAAAGCACAAGAAGAACAAAGGAAAGATCAATCACAATTAGAAAAATGCAAACATGAAAATGCACATTTAGAATGGTGGGAGGGAGGAAAAAATGTGTGGGGCAGCAGCCGCCACAAGCGCGTCTCGACCTTAACAGCGATGCAAAACGATGCAAACATGGGGAGAAAAACATAAAATGAAAGCAAATAAACATGCAAACTAATGCTCACATCGAACCACATACACAAGCATGCAACCAAGTGGAAAATGAACACACATGCCAACAAAATCATGATTAACCAACAACAAACAGTGACAAATATCCAAAATATTTCAATCTTAATGCATCACACTGATCTATGATGATTCGAATCGAAACGGTATGCAAACAAGCAAGCAAAACAACAAATATAACATTCTAGCACAGTGTTAATCGGTTAACTCCTGGGGTTAATCGGTTAACACCTTAAAAAGTTTGGAAAATCTGGAATTTTGAACAAGTTAAACGGTTAACCATATGCGTTAACCGATTAACACTGTTAACGTTTGAAAAACTTTGAAAGTTTGAAATGGTTAACCGGTTAACCATATAGGTTAACCGATTAACACTGCACCAAAAGCTAAAAACAACAACAGAAAATCACTTCCAGCACAAAAACAGCTTATCCAAGGTTCCCAAATATCAACTTATCAATTAAGCACGAAATTAACAATAGAAAACAGAGATCCAACAGCATGAATACACAATTACACAGCAACATCCTAATTCGAACGGATCAAAATCAACCAAAATTCAATCGAATATGAAGATTAACATGATAAGCTCGAAAATTAAATCGGATCGAAAATTCTAACCTTCGAAGCGGAGATTTGCTTCGGTAAGTGTTGATCAACTGAATTTGAGCAGATCCAAACAAGATTATCTGGAAAACTTTAAGATCCACAATAATTCTTGCAAGAGGAATGAAGATCCAACACTTTTAAGCCAAATTACTCCAAATAACCACTTCCAACTCAAGCTCCAAAATGAGATCTCAATTTGCACGAATATTGATTATGAAAGTTAATCCAATGATGATGGTAAATGGAGGTTTATGCTCAAGAATCCATTGATTTAAATGAAAAATCAATGAATCCCAATGATGAAGAGCTTTGAGTGAGGGTTTTGGAAATGGAGAAGTTGAGAGAATTGAGAGAGACTTGGAGTGAATTCTGAAAAAATGAATTGAATTATGAAAATTGGATGGTTTGGTTTGGAGTAAATCACTTAAGTACTCTCTTGGTTTGGATCCAAAGCTAGTTTGGGGAATTTGGATTGGAAATCAAGGTTTGGAATGTGGCATGGGATTTTGGAGGGAAATCTGAAATTTAAAGATGTTCTAGATCGTTCCCAAGTGAAAATTTGAATTCTAAGGTGATCAAAATTTGACCCTAAGTGCAATTGGCTTCAAAAGTCACGTACAGGGCAAAATCTGCTATGGTTAACCGGTTAACTATATAGGTTAATCGGTTAACACCTCTGAAACTTTGAATCTGCGTTAATTTTCCTTTGGTTAATCGATTAACCATATAGTTTAACCGATTAACACCTTAAAAAGTTTGAATTTAGCGCCTTTTGGAGGGAAATCTGTCCATTTGCCCTGTCTCAACGGTTTGGAGCTCTGTTTAGCTTCTGAACCTCATTTTTGAACGTTATCACTGTGAAAATGCTTGAAATGAGCCTGAGTGCTGCTTTCTGAATTGTTGTTCTCTTGCAAAAATAAAATAAAATCGGCCGCCTGACCGCTGGGCAAAATAAATGCCCGAGCCTCTGATGCTCGCTGTTTGTTGTTTAGTCTTTTGCGCCGAAATGAACTTGAGCCACAAGAATACCTCAATCCCATGCCTCGATAACAAATGCTATGATATGCAAAAAAATGAAAAATGCAAAGAACCAAAAGCCAGTTACGGTTAAAAGAAAGGAAAACTTTGGGGTGCTACAATAAGGAACCATCGCAGTCCCCAGCAGAGTCGCCAACTGTCGCAACTGCGAAAATCGCCCGATGGAAAATAGAAGAGTCGCCACCTATCGTTATTTATCCCAAAGAAAGGGAAAGGAAACGATCGGAAAAACCTAACGAAAAAGGGAAAGACAAGGTCATCGCAACCAAGTCCTGGATTCGGGAGTCGGTTACGCAAGGGGAAGGTATTAGAACCTCTCACGTCCGTCGTACTCGACGGGATCCACGCTCGTTTGTTTATTTAAGGGTGTGTTTAATCTATCTATGCTAAAGGCTCACAGGACAAAAACAAAAGAAAAGACACTCGGCAGAGCATCGCCGCTCTGTGTCTACGTATTCCCTCGTGCAATGGGAAAGTCAGAGTCAACATAGTTCGGCTAACTACGGGTGAAAGATGGGGAAGGTTGCTCACCAAGACATCATCGTCTGGTGCCTCCGTATCCTCATCTGGTATGAGAAATTAGAGAAAACGTAGTTCGGGCTGACACGAAACCACAAGTTGATTAAGTGTTTTAACCGAGTAGGGTTAAACCTCCGTTCCAGTAGTTAGGGACGATGCATGTTTGCGGTAGAACCGAAGCTTTACAACACTCTTTTTACGAAAAAGGTTTTTGATTAATCCCGAAGGAAAAAGTTTGATGTTTTGTTTTGTGTTTTTTAGTGAAGTGAATTAATTCGGTTTGTGATTCACGTTGCACTAAAGACTATGACATAGGAGTGAATGTGTCACATATCGCCCCCAAACGGGACGTACACTAAACACTCTAGACAAGCGAGAGGAGACCCCTCACTCATCATTCCCCATGTAGCTTAAGGCTCGTAGCGCACAATGTTCATCGTATTTATTAGATGAGTTAGGATTATTTTTAGATGAGAAGAAAGAAGCGCGAACTCTAAGGGAAACTTGGTCCTAATGTTGTCATGCAAAGTGGACCTAAAGTTTGGATTAAAGAGGTGAAACATCTACCCTAATGTTAGCATGCTTGGATTGAACACCTAATTTCTCTCCTACTCCCATCCTAAACGGAGGGACTAGGAACCTTATGGGGATCATGGCAAAAAGCACAAGAAAGCACCAGATAAATTCAATCACAAGTAAGATATGCAAACATGAAAAATAAACATGCAAAGAGGGAGGAAAATAGTGTGGGACAGCAACCGTCACAAGCGCGTCTTGACCTCTTGGAAGCAAGCAAAGAATGTGATGCAAAAGTGGAATACAAGAAGGCAAGCAAACATGGAAATGCAAGCACAAAAGAGAGGGGATGAGACAAAACAGGAGAAGTGAACTTCTACAACCATCGGCTATCAATCATCAAAGACAAGTGGGAGGAAAAGTAGTGCGGGGAAGCAGCTGCCACAAACGCATCTCGACCCCTCGACTCTAACACTCAAGCGAAAGATAAACATCACGTTGAATGACATATACGAGAGTATGCATTCAAGTGGAAAACAAGCACGCGTGTCGAAGAAATATCGATTAAACAATCAAGAACAGCGACAAAATATCCAAAGCATTTAACTCCTGATGCATCATATTGATCCACGATGATCCGATGTGAAACGATACTCAAACAAACAAGAAAAACAGCAAAACTGACCTACTGGCACAATGTTAATCGGTTAACACCAGGGGTTAATCGATTAACCACTGTTAACGTTTGAAAAATTTGAATATTTGAACTGGTTAATCGGTTAACACCAGGCGTTAACCGATTAACACCTTGAAAACTTTGAAAATTTTGAATATCTGAAATGGTTAATCGGTTAACCAAATGTGTTAACCGATTAACACTGTGCCAACAGCAGAAAAATAACAACAGAGCAGTATGTTTAGCAAATAAGCACTTATCTGATCAACCGGATGATCGCACAATCACTTAATCATGAAATTAAACCAGCAAACCATGATAACAACAAGATGTAAACACATCTAAACAGCACCATAAACATTCACATCAACCACAATTCAACTGAATATGAAAAATCAACATGAATATGAAAATAGGCTAAAAAAAAGCTATGGATCTAGAATTCCAATCTTTGAAGCAGAGAATTGCTTTAATTAATGTTGATTCAACTGTAATTGAACAGATCCAATGCTAGAAGTCAGGAATACTTCAAGATCCACACCAATTCTTTTAGTAGCAATGAAGATCCTTCAAGATTAAGCCAAATTAAGACAAATAATAACTTCCAAAATCACTTCCAAATTCAGATCCAATTTTGCATAAAAATTGGATGAAGAAATGAATTCAATGAAGATGATGGCTGGAGGTTTTAGCTCAAGAATTCATTGATTCCAAGGAAGAATCAAAAAATTTAATGGAAAAGAGCTTTGGTGAAGGTTTCGGAAGATGGAAAATTGAGAGAAAATTGAGAGAGAATAAGATCGATTCTGAAAATGGAAATGAAATTATGAGGCTTAGATGTGTGTGGTTTGGAGTGGATCACTTAAATATCACTTAGGCTTGGATCCAAATGAAAGGTTTGGAAGATGGTTTGGGAAATTTGGAATGGAATGAGGAATGGGAGTTTGGAGGGAAAATGAAATTAATCAAATTCTGAAATAATTCTAGATCCTTCGCAAGTGTAAAATTCAAATTCAAGTGATCAAAGTTGGACCTCGAAGTGGTTTGCATTGAAAATTCACGTGCAAAGGCAAAATCTACACTGGTTAATCGGTTAACACCCTCAAAACTTCAGATTTGACCTGATTTTGACTTGGTTAATGGATTAACCATATTGGATAATCGGTTAACACCTTCAAAATTTGAATGTTGGAGCCTTTTGGTGGGAAATCTACACATTTGCCATGTTTCAATTATTTGGAGCTCTGTTAAGCTTCTGAATCTCGTTCTTGAATGTTGCAATTGTAAGAATGCTTGATATGAGCCTGAATGCTGTTTCTTAATGTTATCCTGCAAAATAAAATAAAATCGGCCACTGGGCAAAATAAATGCCGGAGCCTCTGATGCTCGTTGTTTAGTCTTTCAGTCCTTTGCGCCAAAATGAACCTGAGCCACAGGAATGCCTTGATCCCATGCCTCGAGAACGAATGCTATGATATGCGAAAATACAAAATGCAAATAAATAAAAGCCAGTTAAGGTTAAAACGAAAGGGCAAATTTTGGGGTGCTACAAACTCCTCCTTTCTCAACAAATGTGCCTAGCTTCATTGAAGAGAATGAAGAAGATGATGTGCATGCTATTCGCACAAATCATGAAGAAGGGATATAGGAGAACTAGTAAGGTTTTTTTATAAGTTAATTCGACATTACTTTGATTTCTAATTGTTTTTATTTTATGCTTGATTTGATTTCTAATTATTTTTATTTTGTGTAAACAGGTACATGGCTGATTCAATCGACAACCCTTCTTCATCTAGTAACCCTAGTAAAAGAAGAGTTACAGGTCCCACTATGATGGCAAAAATTGACAAAGTTCATCAAACGGGTGAAAGGATAAAGGTCGAGTTTTATCCAAGAACTTATTAATGTATCGGTGTTGGTAAAAATGCTTCTACTTTTAAGAGTTATGTAGCATCTCTTGCTCGAAAGAGATGTAGTATTTTAATAGATGAGTGGAAAGACATACGTAAAGATACAAAAGATGTTATTTGGGTTGATGTTCAGGTATTTTAAATTCAAAGCTTTATTATATTTTATAATCACATACTAACAACGTATATCATATACTAACAATAAATTCTTTCTGTATATGTGTAGGCTCATTTCACTATTCTAGAATATGATGATCCAAAGAAGGATCTGTTGAAGGATGAATGGATTAAATATGCGGGAGAGCGATGGAGGGGTTTTAACACACAACTCACAAAAGAATATATTAGAAATCCCAAAGAAGGTCGAACTCCTGTACATGTCAAGTATAATTATATTAAAGAAGAAACATGAAAAGAGTTTCTGAAGTCTCGAGATACCCCTGAATTTAAGGTTAGTAAGAACTATATTAATTTTTTGATGCATAAATTTTTTATTATGTTTAGTGATTAATAACTTTTTGAGTTTATAATAGGAAAAAAGTCAAAAGCGTATGGAAAGTGTGGCTAGAAATGTATACCCACACGTATTATCTCGTGGAAGGTATCATTTGCTTGAGGAAAAAATGAAAAATGAAAGGAAATCATCGAGATATGGTTCCACAGTAGATGATAATGGTAGTCCATCTCCACCATCACGCCATGGAATATGGAAGAGAGTACGAAAAAAGAAAGGGGGAGAATACACATTACATTCTACACAAGTTATTGCTGAGAAAATTGTAAGTAAAATTTAGAAAATACTTTAAGTATCATTATAGTTGTGATTGATAAAAACTATTGAAATTAGTTTTGATTTTTGAATTTTTTAGGATTCTCTAGTTGAGGAAGCTTGAAAGGGTGTCTTTGTTACGGATGGACCTAACGATATCTTAATAGTACCCATTGGAACATCTGAGCATGGCGGTCGTGTTCGTGGTGTTGGAAACACCATAAAATTAGCACTCTTTTTGGAAGGTCGTCTTCACGTTGACGACAACATATGGATGTAAAAGAACAACTAGCACAATTTTCTTTGGAATTGGAAGCAAAACATAGAGGTGATTTTGAGCAAAAGTTGGTTGAAGAGCGTAAGATGTTGCAACAATCTTTAATGGAGACAATTAGATCTATGGGTATCTCGCAGAGGATAGAAAATAAAAAATACATTGATCAAATGGAGGTTGTTGAGGGATGCGGAAAAGGATGTTGTTCAACTGCAAAAGGAAGCACAAAAGAAGTGGAAGACGATGTTCAGAGATTGTTACTCATGGTTCTGAAAATGGGTGACACACACTTGGAGATAAAATTAAATCATTGTGCGAGTGTCACTAATTTTTATATGTCAGTTAAGTGTATTAGAGAGTTGTTGGTGGGTTTTCATTGGCTTGACGCGTCTATTCTGCAAGTTTGGTCCACGTAAGTACAATTTCTTTTTTTAATTATTACTGTTAATACCTATTAACATTTTATATCTCTCATCACTTTAATTCTAATGTTTATTTTAAAATTATTCAGGTATATTCATCATGTATGTATTGATAAATCCACATCAGAAGTTGCTAGGTGTGTGTATTCTGATAATGTGTAAAAAATTGAAACAGAGGTTAAAGAATACATACAAGATAAGTTACGTGATGAAAAGAGAGTGTGTCACTTACTACCATTTATTCATGGGTAAGTTTGTATGAAAGTGTGTTTTCTATTTTTTATTTTTGATAACATATATATTTTATGTGACTTTTGTGTTTTCACGCACACGTACAGAGGCCATTGGCAATTAATAGTCATTAGTTCAAGAGACAATATTGTGGTCGTCTTTTGTACACTTCTCCGGGAACTTAATCCAACCATGAAGAAAATTGTTACAATGTAAGTTTATATTTTATCTGACTTTTGTTATAATATATGCTATATTCCATATACATAAAATTTTACAAAAGTAATTAAATATTTTATGTTGCTCTATATGGTTTTTTTTCCTGAATTAGTGCTTTCGAGGTTTATCAAATGGCAATAGAAAAAATGCTACATGAATCCAATCCAAAGTAAGTGTGATGTAAATTATAATTCTATATTTAATTTTATCATAAGTATTCACTAATTATGTCATTCATTTTAGACAAGGCTACAACATAACTCTATTGATTGTGGGTACTATGTTATGAAAAATATGTTGGATATTGTAACACCCAACTCTACCCCGTACGCGTATTGTAAAACATATACGGGAATATTACATAAAAGTACATCAGAGTTCTCAAAGCAAGTAGGATGTCACACTAAGTCACTTCATTCTTCAGAAATAAACCAATGCTATCTAGCTTTTAATTAAACAGCGGAATAAAGTAAATTGTTTAAACATAACCTCCACCACGAGGTGATCATACATCTTTAATCCAACAAATAAAAGATACCTAACAATAAATCAAGACATAACCAAAATATAATGTAATCCTGTCATCCCCTGTTACGTATCGGAGCGACTCCTAGGACTCGATCAAATAGCAACACATTCCAAGCACTACTCAGGTACATGGTCATCTGCACTCCCCAAGGAGCACGGACGCAACAAACAGAAAGGGGTCAGAACTACATTCAATAAATAAGTGGTGAAATACACAAGCTAAGGAGTAGTTACACACCATACATACAATCATACACATACAACGCACATACACGTGCCACCATAATCACTCGGCATCAATAGCCCATATTCAAATACAAATATGCAATGTGACTTACTGGCTCGACACAATGCATGCGATACCAACACAAATACATACGGTTCACCCTAGAACCTGATTCCTGTCGGAATCCGGATATGTGTTGCACCCCAAAATTTGCCTAACCTTTTCTTAATTGTTTGTGCATTAGCATATCATTGATCTAACATTTGCATATCATAGCATTGTTCATTTGTGAAGGGAATCAAGTGTGGTTTATATCAAGAGGAGCCTTTCTAGAGGTCTTGTGCAAGCTTGAGAAGTCACAAAAGTCATCAGGAACAGGGTTGGGTTCTTCAGAGGTTCAGTTGCTTGTATGTGGTTAATCTCCTAATCTGAGGACCAATTGAAGATCATCAGTGGGTTGTGGAGCCCTGATCAAAGAGAGAGTGTATGGATAGAACTCATAGAGTTCCTTGAGGGTCATGGTGGAGCTCAGACAAGTCATTATGCCATGTATGAATAGCCACAATTGAGGGTGTTGCAATTAGGGTTTTCATCTGGATAATCCTAAGTCAACTGTGTAATTGAAGATGGTCAAAGCCCAATTATAAGTCTTTGTAATCATGGATAGTTATGTTGAGATACATGAGATGATATTCCAAGATCAATCCAAGAAAAGTTCACAGTGTGAGGAGTTGCTAAATTAGGGTTCTCAAGGTAAAATCCCCTATTTATTGCCTAACTTCAAGACCACTTATCTCAAGATACAAGTTTCATCTCCACTTTTGGCCAACATGAAACTTGTAGATCATGCTCTTAGCTTTAATTTGAGTACTAGAAGTCCTCCATTGGATTTATAGGACTCAAGTTATGACCCAGACAAGTTATAGGTCATCTGAGGAATGTGAAATTTGTCTGTGAAAGTGCACCAACATCCAAGGAACTTTTTACCTAGAAAGGTGTTTCTCCTAAACTTTTAGCCAACATGAAATTTGTAGGTATTGATCTTATCTTTCCAAATTGTACTAGAAGTGTTTCATCTGATTCATAGAACTCAAGTTATGAGGTTTACAGGTTAGGGGTATTTTGGGAAAGTAAGATTATAGGTCATTTGACATTATAGGTCATTTTCTCCATCTTGAATGCTTCAAATGAGATTTTGTTCAACATGAAACTTTCTCAAAATGATGTTTTTAGGTCAACCATGTCGTCATGATGAATTGATTTGGCTTTAGGTGAGACTTGGTTTGAGAAATTTTGCAAAAGGAAGAATTTAAAGGCATTTAATTGAAAAATTCATGATTAATTCATTTGTGTTCAAAATAGGCCATATGAATACTCATTTTAATCAGAAAAAACATTCTAAACACATTGGCAACATTGGATTTTTCATTTGAGGTCAATTTCATGGTGTTGTGGTTTGTTACTTCACAAGTAAGCAACACTTCTCAATTTGTTCATATGATGAATTCAAGCACTCTAATCACTCTAGACTCATCCAACAGACCACAAAGGAAAGAATGAAAGCTTCCAAGAGAAGTTTTAAGCCAAAATTCAGGCATACCATGGTTGGTTTTTTGGATGAAATTTGAAAAGTGGATTTTCTGATTTGGGCTTCAATTGAACCTCAAAAGCCCATAAACCATTTGTATTTAAGTTCAGAAGAAGGTTTTACTCAATTTTGGTGATCCATTCGTGCTGGAAGCAGAGATAGAAAGTTGAGTTTCAATAGCTCCAAGTGAAATCGTGAATTCTGATTGAGAAGGATTCAAGCCAAATTAAGGTTCCTAGAAGCTTCATCACACTCCATTGAACGTATCTGCAAGAGATTGGACCAAGAGAAGCTTCCTAACCACCTCAATTTGAAGCTCAAAGTCAGGTATGTAACTTTCAAAGTTACACTGATTCTAGCATGATCTAAGCATGGTTAGTATGTGGTTAGGCTTTGGATTGAAACATAGATGAAATCTGAATAGGAATTTGGTTAATTAGAGAAAAAATAGGATGCGATGTAATTTCTGTTGAGAGTTAGTTTGGACTGATCTTGAGGTTTCAACATGATCTAGTTAGTTTAAGATCATCAGTGTAACAAGAGGAACAGGTATGTGGTCTTGAATTAAGGATTGGTGAGAGTTCAGACTTAAGTGAATTTTAAGATCTGCTTTGTGTTTCATTTTCTATTGAGTTGAGAGAAATGGAGATCAAATTTGAGATCAGGAGGAATTTTGGAGTGGATCCATATAAGTTTTATTGAGTTTACCTGACCTGCAACTCACAAACCACCGGAGAAGATGACCGAAGGTCATCTTCGGCCACCGTGCTGGAATTCCCTCCCTTTACCCATTCAAATGAAGAAGATGACTTGATCACCCTTGGATCTGGCTTGAACATTGACAAAGTCCCCTCATCGTGTGGTCGTGACTTGTTCTCAAAACTTGAGTTTTGAGTATGAAACGATGCGTTTCATTTTTGAGGTGGCAGCGCAGGAACCCTCAGATGCCTTGACCAAGTCCACCATCCAACGCCTCCCATTTATTCTTGCATTTTCATTCTTTTATTTGATTTTCTTTTTTATTTTAATTGCATTTTCATACTTTAATTCATATTAATTTCAATTTTCATCAGAAAAATAATCGAAAAATATGTCCATGCTCCTCTTTTATTTTGTGTTTTTTTTGTGCTCTTACATTTCATTTTTGCTTATTTTTCAATTTAATTTGATTTTTCTCATTTTATTAAGTTCTTTAATTTTGTATATTTGATACATGATTTTGTTGATTTTTGTTCTTGCAATTGGTATATAATCTTGAGCTATTTTTTCTCTAGCTGGTAGATTAGATGTGCATGATCCTCTGTGATTTTATTTAGATTTTTTAGACAACAATAGGTTCTATTTTGGATTAGGATCATTAGACTTTCCATTTTAGGGTTTTAGTTAGATACCTTGTGATCTAGGTTTTCTTTAGGTGACTTCCCTTTAGATTAAGGTTCTGACCCTTTGCCCATAGTTCCTTAACATTCTTAGGTTCCCTTAGAAAATTTCTTAGGATTTTAGAAGGTGTTTTATTATTTTAAGTTGATTTAATACTTAGGCTAGTCTTAACATGTTCATAACATAGCACTTGCCTTAGATTGACCCCAATGGTTGCCTTTAGTGCATCATAAGCTTGCTAATCTTCTCTGTTCGTGTTTTAGACATGTTTAAGCTTCTGTTTGCTTGTTGTTAATGCTTGTTTTGGTGATTAGGCCTTCTTTTAGGAGTTTTCTTTGAGCTTGTTCGATTAGGGTTTAGGAAGAGCTTAGTTGCTTTCTCTTTCTTCAAATAAACATGGTTTGCTTTTTTTTCTTTCTATTCTCATCCTATGATTCAAGGTCCCTATTTGAAAGCCTCATCTTTCCTTTGGAAGGATGTGTGGCATTTTACAAGAGGTAGAACCTTTGAGGATGCCTTTCTCTAATGACTGGTTGAGTGTCAGGAGGGATTCCTTTGGTTTCCTTCCTGCTTCCCATCATCAATCCAATATATTGATGTTAATTCTCTTCCCTTGTGTTGGAGCTTGTTGAAGCATGGAGATGAAGACTTCTCTTGAAGATGGCTTGAAGTTGTTTGCTTGCAATTGTTTGTTGATTTGATGTTTATCTGCTTTGCTGTTGATCTATTTGTCTGCTAGTTTGCCTGCTGTATTTCTCTGGATGCTCTGCTCTACTTGTGTGACTGATTAACTGTGTGTTTCATTTAGAATAGGTTTCTCGTATAGTGATCTAGGCTTAAGAGCATCCTAAAGGTTGAGATTAGCTCCCTTTGCTTGTCTGCATCTAGAGGTTGAGGCTGTCTCCCTCTGCTTGACTGTTATTCATTGGCTTTGCTTGCTAGATTAAGGTTGAGTCTGTCTCCTTTGCCTGTGTTTTGTGTGTTGCCTTTGGGATTGCTTACTCTAGAAGTTGAGCTTGGCTCCTTCTGCCTGTGTGTTGCATTGCATGCATTTTATTTACAGTCAGTTTCTGTACAGTTATGTTCTTTGCTGTTGTTTTCCTTTGCCATGTTCCCCTAGGAACTCTGACTTCTCTTGTTCAAGGGAAGTTATAACAGACATTAGGGTTCTAACCTTGCATGATAAGATTAGTTAGTTTCCCTCTTAACCTCAACCATTGGTTCAGTTTTGCATGACAACTTTAGGATTGGATCAGTTCCCCTTTAGTGGACCTTTAATTCTTGGAAACCCTTTTCAGAAGGAGAGTCTGTTAACTCTTGGTTCTACCGCAAACAGTACACGCCTAAGTCACCAAAGGTTGAGCTGCATACACCAAACTGCTGGAACCGTCTGTTAACCTTACTCAGATAAAAAAGACAAACTTGTGTCTCTCGTGTCCCGAACTACGTTTGCTCTGATCTTTCGTGTTGTGTGAAAGTACGTAGGCACGAGATGCGATATCTTGGCGAGCAACCTTCCCCCGTAGTTAGGCGAACTACGTTGACTCTAATTTCTCATTCCAGACGGGAATACGTAGGCATAAAGTGCGACGCTTTGCCGAGTCATTTTTCTTTTCTTTTCAGACCAGATCTTTAGCGTAGATAGATATAACAAACCCGTCAGATAAACACAATAGGCGTGGATCCCATCGAGTACGATGGACGGAGGGGTGCTAATACCTTCCCCTTGCGTAACCGACTCCCGAATCCAGATAATGGTTGCAATGCCTTTTTCTTATACCTTTGCGTCAGGTTTTTCCGATCGTTTCCTTTCCCGCTCTGAGGGATAAATAATGAAAGGTGGCGACTCTTCTGTCTTGCCAACCTCGTTTTTCGTAGTAGCGACAGTTGGCGACTCTGGTTCCCTATGCGAGTCAATCCTAGCGCTTGTGTGTTTACCTGTTGGGTTTTATTTATCGCACTTTACTTTCCGCATTTTATTTTCTGTATATTATTTTTTTGTGCTGTTGTTGGAAGGGGCTCTGATGAGTGAGAAGCCAGACCCAGGCTTGAGTGTACTTAGCATTAGTTGTGGAAATTAGTGGGCGCGTGCTTGCTTTGCAGGCACCAGTGTCTCATGAAATCCACCCTCAGATGAGGTTCTCCCGGTTGACTTCTTTTCCGGCCCTTTGGGCCTGAGGGGTTATTTGTTTGGAGGATTGTAGACTCTGGGGACCGATCATTTGTGACTCAGCAGAGTGAGGCCACTTCAAGGGATGAGTGATGCCACATCTTCTAGGTATTGCAGGAAACCTTAACCTTCAGACTACCTGGTTTCCTTGAGAGTGAATCAGTGTTGTTGGGTTCAGAGGGTTCTTATCGTCAGAGATATGGTTGTTCTCGATAGTGCATATTTATTGGTCCTCTTCAGGGTTGTGCTGTCAGAGCAGTGTTGTGATTGTGTTGGATCAGAGTTTTGATCTCCTCAGCAACACCATCTTGATCCCCTGTTGCATGCTTGCATTTAGCATTTTGCATACGCATTTGCATATCATTAACGCGTGTCTGTGTTGCAGTACATTATCCCCCGGTTCCGGTATTTTATTGCCTACTGTTGTGCTATTATGGGTTCTTTGAGGAACACTGTAGCCTACAAGCTCCCTACTCCATATGTTGCTTTATTGTCCAGTTTGATTGCTTTGGCAGATGATATGGTGAGAGGTGGATTCAGAAAGTCTTATGGGAAGCTGCTCAGTTTGGTCTGTAAGCTTTCTGTGTATGAGTTGAATGGGTTGTATGCCTTGCTGCAGTTTTATGATCCTCCTTTGAGAGGCTTCACTTTCCCTGACTTCATTCTTGCACCTACATTAGAGGAGTATGCTGAGTTGCTAGGTGTGCCTATCAAGAGTCAGATGCCATTTGTTCATATGGATGCTAAGCCTAATCTGGCTAATCTAGCTCTTTCTCTTCATCTGGATGCCTCTGATTTGATCTTGTCTAGTTGGAACGGGGTTCCTGGTTTCTCTCTGCTGTTCTTAGTTGGGAAAGCCCAACAATATGCCAAAGACGGTTGTTGGATCGCATTCAACGCCGTTCTTGCTCTCTGCATATATGGTATCATTTTGTTTCCTAACATGCCTGATTCTGTAGACTTGGATGCCTTTCATATCTTTGCATCAGGGAATCCTGTTCCTACCTTGATTGGCGATGCGTATCATTCCGTCCATTATAAGAACGAGAATAGAAGGGGTAAGAATGTATCATGTTGTGTGCCCTTACTGTATAGATGGTTTGATAGTCACCTACCCAAGAAGGGTCTCTTTGCTTCATATGCAACCACAACTGAGTGGTCTGAGCGCTTGATGGGTTTATCAGCAGAGAGTGTTGTTTGGTTTGATAGAGATATGTTGGGTACTGAAATCATATTCAGCTGCAGTGGTTTTCCGAATGTGCCGTTGATTGGAAGGAAGGGCTGTATCAACTATAATCCATCTCTACTTGTCAAACAGTTTGCTTATGCTTTGAGGGGTCCGCCGAAGGATGAAGAGGTGCAGGAATCTCTGTACCACACCAGTCTTCTAGAGGGGAATATGTTATCTAAGCTTCAGCATGCCTGGAATGATATCAGTAAACGAGGGAAATCATTATTGGGTAAAAGCAATAGCCAAGCCTATGCTCCGTATGTGACTTGGATCAGGACCAGAGCAGAGACCATAGGGATGCCATTTCCACCTGCTAAGCAGGAGTGCCCTCCAGTGGTGGAATAGCCTACTACCGTGCCTATTCAGCAGTATAATCAAGTGTTAGCTGAGAGAGAAGAGCTGAAGAAAGCCAATGAAGAGTTAGAGAAAGAGTTGGCACATGTTAGAAGCGAGAGAAATGAAGTCGTCCACTCCTTCAAAAAGCAGACTGAGTTGGTGAACAGGTTGGGTACGGATTTGACTAAGCAGATAGCTGATCGTTAGCGTGTGGGTCTGGATTTCAAATCTGTCAATGACGTACTGGCCACCAAGAAGCAGCACTTGGATGAAGTATACCGGAGAATATCCAAGTTCAATCAGCAGTGGAATGCCACTTTAGCCAGCAACAAAGAGAGGGAGGATAAACTAAAACAGGAGATCTCGCAAATTGAAGTCTCAGGTGAAGGCTAGTGAGAAGAAGTTTGATGAGGAAACTGCTCGCAGATATGCCGCTGAAGACCTGCTGAACAAAGCCATCGTTAACTTGAAAGATCGCAAGCAGAGGTTCGAATCTAAGAAGAGAAGGTTGGAAGATTGCTTTGGCCAGGGAGCATGGGAAGATTCTATTGAAGGCCTCTAGTGTACTATTATGCAGAGAGAGTTGCTCGTTTAAGGGTTACTCACTCGGCCCGATCACCCGAAGACAAAAGAGTTACTAGAAGAGTTTCGTGCTCGTTGTCGCACTTGATTATCTTTGTAACTCTTTATATTTTTCTGATCTTTGTTGTAGGCTGACCATCACCAGGCTTGTTGGTCGAGGTCATGCTATTGGTTCCCCATGTATTCATTGACTTTGTACTGCTGCCTTGTTGGCCCATATATATATGAGATGTTATTTCAGTGACTAGCTCTGGACTTCTTGTTATCAGCACTGACACTCTGGCACTTGAATCGGGGGAACAATCTCCCTAACACACAGACACACGTTTGCATCTGCATAAATAATTTGCATAGCAGGTGCCTCGAGCTATTTCCCTAACCCTCTGTTGATGCAGGTTATCTAAGGATCAGATCAGGAAGATTACAGAAATCCCCACAAGGCTATGGAACAGGTACGAGCAGAGCTGAGTGTGGTCCGAGGCCAAATGAGGCGGGTTATGGGGAACATGTAAGAATTGTGTCTGGAGTAGAAGGCACTCAGAGAGGAAAACAATCAGCTGAAGACCCGGGTGGGCTTGATCATGGAGGTGTTAAAGGATGTGCTCAGGAAAGAAGACGGTCCGCTACCTGAAGTCGCAGCAAAGATGCTTAATCCACTCAGGCCTGTGGAACCTGTGCCTGTGCAACCTGTGCCAAGGGTTGATAAGCCTCATATGTCTAATAGGCGACAAAGAGCTTTGAATTTTTCTCTTCAACGAATTGCTTCGGGGGATAATCATGTGACTAAGAGGGGGAACGCTCAGAAGGTAAAATCAGCTGAAAGAACTTTCGATCCGATCCCCATGGCTTACCCTCAGTTGCTGCCAGTCTTACTTCAGCTTCGGTTGGTCGAATTACAGAAGTTACATCCACTAACTGGGACCCTACCACGTGGCTATAATCCAAACGCCCATTGTGATTTCCATGACGGGGCACCCGGACACTACATTGAGAACTGCAAAGCTTTTAAGCACACAGTTCAAGACTTGATCGACTCAAAGGCCGTTAAGTTCGCGTTGGGCGACACGAGCATAACAGAGGGTCTCATTCCAGGCATTAAGATGGACACTCCTGCTTTCATTCCCAAAACTGCATCGGACCCAAAGGAGGCCTTGCAAGTTAGCTATTACCAATTCTGGGGCTAAACCTGAGGATGAGCGCATCAGAGCAGAAGGAGTCCTTGGTATCTCAGGCTCAACTTCCAGATGTCTTGACCGGTCAAAGTCAACAACCCCTAGGGTCCGCGCATCAGACATCATCTCCCTTCCGGAATCAACAGTCATATCGCCATCAACAGGGACGGCACACCAAACTAAGACCAAAGAAGCCCGAAAGGCAGTTCACTCAGTTGCCCATGTTACACAGTCAGGTGTTGATGGATTTGGTCAAAGGTGGGCTGATAATGCTGAAAGAGGCTAATCCAATGATCCCGCCGCATCCCCCAGGTTTTTATGTCAGTGCCCACTGTGAGTACCATGTTGGAACGCAGGGCCATTCAACGAATTACTGCAAGGTGCTTAAGAGCCAGGTTCAGACTGGACGCCAACAGGTTCTCGATTACGCGTCAGGGTATTCAGATTAACGACCTTCCTTCGTCCAGCCAGGTAGGTACATCAGTTCATGATGTGGAAGAGTCCCCCGAGAGTGAAGGTTCAGAATCCTTTCAGACTGACCTCGACGAGTAAACTATGAAGATGGTTGCCTCAGCAGCAAATAAGTGTGAAAGCCCAGTTCCTAGAAGCTGGCAATCTGCATTTTTCATGTCATTTCTTTACATTTGTAGTTTCTTTCCTCTTTAATTGCAAATTTCATTTGTAAAGCTTGTTGTTTTCCATTGATATTGATAATGAAATAAATATGCATGTTTTGAATTAACCCATTCATGGTCACTCTATTACTTTCTTTTATTTCAAACGCTTGTTTAAGTGGAATCTGGGGAGGATGACGAAATCCAACGAAGCACAAGCTTCCAAATGTATGCTTTTGAATAAAAAACCTGTTGGTGATGTACAGGCATTGTTTCAATTCCCAAACACCGGAGATATAAGGAAGATAATCCCTTGTTAACCCCTTTGAGCCTAGTAGTATGATAATCCCTTACAGCGTTGTATTGATGAATGATTCGTACGTTTTATGTCATAAATTTTTTCCGGTGAACAAGAATGGGTTTTGAAAACTGCCATATGCATTGCATTTGATATGTCTGTTATGCAGAACAATTTGTTTTACTAGCGAGTAAGCGCTTGACAGTGGGAAAGTTTCCACGATGGAGAGATTTGATCTGGACAGAATGCAGGACGCCAGAATATCCCGGCGAACCGGGGCAAGCTATGTCAAATGATCGCGGCATGGGAGTCAAGCATCTAGAAATCAGGTAATCCGGGGCAATCAGGTCAAGATTTGATGAATCTCTCACAGCCAAGGGTACTAATCCCCACAGCTCAGCCCATGAAGGGAAAAGTCATGACAAAACTAGGGCAGGTCACCCCGAGAGTGCCAGGGCTATCCTTATCCTGAAGTCGATTAACTTGAAGCACCTCCAAAAGGTTCGAAAGGCTGAAGCCGGTCGTATCAAACCACCAGAGTCCAGAGATCTCAGGTTTCCTTCTAAGAGGATATGACGAAGGTCCCGTAGGCTGGGGAAAAAAGCTGAAGGCGAAAGGGCCGTCTCTCTCCACAGCTGCAGAGTTTGTCAAAGGTTGTTATAGATTCTGGGGCAAGCCATTGCATGTTTGTTTCACGGCATATATTGTTCCAAGCAGGATGACTCCTTCTTCCCCAACGGGTTTGGTCGTGTTTCCCCACAGAATCTGAACGTGGGGCTGTAACCATAGAGGTGTCTCCCCGGACGGAGAAAGATTCTCCCCAACCAGATGTATCATAGGCAGGGATCGTGTTTCCCTAGCCGGAGTCCCTTAACGTAGGAGCAGGCTCTAGCTGATTTCGTTTCTCCCCAGCAGATGAAAGTCGTCTTTATCCCCAAAAGAGTTGGATGTGAGCTAGCAAGCAGTCAGGCTGTAATGTGCATCCCCAGCGATGGTCATGTGTACATGTAATCCCCAGTGAAGTCCTCACAGGACACAACCAGGTTGTCAGTGGTTTTGAAAGTTCATCCCCGCGCAGGATTGTTCTTTCTGTTTCTCCAGCAGGTTGTCTTTCCTCTAATATGTTGATTATCCTCAGCAGAGTTCGTAACTCCGGATCGTAAAACTATCCCCCAGGAGGATTGATTTTTCCCCCCGCGGAGTCGGTTCACCTTTCCGGCATTTATTTTGCTGGAATAATTCTGTGATACCCGGTTATCCCCAGCGGAGCTGGCTTTGTCTTCAGCATTTATTTTGCTGGATTGGTTCTGTGTTGCACCCCAAAATTTGCCTAACCTTTTCCTACTTGGTTTATGTTTCATTGCATTGGCATATCATTGATCTAACATTTGCATAGCATAACATTTCTCATTTGTGTCAGGGATCAAGTGTGGTTTATATCTAGAGGAGCCTATCTAGAGGACTTATTCAAGCTTGAGAAGTCACCAAGGTCATTAGGAAGAGGGTTGGGTTCTTGAGAAGTTCAGTTGTTTGTATGGGATTGATCTCCTAAGATGAGGGCCAATTGAAGATCACCAGTGGGTTGTAGAGCCTTGATCAAGGAGAGAGTCTATGGATAAAGCTCATGGAGTGCCTTGAGGGTCATGTAGGAGCTCAATAAAGTCTTTGTGCCAAGTGTGAAGAGCTATAGTTGAAGGTGTTGTAAGTAGGGTTTTCATCTGAGTAATCCTAAGTCAACTGGGCAATTGAAGAGGACCAAAGCTCATTTTTTTAGTCTTTGCGACCATGGATAGTTGTGTTGAGACACATGAGATGATATTCCAAGATCAATGCAAGAAGAGTTCAAAGTGTGAGGAGTTGCTAAATTAGGGTTCTCAGGGTCAAATCTTCTATTTAGTGCCTAACTTCAAGACCACTCATCTCAAGATACAAGTTTTATCTCAACTTTTCAAAAACATGAAACTTGTAGAGCATGTTCTTAGATTTAATTTGAGTACTATAAGTCCTTCATTGGATTTAAAGAACTCAAATTATGACCCAGACAAGTTATAGGTCATCTGAGGAATGTGAAATTTGTCCGTGAAAGTGCACCAAATTCCAAGGAACATTTGACCTAAAAGGGTGTTTCTCCTAAACTTTTGGCCAACATGAAAATTATAGGTCTTGATCTTAGATTTATAAATTGTATTAGAAGTCTTCCATCTGATTTGTAGAACTCAAGTTATGAGGTTTACAAGTTAGGGGTATTTTGGGAAAGTAGGATTATAGGTCATTTGGCATTATAAGTTATTTTCTCCATCTTGCAAGCTTCAAATGAGATTTTGTTCAACATTAAACTTGCTCAAAATAATGTTTTTAGGTCAACCATGTCCTCATGATGAATTGATTTGGCTTTAGGAGAGACTTGGTTTGAGAAGTTTTGCAAAAGGAAGAATTAAAAGGCATTTAATTGAAAAATTCATGATTAATTCATTTGTGTTCAAAAAAGGCCATATGAATACTCATTTTAATCAGAAAAAACATTCTAAACACATTGGCACTATTGGATTTTTCATTTGAGGTCAATTTCATGGTGTTGTGGTTTGTTACTTCACAAGTAAGCAACACTTCACAATTTGTTCCTATGATGAATTCAAGCACTCTAATCACTCTAAACTCCCTCAGCAGACCACAAGGGAAAGAATGAAAGCTTCCAAGAGAAGTTTTAAGCCAGAACTTGTGCACACCATTGTTGGTTTTTTGGAAGAAATGTGAAAAGTGGATTTCCTGATTTGGGCCTCAATTAGACCTCAAAAGCCCATAAACCATCTGTATTTAAGTTCAGAAGAAGATTTTGCTCCATTTTGGTGATAAATTCGTACTGTAAGCAAAGATAGAGAGTTGAGTTTCAAGAGCTCCAAGTGAAATCGTGAATTCTGATTGAGAAGGATTCAAGCCAAATCAAGGTTCCTAGAAGCTTTATCACACTCCATTGAACGTATCTGCAAGAGATTGGACTCAGAGAAGCTTCCTAACCACCTCAATTTGAAGCTCAAAACCAGGTATGTAACTTACAAATTTACACTGATTCTAGCATGACCTAGGCATGGATAGTATGTGGATAGGCTTTGGATTGAAACATAGATGAAATCTGGATAAGAATTTGGTTGATTAGAGACAAAATAGGATGCGATGTAATTTCTGTTGAGAGTTAGTTTGATCTGATCTTGAGGTTTCAACATGATCTATTTAGTTGAGGATGATCAGTGTGACAAGAGGAGCAGATCTATGGTTTTAGTTTGAGGAATGGTGAGAGTTCAGTTTGAGTTGAATTTTAAGATCTTCTTCGTGTTTCATAATCCATGAGGAATTAAATGCATTGGAGATCATATTTGAGATCAGGAGGAAAAATGGAGTGGAATCATGTAAGGCTTGATGAGTTTCCATGACTTGTAAATACCTGCTCGCCGGAGTAGAAGGCTGAGGATCACCGGACCACCGTGCCTGAGACTTTCCCTCCAACTGCCTTTCAAATGTAGAAGATGATGTTTCCACCCTTGGATGAAACCTGAAGTTGGACTTTGTATGCAGATCCATTGGCCACGATTTGTTCTGAGAGTTTGAACTTTGGATTAAAACATTGCGTTTCATTAAGTGTGCTGGCAGCGTGTGACACCTCAAGATCAGGAGACGTAGTCAATCCATCCAACGCCCCTCCTTTTATCTTGCATTTTGTTTGTTTTTTAATTCTTTTTTCTTTTATTTTAATTACATTTTCATACTTTAATTCATATTAATTTCATAAATTATCAGAAAAATAATCTAAGAATATGTCCATGCTCCTTTTTTATTTTGTGATTTTTCTGTGCTCTTACATTTCATTTTTTCTTATTTTTCAATTTAATTTGATTTTTCTCATTTTATTAAGTTCTTTAATTTTGTATATTTGATACATGTTTTTGTTGATTTTTAGTCTTGCAATTGGTATTGAATCTTTGGTTGTTTCTTTGCTGGCAGGTAGATTAGAGATGCATGATCCCCTATGATTTAATGTAGATTTTTTAGACAATATTAGGTTCTATTTTGGATTAAGATCTTTAGACTTTCCCTTTTAGGGTTTTAATTTGATACTTTGTGATTTAAGTTTTCTTTAGGTGACTTCCCTTTAGATTAAGGTTTTGACCCTTTGCCCATAGGTCCTTAACATACTTAGGTTCCCTTAGAAATTTTCTTAGGATTTTAGAAATAGTTTTAGTATTTTTCATAGATTTAATTCTTAGGCTAGTCATAACATGTTCATAACATAGCACTTGCCTTAGATTTACCCCAATGGTTGCCTTTAGTACATGATAAGCTTGCTAATCTTCTTTGATGGTGTTCTAGACATGTTTAAGCTTCTGTTTGCTTGATGGTGATGCTTGGTTTGGTGGTTAGGCCTTCTTTTAGAAGCTTTCTTTGAGCTTGTTCAATTAGGGTTTAGGAAGAGCTTAGTTGTTCTCTCTTTCTTCAAATAAACATGGATAGCTTTGATTGTTTTCCATTCTCATCCAATGATTCAAGGTCCCTATGTGAAAGCCTCATCTTTCCTTTGGAAGGATGTGTGGCATTTTACAAGAGGTAGAACGTTTGAGGATGCCTTTCTCAGACGACTGGTTGAGTGTCAGGAGGGATTCCTTTGGTTTCCTTCCTGCTTCCCATCATCAATCCAATATCTTGATGTTATTTCTATTCTCTTGTGTTGGAGCTTGTTGGAGCATGAAGATGGAGACTTCGCTTGAGGTGGCTTGAAGTTTTTTGTTTGCAGAATGTTTGTCTGTTTGTTGTTTATCTGCTTTGCTGTTGAGCTGTTTGTCTGCTGTTTCTCTGACTGCTTTGTTGTTGCTTGTGTGACTGGTTGACTGTGTGTTGCATTAGACTAGGTTTCTCATATATTGATCTAGGCCTAGAAGCATTCTGAAGGTTGAGAATAGCTCCCTTTGCATGTCGGCATTTAAAGGTTGAGTCTGTCTCCCTCTGCTTGACTGTTATTGATTGGCTTTGCTTGCTGGCTTAAGGTTGAGTCTGTCTCCCTTGCCTGTATTTTGTGTGTTACCTTTGTGCTTGCTTGCTCTAGAAGTTGAGCTTGGCTCCTTCTGCTTGTGTGTTGCATTGCATGCATTTTATTTACAGTTGTTTCTTTACAATTATTCCTTTTGCTGTTTGTTTTCCTTTGCCATGTTCCCCTAGGGACTCTGACTTCTCTTATTCAAAAGAAGTTATGACAGACATTAGGGTTCTAACCATGCATGATAACATTAGGTAGTTCCCTCGTAACCTCAACCATAGGATCAATTTTACATGACAACTTTAGAATTGGATCAGTTCCGGTTTAGTGCGTCTTTTCTCTTCTCATCTGCAAACAAAATCAAAATACAGTAATAAAAGTTAATTGACGTCGAACGCTACGAGCCTTAAGCTACTTGAGAAAGGATTTTTGGAGAGTTTCTTTTCAACAGTCTGGATGTTTAGTATGGTACCCTTTGGGTGACATGACTGGTTAAGTGTTAGGAGTGATTCCTTTGGTTTCCTTCCTGCTTCCCATCATCAATCCAATATCTTGATGTTAATTCTCTTCCCTTGTGTTGGAGCTTGTTGAAGCATGGAGATGAAGACTTCTCTTAAAGATGGCTTGAAGTTGTTTTCTTGCAGCTGTTTGTTGATTTGTTGTTTATCTGCTTTACTGTTGATCTATTTGTCTGCTATTTTGCCTGTTGTATTTCTCTGGCTGCACTGCTCTGCTTGTGTGACTGATTGACTGTGTGTTGCATTTAGAATAGGATTCTCGTATAGTGATATAGGCTTAAGAGCATCCTAAAGGTTGAGATTAGCTCCCTTTGCTTGTCTGCATATAGAGGTTGAGGTTGTCTCCCTCTGCTTGACGGTTATTGATTGGCTTTGCTTGCTGGCTTAAGGTTGAGTTTGTCTCCCTTACCTGTGTTTTGTGTGTTGCCTTTGGGCTTGCTTGCTCTAGAAGTTGAGCTTGGCTCCTTCTGCTTGTGTGTTTCAATGCATGCATTTTATTTACAGTCAGTTTCTGTACAGTTATGTTCTTTGTTGTTGTTTTCCTTTGCCATGTTCCCCTAGGAACTCTGACTTCTCTTGTTCAAGAGAAGTTATGACAGACATTACAGTTCTAACGATGCATGATAACATTAGTTATTTTCCCTCCTAACCTCAACCATAGGTTCAATTTTGCATGACAACTTTAGGATTGGATCAGTTCCCCTTTAGTGCGTCTTTTCTCTTCTCATCTGCAAACAAACCAAAATACAGTAATAAAGGTTAATTGATGTCGTGCGCTACGAGCCTTAAGCTACTTGAGAAAGGGTTATTGAAGAGTTTCTTTTCAACAGTCTGGATGTTTAGTATGGTACCCTTTGGGTGACACGCGACCTCTAGTGCGATATCAGTTGCAAACTTCCATAAAAGATACTTCTCTAAAAAACAGAAAACAAAGATCAAACTCTTTTTGTCCTCTTGGACGTTTAATTCTTGGAAACCCTTTTCAGAAGGAGAGTTCTGTTAACTCTCGGTTCTACCGCAAACGGTAAACGCCTAAGTCTCCAAAGGTCGAGCTGCATACACCAAACTGCTGGAACCGTCTATTAACCTTACTCGGATTAAAAAGACAAACCTGTGTCTCTCGTGTCCCGAACTATGTTTGCTTTGATCTTTCACGCTGTGTGAAAGTACGCAGGCATGAGATGCGATATCTTGGCGAGAAACCTTCCCCCGTAGTTAGGCGAACTACGTTGACTCTGATTTCTCGTTCCAGACGGGAATACGTAGGCACAAAGTGCGACGCTTTACCGAGTCATTTTCTTTTCTTTTCAGACCAGACCTTCAGCGTAGATAGATATAATAAACCCATTAGATAAACACAATAAACATGGGTCCTATCGAGTACGATGGATGTGAGGGGTGCTAATACCTTCCCCTTGCGTAACCGACTCCCGAATCCAGACAATGGTTGCGGTGACCTTGTCTTATACCTTTGCGTCAGGTTTTTCCGATCGTTTCCTTTCCCGCTCTGAGGGATAAATAACGAAAGGTGGCGACTCTTCTGTCTTGTCGGCCTCGTTTTTCGCAATAGCGACAATATGTCGTATACGTTCCTCTGAACTACAACTTATCTTCACCACGACTTCCACATGAAGTCCGGATGAACTAGGCACCCATCATGGATTCCCACCTAGCCATCTCCACAAGACACATGACATGAAATGCATGACAACACCATTATGCAAATATAATAATAATTTAAAGCATAATTCACGATCATCAATGATCCATACGAGCCATCTGCTCACCGTAATCTTCTTGGGAATTACCATCATCACACCAGATCGACCTCACTAGAGGGTCCTAGCCCACACATATCAATCACACCCGTAAGGGAAGTACATAAATATCCATATTCTCTCTAATTAAATTCATTACTAATCTTCCTTAGGTTCATTTTAGTCATATTAATCCTACCGATTAAACGAAATTGTGTTCCAAGCGAAATCTGGGCAGAATTCACAAAAGTGGGAAAACGTCATCCCATACCTGCCCATACATGTAACACCCTTCCCCATACGCGTATTGCCCTGCTAACATACGCGTATCGACACTCTCTTACACGTAATGGCAGAGGCTGACACCTCTCCAAATTCCCTCAAGCAACCCCTTACGCGTATGACTACCCTTCATACGCGTACTGACCAAGCCAATACGCGTATGGTACGCGTAACACCAGAGGGCCATGCTGGCCTTGGGGACAGGGCATGTCTGCTACGCGTACAACCCTTGGGAAGTCCCCCATACGCGTATTGACACCCCCAATACGCGTATGACTAGCAGATCTATCAAAAAACTCAGATCTCAGCATTCCCACGAGTTTCCTCTCAAGATTCCTCGTCCTACCTTCCCATTCCTCCTAAAACTCAGATTTTGATCGATTCCAATGAATCCTATCTTCTATTCTTTCAAGATTCTATTTGTTAGATCTCATTTCGATTACTAATAAACCCTTAATTCTCAGATCTAACATATGTCATAATTTCACCACAGTGTTCATAACTTTTCACACGAATTTTGGATCAGTTCTATATTCGTTCACCCAACAACAGACTAGAATATTCAACAATGACAACAATTACGTGGAAAATCATATTGTTACGAAAATCAAACCAATAAGCAAGAACAAACAGAATTCCTACAATAGAAAGGACCTATCACTACCCTCTCATGTTAAATCACCCATATTGAAATCCATTCTCCCCCCTTACCTTGGATTTCAGCTCTTTCTTGGAAACAATGAAGAAAATTGGTTCTTTTTGCCATAGCTCTCCTTTCTCTATCTCTTCCTCTTTCACGAATGTTAACTGTTTAATCCCACTAATACTCTCTAAACCCTCTTAATCAGATTTTTAATTCATTTAATCTAATTAATAATAACAATAATAATAATAATAATAATAATAATAATAATAATAATAATAATAATAATAATAATAAAGTAACTACCATCCTATTAATATTATTATCAATAATAATTAAATAATAATATCAATAACCATAGTATTCTTATTATTATTATTAAATGGTTAACATTATTAGTATTATAGGTCCACCTTACCACAAGTAAGGTCACCTCCCACCATTGCCCCTAACTTTATACCCCTAATTAAGGCCATCACAGCAGATACACACACAACAAAGTATAAAATGGCTAAATAATTTAAATGGGGTGTTACAGATATTGTCTCTGCCAACATAACTAAGTCTTGGTTACAGGTAAATAAAAATAACCTTACTTTGTTATTTACTTTGCGTTTTGCAACTTAAGGTGAATTTTCAAAGAATAAGTTTATATTGTTATTTACATATTATATGTATTTGATGACCCAACAGAATTAACACAAGATGATTTGTATGATTTGCGACTCCGTTGGGAAAAATGTTTCTTTGAGTTATATAAAAATTAAGATTTATACGGTGAATAATTTAGGATTGTCTATATATATCTGAATTGAGTTTCTTGACTTTGGTATTGTCCGCTGATGTTTATTGGTATTCATATTTATTGTTAGTAAACGTGATTTTGATGTTGTCTACCGAAGCTAGCTACAACTCATTTCTTGTGGATTGCACATTGGTATTGAAGTGTGGTAAAGGACTTATAAATGGTTGAATATTTTTGTTTATTTTCACTGGTTTTGTTGTTGTATTAGACCACCGTGTAAAAATACATATAATTTTGTACACTTGTGTGTATACTAGTTTATGACTTTTGTAAATCAATTTGTTCCTGATGAAGAATATGTGTATCCTAACTATTTGGTGCAATGAAACTAAAAGGTTAGTTGAAAAAATATGAAAATTAAATTGCATACCAAATAGGGACTAAAATGTGGTATGTGTGATGTTGGAAAAATATGAAAAATTAGGTACCAAAAAATCTACAGGGATTCCACATCAATTCGGATAAAAATTAGCAAAATCTTTAAGAAAAACAACCAACATTTTACATCGGTTGAGTCTAGAAACCGATGTAAAAACATAATTTTTGAAGACACGTAGCACACCTTTTACATCGGGCCAAAACGGCAACCGATGTAAAAAAACACACCTGTGACACCTTTTGCATCGGTTCTGCTGAACAACCGATATAAAAAACACACTTGTGACACATTTTATATCTGTTCTAAATACCAACTGATGTAAGAAGTGCTTTTTTAAAAAACAAATAATAAATTCATATTTCACATCATTCTTAACTGTCAATCGATGTAATAGATGTATTTTTTACATCAGTCTACGACCCGATGCAAAATGTCTTTGACTTACTACATCACTTGGCTTTACATTGGACCCAGACCCAATGTAAAATATGGTTTTGACCCGATGTAAAAAGTCATTTATGCACTAGTGATTAATTGTAACACAAATGATATATCTCAATGAATCTTAGACTAGCAATCTATGGAGGACTTTTCGTGATTTTTTAGGCACCTATTTAATTGCAATTATAAGTAAATTTTTAATAGTTGAAATTACATGTATCATTTTGCCTATAGAGCATGCTTCTAGGAAGAAAATTAAGTTACAACCAAAAAATACAAAGCAGAAGAGGTGCTCAGAAACAAGGTAAAAAAGAAAGATACTCAATAATAAAAATAAAGTCTCAAACAAGAGGAAACATCCAAAAGCAAAACCACAATTGTTATAGAACCCCCTATCTACTTTAAAGCTAAAGATGAAACCATCCAAATCCACCATCAATGTATTAAAATCTTCTTCCCGTGCAGAGTTATCATAAGAGGACTCTTCTGTTGTGTTTTCATCAGTATTTTCATTTTCAGGGGAATCCCCCCACCTAGTGGGCTAGATGTCTTCAAATCTGATACAAGAGCGTTTAGGAGCAGTATACTTTACTAGAATTTTGTATTTACTGCTTAGTTGTCCCAAAGTATCCCAAGTTTCTAAAGAGGTAGATGAATCATCTTCTTCGATGACATTGACTTCAAGAAATGCAAAGTTGATGAATTCTTGTCCAGCAGTTCTTGCAACTTCATCAACATGATGTTTGACATTTTTAGAGTTTTCCTGGTAAGGATTCCATGATTCTGGGAGAGCAGGTGGATTTTCCTCTAGGTCATTTACCATATATGCATTCTCTGGCTGACTCTTATACCCTCGATTTTCCATGTAAGGTTCCCAAATGGGTAAATCATCCATGAGATCAAATGAGTTGTAATAAAAGTTGTATTTCATCAGAGTATATTCTTCCAATAAGTTGGGAGGAGCATGACATCCTTCAGGATCACAATCTGTGAAGATCATCCTAACATCTGATCTTGGTATATATATGGGACTTTGATTCGAAGAGCAAAATGACATGTTTGTTTCTTCCTGTGATATATATCCTTCGTCGTTGAAATAAGATTTCCATTCTTCATCTGTATCAGAGGGATCATTTTCCTCGATGGTGTTGACTTATTGATGTTGCACCCTAAAATTTGCTCAACCTATTGCACTTGGTTTATGTTTCAATTGCATTAGCATGTGCATATAGAGTCATGTACATAGTCTAATCATCTGCATAGCATAGCATAGAAAATCATCCAACAGGGGACCAATTACTATTCTCATCTCTATGAGCCTATCAAGAGGTTATTATTCAAATTCAAGCATATCTAAGTCATCAGAAAGAAATTGAAGTCTAAAGAAGTCATTGGGTCAAGCAGTGAATATATTTCCTATCTGATTGTATCTGAAGATCATCAAAGAAGTTGTGAGCTGTGAGCTGAGCATGGAGGGTATCTAGACATCATGAAAGACATGGGTGGTCATTTTGAGAAGGATGCAAGTCATTGATATGATCACTAGAGTTACAGTTGAAGACAGTCAACTAGGGTTTCATCTAGGTCAACCCTGGGTCAACCCTAGGTCAATTGATTGATTGAAAGGCATTAAGGTCTATTGGAAAGATGTGGGGTTCATCATTTGACATGTAGATAAGGATATGGTGATGTGCCTAGAAGAAATCAAGAGAAATCAAGGAGAAGAGGGGTTTCTAAATTAGGGTTTCTGTGTAAAATCCCCTAATTTAGGTCAAACTCCCAAGCAAGATAAGTCAAAATGCAAGCTTCAAATGGATCCTTGGTCAACATGAAACTTGTAGAGTATCTCAAGACCTTTAATTTGAGTGGTAGAATATATCAAATAGATTTATAGAACTCAAGTTATGGTCCTTGCAAGTTACAGGTCATCTGAGGTATCTGAAATTTTGTCTGTGAAAGTTACTTGTTTTCCAAGCAACTTTTACCCCTCAAGGAGATTTCAAATGAATTTATGGTCAACATAAGAGTTGTTCCTCATTGTCTTAGCTTTCTAGAAAGGTATGGTATTCCTTCATATGATTTGTGGAACTCTACTTATGGTCTTGGCAAGCTAAGGGTATTTTGGTCTTTTGAGAATTACAGGTCATTTCAAGCCTATGCCCAAAACTCATACAAGGAAGCTTCGAATGGAAAACTTCACAACATAAAACTTGCTCCAAATGACATTTTGAGTCTAGAAAAGTGACCATGAAAGTTTGGAAAGGCTCATAGCTCAAGGTTTCAAATTTGGTGAATTTAATGAATAAAAAATGACCTAAAATTGAGATTTTTCATAATTTGGCCAAATGGGATGAAATTATAGGTCATTTTGATTGGAAAAAATGTTTTAAGAACATTGGCAAAAGTGGATTTTTGAGTTTGGTTCAAGATTTGAAAGTTATGCTTGGTTACTTATGTATGAAGTTACATAATCAAAATCCAAAGGAAAGTGTGCATGAGAAGTTTCTACAAAGTTCTAGGGCTTTCCAATGCCATCTATATATTGAATTGAGAGGCTTCATGCATTGGTTGGTGATTCATTTGTTCATAATACCAAGTTATACTTCATTTTTCCACTTTGCAAAATCACTTCAAACTCCATCAAATCTCCATCAATTTCCAAAGTTCTTCATCTCATCATCATCAAGATCATTCATAGATCCAATTTCCATCAAAGATTTGGTTGAATTGAAGAGGAATCGTGTGCTACCAACTTCACCATTCAAAGTGCAAGAAGAAGTGGTTACAAGGAATTAAGAGGTTTGAACAAGAAATTTTGCATACAGAACAAAGAATTGAGTGTGTGGATCAAATCCAGATCATTGCAAGCTTTGGATCTCAAGAATTATACCTCTGTTTTCATCATCACACCAGGTTGGTTTTCTCATTCGAATTGCTTGATTTAGTTAGAATCATAGAGATTTGTTAGGTTAGAATTGTTAGGTTAGGTTAGATGATTAATCCTGGTGAGTTTGAGAAGGTTTCATGAAGGTTATCAATGGTGCACCAAATCTGTTAGGGTTTATAACATCTAGAATATTGCACTATAATCTTGGATATGTAGCTTAACTTGATCAGCATGAAGTGTAGATCGTGTTAGGGTAAGATTTAGAAGAAATTGGAATGGTTGATAGCAGGTGAAAATGGTGGAATCAGGATGTTACACCTATCGGGTTTGAAGTTTGAGTGTGTTTTAGGAGAAACTATTGCCATGGCTGTGTAGAGGGAAGAGAATGGATCAACTTTGCTCTTTACATCGTGAGTTTTCATGGAGAATTGAGAGAGAACAAGGAGATGGAAAGAGCATGCATGAGACTGGTTTTCTGAAAACCCTAGAAGATAATTGGAGACGATGATGGACAACCGTTGGATGATCATAAGACCATTGACCTGAGTACGAATCCGAGGGCTCTCATTTAATTGAAATTTGGAGGGAATGCTTCTGAGCATCAAAACTCAGCGTTTCATTTAAACGCACCAATGGGCCTGAATTCCAATGCTAATCTCACCCCCATTCGCAAGCCCAAAGCCAATTGAACTGTATTTCTTACTAAATGCACCGTTTCACTTTATTTTCCTTTTTTGTTTTTTCTGAAACCAACTGGGCCCAGACGCGCATTGCTAGGCGCGCCCCCCAGTCTGGGCCCATCCTTTTATTTTAACTAGAATATATTCTTTCTGCACCCCTCAACCAAATTAATTCATTTTAATTTTACTTAATTCATTTCATTTCTTTAAAAAATCATAAATAATTGAAAATTGCATGTTTTTAATTGGTTGTTTTTGCATATTGTTCATAATTCTGTCAAGAAAATTATCACATAAAAAAATTGGTATTTCATTTTATTTTTGTATTTTTAGCATATTTTTCTTTTAAATAGGATTAAATAATGTTTAGTTTAATGCATGAATTTGTTAATTTTGGTTTGGTTAGATGCTTTAATATTTTTGATCCATTCTTTTTAGGTTGGTTAGCTTAGACCTTTATCTTGTATATAAAATTTAATTCATGATTTTAGAACTTAATTTTAGATGATTTGTTTAGGTGTGATTAGGAGAACCAAAACTAGGGTTTAGGAGATAACATAGGTGTGATGAATCATTTCACTTAGGAGTTGTAGTTTGAATCTTTGGGGTATGGGACTATAGGGATTATGGTTAGATAATACATCCCTTAGAAATTACTAGGTTTCCCCTATTCTACTATTACTATTAGTATACTGTCTGTATTTGCTTGACTGTGTGGTGTGCCCTCTCTAGGGTTATTTCATTTGTTTGTGTGGGGTATTGGGTTTGCTTGGGGATTGGTTGAGCTGAAGACTTTGATGATGAAGACCATTGGAGATCAAAGGGATGGGAGACCAACTTCCAGAGTTGATGAGGAGCATCCTTTGCTGGCAGCTGTTGAAGAGTATAGGATTTAGGAGCTAGGCAGAGGTCTAGAGTAGAGAACTTGATTCACAAACATGGAAGGCCTTGTCTGCCTCCATTCTTTCTCTATGATTCAAAGTCTCTTTCAAATATCCACCTCCTTCCTTTGGAAGGATTAGTGAATATATTTGAAAGATAGAACTTTTGAGAGAAAATTGTCTGTGTAGTGTTAACAGTTAATGAGCCACCCTTGGTAGGCAATTGACTGTTTAACATTCATTTCATCTGGTTGACTGATATTCATCTTGGGGATTGACACTTGAAGAAAAGCCTTTGCAGATTGAAGACTGATGACAAAAATCTTGCTTGAAGGCTTTGGGGATAAAGATTGAGGCTTGCTTGAAGCTGGTAGATGTTTGGAGATGACTTGAAGACAGATGTTGATGCAGAGCTGCTGTTGCTGTTTATTTTTTGTTGTTTATATTTCTTGATGTATTGATTGGTTTTCCCTGACTGTATTGTTTGTTGCTTACCCTATTAGGTTGAAAGTGAATCCTGTTCACTTTTGCCTATTGTTTTCTAGGTTCGAGGTTGAGTGGGACTCCCTTGCCTCGCTTGTATTGCTGTATCCACGCATTTTACTGCTTCATTATATATATGCTATTGTTTCTGTTTTCGTTTATCCCTTAGGATCTCTGTTTCTCTCTGCGCAAGAGAGGAGCATGATAGACATTAGGTCTTAACCCATGCATGATAACATTAGGTTAGTTTGATTCCCTTTTCAACCATAGGTTAGAATTCTGTCTCTTCTTGCTCAAAACAAACAGAAAAACACAATAAGATTTCAAACACAATAACAGACACTTCTTCCGTAAAAGAATGTGAACTCATCAAAACGTCATTTTTGTCCGCTTGGACTGTTAATCAGAAAAACCCTTTTTCAGAAGGAATAAAAACAATCAAAACAGACTTGTGTCGTACGTGGCCCGAACTACATTTGCTCTGATATTTCATGCTGTATGAAAGTACGTAGGCATAGGATGTGATATCCTAGCGAGCAACCTTCCCCTCCTTTCCCGTAGGTAGGCGAACTACGTTGACTCTGATTTCTCGTTCCAGACGGGAATATGTAGGCATAAAGTGCGATACTTTGCCGAGTCATTTTATTTTCTTTTAACCCCTGACCTTTAGTTTAGATAGAAATAACAATCCGTACCAGAAAACAAGCGTGGATCCCGTCGAGTACGACGGACGTGAGGGGTGCTAATACCTTCCCCTTGCGTAACCGACTCCCGAATCCAGGTTTTGGTTGCGATGACCATACCTTTCCCGTCTTTGCGGTAGGTTTACTCTGAGCGTTTCCTTTCCCTCCTGTGGGACAAATAACGCACGGTGGCGACTCTTCTGTTCAGCCGGCGCCGATTTTCGCAGTAGCGACAGCTGGCGACTTTGCTGGGGATCCAACGTCCCCTGGCTGCTAAGGACTGCGATAGTTCCTTATGCATTTGGGATCCAACGTCCCTTGAGCGAGTCAATCCTAATGCTTGTTTTCCCGTCGAGGATTTTGTATGGATTTATATTTCTGTCATTTACTTTCAGCACTATACTATTGTTATTATTGTTGTATTGGGGTGTGACGGGTGTTCTATGATTGAGAGATAAGCCGGACCTGGGCCTGAGTGCACCTAGAATTAGAGTAGAAAGTAGTGGGCGCGTGCCGGCTTTGCTTGCATTAGTGTCTCACGAAATCTACACTCGGACGAGGTTCTTCTGGTTGACTTCTTTTTCTACCCTTTGGGTCGAAGGGGTTGTTGGTTAGCTGAATTGTCGACTCCGGGAACCGATCATTTGGAAGTTGGCTAAGTGAGGCCTCTTCAGGATTTGATGATGCCACTCCTCCTGGGAATCGTATCATCAACCCTGAATGTCTGTGACGCCGACGACCGCATAGGATGCCATACCATTATCAGTTACTAGGACACCTACCTGTGAGAGGGTTGGGGGTTGTGCAGGTAACTAGACCTTCAGATACCGGTTATTTCTTGATCTGAGATCCTGGGTATTTATGGAGAGTTATAGGGTCTATCAGAGACTAGTCAGAGTTATGTTGTGGGGTCTATCAGAGACCAGTGTTGGAGCTTTGTATTAGGTCTATCTGAGACCAGGGTTGGAGGAATTCTGGAGGGTCTATCTGAGACTTTTTGATATGGTTCAGGCTTCTCAGCTATGGCATTTGGTCCCTGTTGCATGTTACTTGCATTGCATTGTTTGCATAACCATTATCATTGCATCCCATTAACGTGTGTCTGTGCTGCAGGTGCATTTGCATATTCCCTGGTTCTAGTGCCCGAACTTCTGAGTATTGATTATGGCTGGTTTGAGAAAGACAGTTGCGTATAAGCTACCTACACCTGACATTACTCCCTTACTTGGTCTGATGTCTCTTGCTGATGAGGAGGTTAGGAGAAGTTTCAGAATGAGTCATGGAAGATTGCTGAGATTGGTCTGCAAGCCAACTGCCGCTGAGATGAATGGGTTGTACACCTTGATGCAATTCTATGATCCTGCATTGAGATGTTTCACGTTTGCTGACTTTATTTTGGGACCCACCATTGAGGAGTATGTGGAGTTTACTGAGCTACCAGTGCAGAACAAGGTTCCCTTTATTCACTGTGCCGCTGAGCCCAAGTTGGAGGACTTAGCTAAGGCCTTGCACATGAACGCTGCTGAACTATTAGCGACTTCTTGGCTTGGGGTTCCAGGGTTCTCCCTTGATTTTCTGGTTGGCAAAGCTCAAGAGTATGCCAAGAACGGGTGTTGGATAGTCTTTAATGCTATCCTGGCTCTATGTATTTTCGGAATAGTGTTGTTTCCCAACTTACCCAATGTCGTGGACTTGGACGCTTTCCATCTGTTTGCTGCTGGCAACCCGGTGCCCACTTTGATCGGAGACTTCTATCATTCATTGCACTACAAAAATGAAAACAGAAGGGGAAAGACTGTTTACTGTTGTGCGCCGCTGTTGAACATGTGGTTTAAGAGCCATCTTCCCTTGAAGGGACCTTTTGTGGATAGTGGAACTACAACTGACTGGCCAGAGCGCTTGATGAGGCTATCTTCCGAAGACATTGAGTGGTTTGACCGAGACTTGCTGGGGTCTGAGCTTATTTTCAGTTGTTCTGGGTATCCTAATGTTCCGTTGATAGGAAGAAAAGGGTGTATCAATTACAACCCATCTCTGTTTGTCCGCCAATTTGGATACGCGCTGAAGAACCCACCAAAGGAGGAAGAAGTACAGGAATCTCTGTACTTCACCGGTGATTTGAAGGGAGAGTTACTAGCCAAGCTGCAGCACGCATGGACGCGTATCAACAGAAGAAGGAAGCCACTGTTAGGGAAGAATGATTGTCAGGCTTATGCACCCTACAGAGTTTGGATCCAAGAGAGAGCAAGTCAGTTGCGGGTGCCATTTCCAGATGCACCAGTCCCTGTTCATATTCCCGTAGAAGAACCAACCACTGTTACTAGGGAGGCCTACGAGCAAGTGGTGAAAGAAAAAGAAGCCTTGATGAAGATCAATGAAGGGTTAGAAAAAGAGCTGGCTCAGATACGTAGTGAGAAAAACAAGGTTGTGCATGCTTTCCAACAGCAGATCGAACTAGTAAACAGGCTTGGTGCTGAATTGACTGAGGAGAAAAAGAAGCGCAAACGTCTGGGGCAAGAGTTCAGAAGCTCCCATGACATGTTGGAATCAAAAAAGAAAGCACTCGATGCCGCCCACCGGGAAATCTCTTCTTGTAACAAGACTTGGAATGCTACGCTAACCAACAATAAAAAGAGGGAAGATAAATTGAAGCAGCAAATTTCTGACCTCGAGGAGTAGTTGAAGGCTAGCATTAAGAAGTATGAAGAAGAGGTGATGACCAGATATAGTCTCCAGAATGCATTGAACAAGGCCATCGAAGGCAGGAACGAAGCTGTGTCTCAGAAGCGGAAGCTAGAGGATCGCTTCGGAGAAGGGGCATGGGAGGAAACCGCTGGTGACGTGCGACGTGTTCTCAAGAGAAGAAACCAGCTTGTGGAGGGTCTGCTTACCCGACCAAGTCATCCAGAGACCAAGAAGTTAATAGAAGAGTATCAGGCTTATGAGTGTGCTTGACTGTTGCATGTATTAACTTGTATGCTTTATTTGCATAGTGCTGACCATCACCAGGATTGTTGGTTGAGGTCATGCCTTCTTATTGTACTCAGTGATATTGTATTCTTGACTTATTGGATTTCTCTGCAATATATGAGGCTTTCTATGATTCGGCTCCGATCACCGTATTGCTAGCACTGTCACTGCACTGGCACATTCGCACTAGAATCGGGGAATGATGTTCCCTAATGCACAGACACACATTGCATTGCATTCATATTCATATTGCATTTCAGGTGATTATTGAATGGTATCTTATTGCTTGCACTGTACCAGGTCTTTTCAGGATTGAAGATCAGCGCCCGCACCGATACTCCACTCGCACCAACTGTCGAAGAATCATGGATCAAATGCAGAATGAGATGCAAGATATGCGTGAGAAGCTGGCGCTCTTCATGCAGATAATGGAGACTATTGCAAAAGGTCAGGAGAATTTGCAAGCTATGGTGCAGCCTCTGTTGGCAAGGAATGCTGGGCATGGAAATGAGGATCATCAGTCTGTGCGAGTCGATACTATTCATGGGGATGGTACTCCCACACCCGTGGCTCCACCTGTAGTCAACATGCCTGCTGTCAATGTCAACAACGGTACTGCTGCTGGGAACGGTAACGTTGGAATGGGGAACAAGACTATCGTTAACAATGTTGGGCTTGGAGATGTTAACCTGGGTGATAATATGGGAGGCAATGGCTTCGGTAATGTTGGATTTGGCTTAAATGACCAAGGGTTCGATAATGCTGGGAAATATGGTTTCAATTCTCAAGGCTTCGGGCAGGACGGTTATGGTATGACTAATCAGGGTTATGGAGGATTCGGAAATGGGAATGGCGCTGGGTTAATGACTTTTGGACCTGCTGGAGTCGCTCCGGGATACGGTAACAGAGGGCGAGGCCCGATAATGAATCAGATTAGAGCTGGCCGTAACAATGGATACGATGGGTATGGAGCTGGGAATGGTAACTGGCAAGAAGACCAGCAAGAGGACGCTTTCTCCGGTGGAGGTTTCGAGGGGCCTATGGATGACTCCCAGAGGATCAGAATGCTAGAAGAGCAGATGAGGGGGGTCGTGAATCAAAGTGTTGTCGGCCTAGACATGTCAACAATGGGTCTGGTGCCTGGCCTAAGGGTGCCAATCAAATTTAAAGCTCCCACATTTGATAAGTATAAAGGGGACACCTGTCCAAAGGTGCACGTGCGGTCATATTACAAAAGGATGTCGGCGTATTCAACTGATGAGAGGATGCTAATGCATTTCTTTCAAGATAGCTTGTCTGGTCCTTCCCTCAAGTGGTACATGGGATTGGAACCAACTCATATAAATACATGGAAGCAGCTGGCAGAGGCATTTGTAGCTTACTATAAGTATAACAGCGACTTGGCACCCAACCGGGTCCAATTGCAGGGGTTATCCCAGAAGAAGGGTGAGAGCTTCAAAGAGTATGCGCAAAGATGGCGCGACATGGCTGCTAGGGTCCATCCTCCTCTAGAGGACAAGGAAATGAATGACATGTTCATAGGAACATTCACCGGCATGTTTTATGACAAGTTGTTTCACACATCTTTGGGCAGTTTTTCAGACTTAATCCTGATGGGAGAAAAGATTGAAAGCAACATTAAACAGGGAAGATTCAAAGCTGAGGAATCTACTGCATCTGGCAGTAACCGAAAGGCTTTTGGTGGGCGCCGTTAGGGCGATGCAAGCGCAGTGTTTGGGGGCCGAGGCCGAGGGCGGGGCAGAGGTCGAAACCAGTATAATCAGCCGCAGCAGGTGGCAAGTGTTACTATTCCGTTTCAGAAACAACTATTTCAACAGCAACAACAACAGCAACAGCAGCCACAACAGGGGGCACAGCCTGCCCAGCGCAGATTCCAGGGGGGCAAACCAAGGAGGGTGTTTGAAAAGCCTCCTTCAACGTATGCAGATTTGCTACAGACATTATTGGGTTTGAACTTGGTGGAGAAGAGAACTCTGGCGCCAATAACAGGCACTCCTCCGTATGGTTATGATGCAAGCAGGCACTGTGAGTTCCACTCTGGGGCTCCGGGCCACGATGTAGAGGGTTGCCATGCGTTCAAGCATGTTGTGCAGGATCTATTGGATAGTAAGGCTATCAATTTTGGAACGGCAGGTCCGAACATAGTGCAAAAGCCCATGCCCAACCATGGGGCAAACGCCATTTTGACTGATGAGGGTTTGAATTTGATTATGGATGTCGACGATCTAAAGACACCATTGTGTGAAATAAAGAGCCGATTATTGCAAGGGGGTGTCTATCCTGGATGTGACGAGTATTGTTTAGAATGCTGGACCCTAGCTGGGGGGTGTGATGACTTAAAGAAGGGTATTCAGGCTTTAATAGATGGCGACACATTGCAGTTTGACCGAGCAGCAGTTGAAGAACCTGCAGGGGCATTAGTAGACAAGCAAAGTGATGTGGCTACTGTAACGATTCCTCGAAAGACAATCACTATAACAGCACCGGCCCAGCGACCGCCGATCACCATCACTAAAGCCGGACCAATCCCGTACGAGAGCACAAAGGCAGTCCCATGGTCCTATGGGTTGGAAGTGTATTGTGACGGAGTAAAAATTGATGTTAATAAGCAGCCAGCTGAGACTGTAGACAACGTTGTTGGTACCGGAGGTATGACAAGGAGTGGGAGAATCTTCATATCGCCTGAGGTAGAGGCTGAAAGACTGGCAAAGGGGAAAGGAAAGATGATTGAAAATGTCCCTGTGCAGGGGAATGAAAAAGAAGCGGCATCGAAAGATGTGGAAGAGTTCATGCGCTTGATTCGTAAAAGTGATTATAAGATTGTTGAGCATCTGCAACAGACGCCATCAAAGATATCTATACTATCGTTGCTATTGTGTTCTGAAGCTCACAGAAATGCACTGCTGAAAGTCCTGGATTCTTCCTTCGTACCTCAAGATGTTTCCGTAAATCAGCTGGAGGGGGTGTTGGCACATGTGAATGCAGGCCATAGCTTGGGCTTTACCGACTTCGATTTAACCCCGAAAGGAAGGGAGCATAATATGGCATTGCACGTCTCTGTGGAGTGTAGAGGATAAGTCATGTCTCATGTACTGGTAGACACCGGCTCGTCTTTGAACGTGATGCCCAAGAAAGCGATGATGAAACTAGATGTCAGGGGAATCTTGTGTACGCCCAGTGACTTGGTGGTCAGGGCATTCGACGGTACGCGAAGAACAGTTTTTGGATCTATAACATTACCTCTACAGGTGGGGTCGGAGGTTTTCGCGACTGAATTTTATATCATGGACATCCAGCCTGCATATAGTTGCCTTCTTGGACGACCCTGGATCCATGGGGCTGGGGCAGTCACGTCTACCTTGCATCAAAAGTTGAAATATATGGTGGGAGACAGTGTGGTCACTGTATGTGGAGAAGAGGATATACTGGTCAGCCATCTGTCATCATTTAAGTATGTGGAGGTCGATGGAGAGATTCACGAAACACCCTGTCATGCATTTGAAGGGTTGCGCATCAAAGAAAAAGGTCCCGGGCCGAGTAAAGCGTCGGAGGTAGCTGTCTCGTCATACAAAGAAGCTCAAGCTCTGGTAGAGACAGGTGAGACAAAGGGCTGGGGCAAAGTGTTGGATATTCCTGTGAAGATGGACCGATTCGGGTTGGGATATCAACCGTCATCATCGACACCTGCTGTGGGGCCACCCCTTTTCAGAGGACCAATAACCATCACTGCCAGTGGAGTATGTCATGAGACCATCAACGCTACTTCGGAGTCAGACGAAGGGGACAGCGACTGCGATATGGACGCCTGGATTCAGCCGAGCGTGCCAGGACAGGGATTGTGCAACTGGTCTATTCAGGAGATTGTTCCTGTGACTCTTAAACAGTAATACTTTGTTTTTTTAATTGTTGAACAATCTGGTGTCTTGCCCGGGGCATCATGATTTGCTTAGGGCTGTGCTGTTATGAACATTGCGTGTTTATCATTAAATAAAAGGCGTTTTTCATGTGAAAATATTGTGATCTCTGTTTTTTCTGTTTTGTATTTTACAATAAAATGGCAACGTGGTTATTCGCTTTATACGCATTTTGAAGCATTTAACCATTCCTTTTGCAGGATAACATTTTCAGATGACATCATTGAACCACCTATGACTCGTCTCGACTTTGAGCACCCGGTGTTTCAGGCCGAAGAAGAGATTGTTGAAGACAGTGACGTTCCCGAAGAATTGTCTTGGTTGGTGAAGCAAGAAGAACGAGTCATTCTGCCTCATGAGGAGGTCATCGAAATTATTAATCTGGGGTCGTAAGGGGTTGAAAAGAATATCCGTATAGGAGTCGCGCTGCAGAGCGACGTCAAGCGAAGACTGGTTGAAATGCTCAGAGAGTATAGTGATGTGTTCGCTTGGTCGTATGAAGACATGCCTGGGCTCGATACTGATATGGTTGTGCACCGTCTGCCGTTAAAAGAGGAATGCCCGCCGGTCAAGCAGAAACTTCGCAGAACTAGACCCGATATGGCAGTGAAGATTAAGGAAGAGGTTCAAAAACAGTGGGATGCTGGTTTCCTAGCTGTGACGAAATATCCCTCATGGGTCGCTAACATTGTACCAGTGCCAAAGAAAGACGGTAAAGTGAGAATGTGCGTAGATTACCGTGACTTAAACAAAGCGAGCCCGAAAGATGATTTTCCGCTTCCTCATATCGATGTGCTAGTTGACAACACTGCTCAATTCTCCGTATTCTCTTTCATGGATGGCTTCTCAGGCTATAATCAGATTAAAATGGCGCCAGAGGACATGGAGAAGACTACTTTCATTACGCCTTGGGGAACATTTTGTTATAAAGTGATGCCCTTCGGATTGAAGAATGCTGGGGCAACGTATCAGCGTGCAATGACGACTCTTTTTCATGATATGATGCATAAGGAGATCGAAGTTTATGTTGACGATATGATTGCCAAATCCCAGACGGAGGAAGAGCATTTGGTGAATCTGCTGAAGTTATTCAAAAGGCTTAGGAAGTTCAGGCTGAGACTGAACCCTAACAAGTGCACCTTCGGGGTGAGATCGGGTAAACTGCTGGGGTTTATCGTAAGTGAAAAGGGAATAGAGGTTGATCCTGCTAAAATAAAAGCAATACAAGAGATGCCGACGCCTAGAACAAAAAAAGAGGTGCGCGGGTTTTTAGGGAGGTTGAACTACATCGCTCGGTTCATATCTCACCTAACTGCTACGTGTGAACCATTGTTCAAGCTGTTGAAAAAAGACCAGGCGGTAACGTGGAACGAAAATTGTCAAAAGGCGTTCGATAAAATAAAGCAGTATTTGCAGGAGCCTCCTATTTTGATACCCCCAGTGGCAGGGAGACCCTTCATTATGTATTTGACAGTTCTTGAGGGAAGCATGGGTTGTGTTCTCGGTCAACACGACGAGACAGGAAGAAAAGAGCATGCGATCTACTACTTGAGTAAGAAATTCACTGAATGTGAATCTCGATATTCAATGCTTGAAAACACTGATGGAAAATTGCGATCTAAATGCAGCGGAAAACAAAAATTTCCTTTAGTGATCCTTACGAATGAGCATGGTCAGTGATAGAATCGTTACCTCTTTGTGGCGATTCAGATCTTTGATGCAGCGATCACAAGCGTTGATGAAGTGCAACGCCTCTACTCAGTCCACACGAACAGCTTCCGGTCACAGTGCTAGCTGCTTACGAACGGAATTATTTGAGTGAGAAAAGAGAATCAAAAATGAAATTGCATCAAATGAAAGCTTCATCACAAGGGTTCCTTTTATAGACTCTCTTGTGGGCTGCGGGCTAAAAACCCAATTCACATGATCCATAATAATATTATATATTATTATAATAACTATTATTATAATAAATATATTTATTTTATTATTATTTTATAACCATTATAAAATAACAATAATTATTATTATATTATCCGAATTTCTATTTTTCACTTAAGTGCACCGTACCTTACGGTGTTCCTTTGATTTCTCTATCTCTCATCAAACTGTCCTTATGTGTGTGACCCTGTAGGATTTCGTAACTTTGGTAATTATATTAAATTATATATTTAACATAATAAACAGTAAGCGGTATCTAACAACACATCACTGCTACCCAAGTCACGAAAATGTCATGTGATCTGACAAAACCTTTTTCGTGATAATATATGTTTGTACAATTACCCTTTTTGCCCCTATGTCTATATTGAACACAAGGCATACACTGTGTCATCCTTGTCCAGTTCAATATTGGGCCCTTAGACATTTCTCCTGTTATGCAGGATTGGCAAATTCCATCTAGGACACTCATGTCCCTCAGCATGCTTCGTGGAGTGCCCATCAACTGTCTTTATGATCATCCAGTTACGGATAATGTTTGATCAGCAATAAAGCACCCGACTCTACATCTAGGGTCCATAGTGGTTTCAGGTCGAAGGGTGGTAATACACCATTATCACCATGAGAATAACTTATGACACTTTGCATAACATACTATGTAGTATTCTCATAGCGGGTCAATCCGGTATAAATATTACTCCTAATATTTATACCTATGTCAAGACTTGATAACTCTTTATCCATGATCCATGAGATGTGATCATCAGTCTATCTTCATAATAGTCTCAATGCTTTTAATGTTATCCCACTTTGCAATAAAGCTTGACTACGGATATTTTAAGAATAATGTCTTTATGTTTAATGGGATCTCATGATTAAGTCACACTTAACATTTCATTAAACAGACTAACTATTCTAGGGACTTTATTATTCTGAAAGACAAACATAATAAAGAAATGCCTTTTATTATTAAACGAATAATCTGATACAAGTACCAAAAAGTATTGGCCTCTAGGGCTTACACCAACAATCTCCCACTAGCACTAGAGCCAATTAGGCATACCCTTAATACCCATAGATCTAGTATGACCATCATGCTTCTGTTGCGCAAGAGGCTTTGTTAATGGGTCAGCGATATTGTCAAGTGTAGGTACTCTGCATATCTTCACATCTCCCCGATCGATTATCTCTCGAATGAGGTGATAACGCCTAAGAATGTGTTTGGATCGTTGGTGAGATCTAGGCTCCTTAGCTTGTGCGATAGCACCATTGTTATCACAATATAAACCAATGGGATCCACAATGCTAGGGACTATGCCAAGTTCACTAATGAACTTCTTGATCCAAACAGCTTCCTTTTCTGCATTTGAGGCAGCAATATACTCGGCCTCAGTTGTAGAATCAGCAACTGTTTCTTGCTTTGAACTTTTCCAGCTTACAGCGCCACCATTGAGACAGAACACATAACCAGATTGTGATCTAAAATCATCCTTATCTGTCTGGAAGCTAGAATCAGTGTAACCAATTACATCAAGCTCTTCCTGACCTCCATATATCAAGAATGAATCCTTAGTCCTTCTCAAGTACTTAAGGATACTCTTGACAGCTACCCAGTGAGCATCACCGGGATCAGATTGGTACCTACTCGTTGCACTTAATGCATACGAGACATCTGGTCGAGTACATAACATGGCATACATGATAGATCCTATTGCAGATGCATATGGAATCTTATTCATGCGATCCCTTTCTTCCTTAGTTGAAGGGGATTGTGTTTTTGATAAACACAGACCATGTTGCATAGGTATGAATCCTTTCTTGGAATCATGCATATTAAAGCGTCTCAACACTTTATCTATGTATGTACTCTGACTTAGGCCAAGCAGTTTTTGTGATCTATCTCTATAGATCCTAATTCCTAATATATAGGCTGCTTCACCTAGGTCTTTCATAGAAAAACAATTCCCTAACCAAGTCTTCACTTATTGCAAGGTAGGGACATCGTTTCCAATGAGTAATATGTCATCTACATATAATACCAGAAACACGATCATGCTCCCACTAACCTTCTTGTAGACACAAGGTTCATCTTCATTTTTGATGAATCCATATTGTTTTACGGTTTCATCAAAACGAAGATTCTAGCTTCTGGAAGCTTGCTTCAATCCATAGATTGATCGCTGTAACTTGCATATCTTTTGGGCTTCTTGTGGTATGTCAAATCCTTCAGGTTGTGTCATGTACACATCCTCAAGAAGATTCCCATTAAGGAAAGCAGTTTTGACATCCATCTGCCATATTTCATAATCATGATATGCAGCGATGGCAAGTAAAATCCGAACAGATTTAAGCATCGCAACTGGTGAAAAGGTTTCATCATAGTCAACCCCATGAATTTGTTTATAGCCTTTTGCAACCAGTCTTGATTTATAGGTATGTACCTTACCATCCATGTCAGTCTTCTTCTTGAAGACCCACTTGCATCCTATAGGGTTAACTCCTATAGGAGGTTCTACCAAGGTCCAAACCTGGTTTGTGTACATGGAATCCATTTCAGATTTCATGGCTTCTAGCCACTTCTCAGACTCAGGACCAGTTATGGCCTCTTTGTAGGTCACAGGCTCATCTTGATCCATGAGTAATACATCACCCTGATCACTTATGAGATATCCATATCTCTCAGGTTGGTGACGTATCCTGCTTGACCTACGCTGGTCTTGTTCTACTTGAGCAGGTTGCTCTTCCACAACTACTTGTGTTTCCCGCTCTAGTTCCTCCATAGGTGTTTCAATGTTTTGTGATTCTTGAATTTCTTCAAGCTCTATTTTCCTCCCACTGTTTCCTTTGGAAATAAAATCCCTTTCCAGAAAGACTCCAGTTCGAGCGACAAACACTTTGCCCTCAGAAGGATTATAGAAGTAATATCCTCTTGTTTCTTTAGGATACCCCACAAATAAGCATTTGTCAGATTTGGGCTCAAGCTTGGTTGAAATTTGTCGTTTGACGTAAACTTTGCAACCCCAAATCTTCATGTAAGACATATGTGGTTTCTTACCACTCCATATCTCATATGGTGTCTTATCAACCTTTTTGGATGGAACACGGTTAAGTGTGTAAGCTGCTGTTAATAATGCATGTCCCCAAAAGGAGTTTGGAAGATCGACGTGACTCATCATGGATCGGACCATGTCTAACAAGGTTCGATTTCTTCTCTCAGATACACCATTCCATTGTGGTGTTCCAGGAGGAGTAAGTTGGGATAGAATCCCATACTCTTTTAGATGGTCATCAAATTCTAGGCTTAAATATTCACCGCCTCGATCTGATCGAAGAACTTTAATATTCTTACCTTGTTGGTTTTGTACTTCATTCTTGAATTCCTTGAACTTTTCAAAGGACTCAGATTTGTGTTTCATTAAATACACATATCCGTATCTACTGAAGTCATCAGTAAAAGTGATGAAGTACTGAAAACCTCCTCTGGATGGTATGTTCAGTGGTCCACATACATCAGTATGTATGAGTGCCAAAAGATCATTAGCCCTTTCACCTTTTCCTGTGAATGGGGACTTTGTCATCTTTCCAATTAAACAAGATTTGCATGTCTCATATGACTCATAATCAAAAGAGTCCAAGAGTCCATCTTTATGGAGTTTGGAAATGCGTTTCTCATTTATGTGGCCTAATCGACAGTGCCAAAGGTAAGTTGGATTCAACTCATTAGGTTTCAACCTTTTAGTATTAATGTTATAAATTGGCATTTCAAGATCAAGGACATATAGTCCATTATTCATTTTTGCAGTAGCATAGAATATATCATTCAAATAAATGGAGCAACAATTGTTCCTTATTATGAATGAAAAACCAAACTTGTCCAAACAAGAAACGGAAATAATATTCCTGCTAATTGCAGGTACATAATAACAGTTCTCTAACTGAATTATTAAACCACTAGGTAAAGTTAAAACATAAGTTCCTACAGCTAAAGCAGCAACCTTTGCTCCATTTCCAACTCGTAGGTCAACTTCACCTTTTGCCAAATCTCTACTCCTTTTTAGCCCCTGCACATTAGTACAAATGTGAGAACCGCATCCAGTATCTAATACCCATGATGCAGAAGTAGATAAATTAATTTCAATAACAAAAATACCTTAATTTGAAGTCTCTACTCCATTATTCTTATCTTCCAGGTACTTTGGGCAATTTCTCTTCCAATGTCCGGTCTTATCGCAATGGAAGCAAGTGCCCTCCTTTGCTATTCCTCCACTAGGCTTCAAAACAGGAGAAGTGGGTTTGGGTTTGGCAACTTCCTTGCCTTTCCCTCTACCACCCTGTTTGATGGGCCTCTTGTTCTGTTTCTTTCCATTACTGACCATCAGAATGGATTTCCCTTTTGTCTTCATATTCTGCTCAGCAGTTCTCAACATGCCTAGCAGTTCTGGAAGACTTTTGTCCAAGTCATTCATATTGAAATTCAGGACAAACTGACTGAAGCTCTCTGGCAACGATTGCAAGATCAGATCAATCACAAGTTCTTTTCCAAGGGGAAACCCTAATCTGTCAAGGTTCTCCACATACCCAATCATCTTGAGTACATGGGGACTTACAGGGGCTCCCTCAGCTAACTTGTTGTTAAAAAGGGACTTTGAAACCTGAAACCTCTCATTTCTTGCTTGCTCTTGATAAAGCGTTTTCAGATGTCTGATCATATCGAACGCAGACATGTTCTCGTGTTGCTTTTGCAACTCAGAGTTCATGGTAGCAAGCATGAGGCAAGCGGTTTCATTGGCATCATCGAAATGCTTCTTATAAGCATCTCTTTCTGCCTTTGGTGCAGAACTAGGAGGTTCCTCCTCAGGAACTGGTGTCTCCAAGACATACAGCTTCTTATCGTGCTTGAGGACAATCCTCAGATTACGGTGCCAATCCAGGAAATTTGTCCCAGACAATTTTTCCTTATCTAGGATGGATCGCAAAATATTGTTCGATGTGTTTGTTGTCATGGTAATCTACAAGGGAAATATGAAAATATAAGTATCATTAAAACAACATATTTAATTAGGCCTTTAATCAAATATGCTCCCACTATTTTATTCAAAACAAATGACCCTCATCATTTGATTCGGAAAATCCCGTTGGAAGACTTTCTAGTGGGTCGAGATCCATGTTTCACTTTGTTTTAAGTCAGCGTTAGGCTGATTACACAAAACTAAGTTATTTAGGTAGGAACTCCTTCCAATTGTATCTCATACAACTCTCGAATATTTTCAATTGGGTGAATAACTCCTTATTCTGATCCATCACATGAATCATTCCCAATTCTTGCTTCTAAACATATATAATCTTATTATAATTTGTTTAGTTAAGTTTGACCCATTGTTTTAGCAATTGGATATTACAATTATCCCATCACACCTTACTAATATAGAACATGCACCTCGCGTAGGCGAAACCTACAATGCTCGATACTAGTCTTGATGAGTGCTAAAAAATTGGAAAGCATAAACTTAATATTTAATTTTGAGGGAATTTGTTATTAGTTTGATCTCACCGGCTTAACATGCAAAACGTCTCTCACATGCATCAACATACAATTACATGCATCAACATACATATAAAAAAGATACAATTATGGCCCCTAACACAATTGTTCTCTCAAGCCAATGAGAGAACCTAAGCTAACCTAATAACGATCTAAGCTTCTCCAAGCATGATCTCCAAGGTTATCCTCCTTTAATATTGAATACTTCCTGCTTTTTTTTTTCATAACATAATATTACATTACATATAGGAAAACTCGTTTTACATACGAGGGAGTGAGATGAGAAAAGAAGTTACATAAAGAGATTGAGAGAGAGGCACGACACGCAGGCCGTATTCAAAAATCCCAAAACAATAATAAAGGATAAACTAAGGCCATAACTGATCACCACAAATAAATAATAATAAACACACTTTTATTATTAGTTTAAAATTCCAATAATTAAATAAACTAAATTAAATTTCGGCTGATTGATCACACTTTGCAGACTTAGCCGGGGGTTCCGCTGCGGGTTTTTAGGGAGGTTGAACTACATCGCTCGGTTCATATCTCACCTAACTGCTACGTGTGAACCATTGTTCAAGCTGTTGAAAAAAGACCAGGCGGTAACGTGGAACGAAAATTGTCAAAAGGCATTCGATAAAATAAAGCAGTATTTGCAGGAGCCTCCTATTTTGATACCCCCAGTGGCAGGGAGACCCTTCATTATGTATTTGACAGTTCTTGAGGGAAGCATGGGTTGTGTTCTCGGTCAACACGACGAGACAGGAAGAAAAGAGCATGCGATCTACTACTTGAGTAAGAAATTCACTGAATGTGAATCTCGATATTCAATGCTTGAAAAAACTGATGGAAAATTGCGATCTAAACGCAGCGGAAAACAAAAATTTCCTTTAGTGATCCTTACGAATGAGCATGGTCAGTGATAGAATCGTTACCTCTTTGTGGCGATTCAGATCTTTGATGCAGCGATCACAAGCGTTGATGAAGTGCAACGCCTCTACTCAGTCCACACGAACAGCTTCCGGTCACAGTGCTAGCTGCTTACGAACGGAATTATTTGAGTGAGAAAAGAGAATCAAAAACGAAATTGCATCAAATGAAAGCTTCATCACAAGGGTTCCTTTTATAGACTCTCTTGTGGGCTGCGGGCTAAAAACCCAATTCACATGATCCATAATAATATTATATATTATTATAATAACTATTATTATAATAAATATATTTATTTTATTATTATTTTATAACCATTATAAAATAACAATAATTATTATTATATTATCCGAATTTCTATTTTTCACTTAAGTGCACCGTACCTTACGGTGTTCCTTTGATTTCTCTATCTCTCATCAAACTGTCCTTATGTGTGTGACCCTGTAGGATTTCGTAACGTTGGTAATTATATTAAATTATATATTTAACATAATAAACAGTAAGCGGTATCTAGCAACACATCACTGCTACCCAAGTCACGAAAATGTCATGTGATCTGACAAAACCTTTTTCGTGATAATATATGTTTGTACAATTACCCTTTTTGCCCCTATGTCTATATTGAACACAAGGCATACACTGTGTCATCCTTGTCCAGTTCAATATTGGGCCCTTAGACATTTCTCCTGTTATGCAGGATTGGCAAATTCCATCTAGGACACTCATGTCCCTCAGCATGCTTCGTGGAGTGCCCATCAACTGTCTTTATGATCATCCAGTTACGGATAATGTTTGATCAGCAATAAAGCACCCGACTCTACATCTAGGGTCCATAGTGGTTTCAGGTCGAAGGGTGGTAATACACCATTATCACCATGAGAATAACTTATGACACTTTGCATAACATACTATGTAGTATTCTCATAGCGGGTCAATCCGGTATAAATATTACTCCTAATATTTATACCTATGTCAAGACTTGATAACTCTTTATCCATGATCCATGAGATGTGATCATCAGTCTATCTTCATAATAGTCTCAATGCTTTTAATGTTATCCCACTTTGCAATAAAGCTTGACTACGGATATTTTAAGAATAATGTCTTTATGTTTAATGGGATCTCATGATTAAGTCACACTTAACATTTCATTAAACAGACTAACTATTCTAGGGACTTTATTATTCTGAAAGACAAACATAATAAAGAAATGCCTTTTATTATTAAACGAATAATCCGATACAAGTACCAAAAAGTATTGGCCTCTAGGGCTTACACCAACAAAAACTTGTTGCGCGCTAGCCTGGGCCGCTAAGCGTTTGAGGCAATACATGCTGAATCATACAACCATGCTCATCTCGAAGATGGATCCTATCAAATATGTATTCGAAAAGCAGGCATTATCAGGGAGAATTGCCCGGTGGCAGATGGTCTTGACTGAATATGACATCCAGTATGTCTCGCAGAAGGCTATAAAGGGGAGTGTACTGTCTGAGTACTTGGCAGAGCAGCCTATTGAAGATTATCAATCGATGAGGTTTGATTTTCCTGACGAGGATATCATGTACCTAAAGATGAAAGATTGTGAAGAGCCGTTGCCAAACGAAGGACCAGAATTGGGTTCCAAGTGGAAGTTGATCTTTGACGGAGCTGTAAACGCTTACGGTAGCGGAATAGGGGCAATCATCACCACTCCACACGGGTCGCACATCCCGTTTACTGCTCGATTGACCTTTTCAGTTACCAATAATGAAGCCGAATACGAAGCTTGTATCATGGGGCTCGAAGAAGCCATTGATTTGCGAATCAAAAATCTGGACGTATACGGAGACTCAGCTCTGGTGGTGAATCAAATCAAAGGGGAATGGGAGACACGTCAGCCCAATTTGATACCGTACATGAACTATGCAAGGAGATTGTTGCCTTTCTTTGACAAGGTTGAATTGCATCATGTACCGCGAGCGGAGAATCAGATGGCTGACGCCCTGGCCACTTTGTCATCCATGTACAAAGTCAACTTCTAGAACGAGGCTCCCAGCATTGTTATCTCTCGACTTGACAGACCAGCCTTCGTGTTTGCCATTGACGAAGCATCCGACGATAAACCATGGTATTTTGATATCCTTAATTTCCTGAAGAATAAAGAGTATCCGGCTGGGGCATCCAATCAAGATCAGAAGACTCTCAGGAGATTGGCGGGTAATTTCTATTTGAATCTGGACGGTGTCTTATACAGAAGAAACCATGACTTGGTGCTGCTGCGTTGCGTAGACGAAAAAGAGGCAAAGCTGCTCATGGAGGAAATACATGAAGGTACCTTTGGTACGCATGCTGGTGGGCATGCTATGACAAGGAAGCTGCTGCGGGCAGGTTATTTTTGGCTGACTATGGAAACTGATTGTTTCAAGTTTGCGAGGAAGTGCCACAAGTGCCAAATCTATGCTGATAAGATCCATGTGCCTCCGAGTCCTCTGAATGTGATGTCATCACCATGGCCATTCTCGATGTGGGGGATCGATATGATTGGAAAGATCGAGCCGACGACTTCTAATGGGCATCGGTTCATTCTAGTGGCAATCGATTATTTCACCAAGTGGGTAGAAGCGGCGTCCTACGCAAATGTAACTAAGCAGGTGGTAGCCAGATTCATTAAGAGAGATATCATTTGCAGATATGGGATCCCCGAGCGGATAATTACTGACAACGGTTCAAACCTGAATAATAAAATGATGAAGGAGCTCTGTCAGAATTTCAAGATCGAGCATCACAACTCCTCCCCTTACCGACCCAAGATGAATGGCGTTGTCGAAGCGACCAATAAGAATATAAAGAAGATTGTCCAGAAGATGGTGGTGACCTATAAGGATTGGCATGAGATGCTACCTTTTGCTTTGCACGGTTATCGTACGACGGTACGCACATCAGCCGGGGCAACCCCGTTCTCGTTGGTATACGGAATGGAAGCAGTGCTACCACTGGAAGTTGAGATTCCTTCTTCGAGAGTACTACGAGACGTCCAACTAGACGAGGCAGAATGGGTGAAAGACAGGTTGAACCAGCTAAGTTTAATGGATGAGAAGAGGCTCGCTTCTCTAGCATACGGTCGTTTGTACCAGAGCCGAATGAAGAAATCATATGATAAGAAGATACATCCTCGGAGCTTTCAGACGGGCGACCTTGTGCTGAAAAGGATTCTCCCGCCGCAGGCAGATCACAGGGGCAAGTGGACCCCCAACTACGAAGGGCCATACGCAGTTAAAAAATACTTTGCTTGAAATTGACCCGCTGGACAGAAAAAAGAGAGTCCAGGCAAAAATGGGGCATCCTGGTGAACCAAAAACAGAATGAAAGGTTCGGGCAAAAGTTAGGGATAAAATTGAAAAAATGTACACCCGCGAAGTTGAAAACCTACACTGGGCGGCTTCGGCAAAAAAGGGTATCCCGGTGAACTGAAAACCCGTAAAGGGCGGTTCACGCAAAAGTTAGGGATTTGAAAAGCAAATGACTGCGGTCCGAATTTGATACTGCATGGAGCATTGGTGCGGGAGAATATACTCGAGGGGTCGATTATCAGATACAATCTCTTAGGAAGTGTGAATACCGGGAAAGCATTAGAGTCGGGCGAGTCATAGGAGGATCAGTTCGTGATGTTCGTCTGCATCCCGTTGCCGACATGTGTATACAAATTTAATTTGTCATTATATTTATGCTTCTTATGCATACCTGTATATTTGTCGTACGTAGCTTCCTCTTTTCAGGAGTTACATCTCGTGTACAAAAACTCCGCCCATTTAGGGGCCCAATCAATGAAATATGTTATTCAGTATTTGATGCTGGTTCTTTACTGTTTTGTGCATGATAAACGCCTAGGTTTAATGAAACTAGCATGTGTATAACGTCACTGGCCCTTGCCAATAATTGCTAAAACTTTGAATTAACTGAAAATAATGTCACTAACGTTAACCTGAATAGATTTGGTTGCGTAGACTTGTCTTGTCTTGTTTGTGGTGTTGCAGGGTTCATAGCCGTATAAAGCGGACGATCAAAAGATTGCGGTATAGACCAGAAAATCGTAACGAGAGACTCGATCCCCACGCAGGTCGCGCTTCCAGGATGACAATGCCTCTTCCTGAAGAAGGATCGAATTCCCCAGCTAGTCGCAGCTTATCCAAAGGACATTCTCCAGCAAAGTCGTTTATCTTCAGCAGAGTTCGGCGATTCCAAGATTGTAGGATGTATTCAGACAATGTGGTGTCCCCCAGAAGGATTCCTCATCTTAAGCAGGGTGGTTTAGCCTCCGAAGATTAATACTTCCAACTTGCGAGCTGTACCCAGGCAGTCTACTCTTCCCAGTAGAGATTCCCTTCCCAGTAGGGTCATTTACTCTCCCCCAGCGGAGTCAGTTGATTTTCCCCAAGAGAGTCCTTTCTTCCCCAGCGGAGTTCTCTCTTTTCAGCAAGTGTTTTCTTTTCTCCCAGTGGAACTCAAAGATTAAAACTCTTCCCGGCAGAGTTGGCTGTGTGTCCTGGCATTTATTTTGTCAGAATACCGTGTGATATCCGTTCATTCCCCAGCAGAAGTCCGATCATACCAGGCGCATCTGCTATTCCCCAGCAGAGTTATATTCCCCAGCAGGGTTGACTTCACTCTTCCAGCATTTATTTTGCTGGAATGATTCTGTAGCACCTGGCTATCCCTAGCGGAATCGGCATGGTCTTCAGCATTTATTTTGCTGAAGCGGTTTCCTGTATCCCAGCAGTTCGAGTCTGCATTTGCATCGGCATATAGTGTCACATTTGCATCTACCACATAAAGACGCGTAGCATTTCCATGACGAATGGAGCATTACGCCATTTTCAAACATGTGCATTTTGAAACATAAACCAGGTTGGCTAACCGTTTGTGTTCGAGTGTTGTTTCTCTTGCAGGTGGAAGGAGCTCTTGCTCAAATGAATCACTAAGCATTCGAGGTCTCGACGTGAGACATTCGATGATAATGTCAGTTTCGGCAGTGTTCCCCACAGAGTTATTAGATTAAGTTCTCTTTGTCTCCGAGCAGAGTTACTCGTGTAAATTTCTCTTGTTTTCCCCGCCAGAGTTAGTAGGCAAAATCTCTCCTCATTCCCAAGCAGAGTTATTTGTCAGCAAAGGGTTTCAGGAATCAGAATTTCAGAGGCTGCCGCCGGTTATCAGAACAGGCGACCGGTAGTTTGGTTTCCAAATATCCCCAGTAGAGTCCGCCTCAAAGTCGTTGTCACGGCAGTGCTAAGAAGTTTGTGGGTCGGGGCCAATGAAAAATGAGTCCTGACGTGGACAATTTTATTGATGGATTTTCTTCATGCTGGAGAAGTGGGGGTCCTAACATGGACAGATTTATTTCCCCGCATTGATGAGGTGTGCTAGTCCTAACGTGGACAAATTTGATTTCTTGGTATTGGTTGAATGTGAAGTCCTGACGGGGACAAAATTGATTACTCTTCGTGTTGGTGTCCTGACGTGGACCATTTATTCCCAGCAGGTATCTTCCTTCGTAGTGGTGAAATATGTGTCCTAACGTGGACAAGTTTATAGTTCTTCGTGATGACAAGATACGCGAGTCCTGACGTGGACAAATTTATCTCTCTTCGTGTTAGTGAAGCGTGAGTCCTGACGTGGACAAGTTTTATTTCCCCAGCGGGTCGAAGATGCGCGAGTCCTGACGTGGACGAATTTATATTTCTTCGGGTCAACGAAAGGTGTCCTGACGTGGACGATATTACCCCCATGTTGATAAGATTTTCTTGTGCAGACGCCGATGTGAGTCCTTACATGGACAAATTTTATTTCCTCAGCAGAGAAGATGTAAGTCCTGACGTGGACAAATCAAGACGAGATGTGAGTCCTGACGTGGAAAAATCAAGACGAGATGTGAGTCCTTACGTGGACAAATCAAGATTTATTCCTAACGTGGAAAAAAGATCGTATTCCTTACGTGGAAAGAAGATTTATTCCTTACGTGGAAAGAAGACGCATTCCTTACGTGGAAAGAAGAGTTATTCCTAACGTGGAAAAATGTGATTCCTTACGTGGAAATATTGATTCCTAACGTGGAAAGAAGTTCATTCCTTACGTGGAAAAGCGATATATTCCTTACGTGGAAAAGTGGGTCCTGACGTGGACGATGTATTCCTTACGTGGAAAGGTAGGTCCTAAAGTGGACGAGGTTTAGTCCTGACGTGGACAGATACAGAAGAGATGATTCCTTACGTGGACGGTGTTATTCCTAACGTGGAAGAGTTTATTCCTAACGTGGACGATTTATTTCTGATGAAATGCAGACGAATTATCCCCAGCGAAGTTGCCGAGATTTTTTTCTGGGTTGACAGCAGGTGGAGTCTTGACGTGGACAAGTTTTAGTTGAGGTTTCTTTGTGTTGACGAAACAGGCGTCCTAACGTGGACAAAATTCTATCTCTTCGATGATAGAATCTTTTTCAGGCTAATGAAAATAATCCCCAGCATGTCGCTAATGGATCAGTTGGTTGATGTAACAGTTAGATTCAGTTGATGAATGTCGTTCCCCAAGCGGTTGTGCAGTTTATTTCTGCGGTTGGCAAATTTCCGGGTTTTAGTATTCAACCGTCTCGTACCTCGAATGTTTGAAGGTCGTTCGCTCTTCACCCAATCGGGTCCAAGTCGCTTGAAAAGGGGCAGCTGTTGCACCCTAAAATTTGCTCAACCTATTGCACTTGGTTTATGTTTCAATTGCATTAGCATGTGCATATAGAGTCATGTACATAGTCTAATCATCTGCATAGCATAGCATAGCAAATCATCCAACAGGGGACCAATTACTATTCTCATCTCTATGAGCCTATCAAGAGGTTATTATTCAAATTCAAGCATATCCAAGTCATCAGAAAGAAATTGAAGTCTAAAGAAGTCATTGGGTCAAGCAGTGAATCTATCTCCTATCTGAGTGTATCTGAAGATCATCAAAGAAGTTGTGAGCTGTGAGCTGAGCATGGAGGGTATCTAGACATCATGAAAGACATGGGGGGTCATTTTGAGAAGGATGCAAGTCATTGATATGATCACTAGAGTTGCAGTTGAAGACAGTCAACTAGGGTTTCATCTGGGTCAACCCTGGGTCAACCCTAGGTCAATTGATTGATTGAAAGGCATTAAGGTCTATTGGAGAGATGTGGGGTTCATCATTTGACATGTAGATAAGGATATGGTGATGTGCCAAGAAGAAATCAAGAGAAATCAAGGAGAAGAGGGGTTTCTAAATTAGGGTTTCTGTGTAAAATCCCCTGATTTAGGTCAAACTCCCAAGCAAGATAAGTCAAAATGCAAGCTTCAAATGGATCCTTGGTCAACATGAAACTTGTAGAGGATCTCAATACCTTTAATTTGAGTGGTAGAAGACATCAAAGAGATTTATAGAACTCAAGTTATGGTCCTTGCAAGTTACAGGTCATCTGAGGTATCTGAAATTTTGTCTGTGAAAGTTACTTGTCTTCCAAGCAACGTTTACCCCTGAAGGATATTTCCAATGAATTTCTGGTCAACATAAGAGTTGTTCCTCGTTGTCTTAGCTTTCTAGAAAGGTATGGTATACCTTCATATGATTTTTGGAACTCTACTTATGGTCTTGGCAAGCAAAGGGTATTTTGGTCATTTGAGAATTACAGGTCATTTCAAGCCTATGCCCAAAACTCATACTAGGAAGCTTCAAATGGAAAACCTCACAACATCAAACTTGCTCCAAATGACATTTTGAGTCTAGAAAAGTGACCATGAAAGTTTGGAAAGGCTCATAGCTCAAGGTTTCAAATTTGGTGAATTTAATGAATAAAAAATGACCTAAAATTGAGATTTTTCATAATTTGGCCAAATGGGATGAAAGTATAGGTCATTTTGATTGGAAAAAATGTTTTAAGAACATTGGCAAAAGTGGATTTTTGAGTTTGGTTCAAGATTTGAAAGTTATGCTTGGTTACTTATGTATGAAGTTACATAATCAAAATCCAAAGGAAAGTGTGCATGGGAAGTTTGTACAAAGTTCTAGGGCTTTCCAATGCCATCTATATATTGCATTGAGAGGCTTCATGCATTGGTTGGTGATTCATTTGTTCATAATACCAAGTTATACTTGATTTTTCCACTTTGCAAAATCACTTCAAACTCCATCAAATCTCCATCAATTTCCAAAGTTCTTCATCTCATCATCATCAAGATCATTCATAGATCCAATTTCCATCAAAGATTTGGTTGAATTGAAGAGGAATCGTGTGCTACCAACTTCACCATTCAAAGTGCAAGAAGAAGTGGTTACAAGGATTTAAGAGGTTTGAACAAGAACTTTTGCATACAGAACAAAGAATTGAGTGTGTGGATCAAATCCAGATCATTGCAAGCTTTGGATCTCAAGAATTATACCTCTGTTTTCATCGTCACACCAGGTTGGTTTTCTCATTCGAATTGCTTGATTTAGTTAGAATCATAGAGATTTGTTAGGTTAGAATTGTTAGGTTAGGTTAGATGATTAATCCTGGTGAGTTTGAGAACGTTTCATGAAGGTTATCAATGGTGCACCAAATCTGTTAGGGTTTATAACATCTAGAATATTGCACTATAATCTTGGATATGTAGCTTAACTTGATCATCATGAAGTGTAGATCGTGTTAGGGTAAGATTTAGAAGAAATTGGAATGGTTGATAGCAGGTGAAAATGGTGGAATCAGGATGTTACACCTATCGAGTTTGAAGTTTGAGTGTGTTTTAGGAGAAACTATTGCCATGGTTGTGTAGAGGGAAGAGAATGGATCAACTTTGCTCTTTACATCGTGAGTTTTCATGGAGAATTGAGAGAGAACAAGGAGATGGAAAGAGCATGCATGGGACAGGTTTTCTGAAAACCCTAGAAGATAATTGGAGACGATGATGGACAACCGTTGGATGATCATAAGACCATTGACCTGAGTACGAATCCGAGGGCTCTCATTTAATTGAAATTTGGAGGGAATGCTTCTGAGCAACAAAACTCAGCGTTTCATTTAAACGCACCAATGGGCCTGAAATCCAATGCTAATCCCACCCCCATTCGCAAGCCCAAAGCCAATTGAACTGTATTTCTTACTAAATGCACCGTTTCACTTTATTTTCCTTTTTTGTTTTTTCTGAAACCAACTGGGCCCAGACGCGCATTGCTAGGCGCGCCCCCCAGTCTGGGCCCATCCTTTTATTTTAACTAGAATATATTCTTTCTGCACCCCTCAACCAAATTAATTCATTTTAATTTTACTTAATTCATTTCATTTCTTTAAAAAATCATAAATAATTGAAAATTGCATGTTTTTAATTGGTTGTTTTTGCATATTGTTCATAATTCTGTCAAGAAAATTATCACATAAAAAAATTGGTATTTCATTTTATTTTTGTATTTTTAGCATATTTTTCTTTTAAATAGGATTAAATAATGTTTAGTTTAATGCATGAATTTGTTAATTTTTGTTTGGTTAGATGCTTTAATATTTTTGATCCATTCTTTTTAGGTTGGTTAGCTTAGACCTTTATCTTGTATATAAAATTTAATTCATGATTTTAGAACTTAATTTTAGATGATTTATTTAGGTGTGATTAGGAGAACCAAAACTAGGGTTTAGGAGATAACATAGGTGTGATGAATCATTTCACTTAGGAGTTGTAGTTTGAATCTTTGGGGTATGGGACTATAGGGATTATGGTTAGATAATACATCCCTTAGAAATTACTAGGTTTCCCCTATTCTACTATTACTATTAGTATATTGTCTGTATTTGCTTGACTGTGTGGTGTGCCCTCTCTAGGGTTATTTCATTTGTCTGTGTGGGGTATTGGGTTTGCTTGGGGATTGGTTGAGCTGAAGACTTTGATGATGAAGACCATTGGAGATCAAAGGGATGCAAGACCAACTTCCAGAGTTGATGAGGAGAATCCTTTGCTGGAAGCTGTTGAAGAGTATAGGATTTAGGAGCTAGGCAGAGCTCTAGAGTAGAGAACTTGATTCACAAACATGGAAGGCCTTGTTTGCCTCCATTCTTTCTCTATGATTCAAAGTCTCTTTCAAATATCCACCTCCTTCCTTTGGAAGGATTAGTGAATATATTTGAAAGATAGAACTTTTGAGAGAAAATTGTCTGTGTAGTGTTAACAGTTAATGAGCCACCCTTGGTAGGCAATTGACTGTTTAACATTCATTTCATCTGGTTGACTGATATTCATCTTGGGGATTGAGACTTGAAGAAAAGCCTTTGCAGATTGAAGACTGATGACAAAAATCTTGCTTGAAGGCTTTGGGGATAAAGATTGAGGCTTGCTTGAAGCTGGTAAATGTTTGGAGATGACTTGAAGACAGATGTTGATGCAGAGCTGCTGTTGCTGTTTATTTTTTGCTGTTTATATTTCTTGATGTATTGATTGGTTTTCCCTGACTGTATTGTTTGCTGTTTACCCTGTTAGGTTGAAAGTGAATCCTGTTCACTTTTGCCTATTGTTTTCTAGGTTCGAGGTTGAGTGGGACTCCTTTGCCTCGCTTGTATTGCTGCATCCATGCATTTTACTGCTTCATTATATATATGCTATTGTTTCTGTTTTCGTTTATCCCTTAGGATCTCTGTTTCTCTCTGCGCAAGAGAGGAGCATGATAGACATTAGGTCTTAACCCATGCATGATAACATTAGGTTAGTTTGATTCCCTTTTCAACCATAGGTTAGAGTTCTGTCTCTTCTTCCTCAAAACAAACAGAAAAACACAATAAGATTTCAAACACAATAACAGACACTTCTTCCGTAAAAGAATGTGAACTCATCAAAACGTCATTTTTGTCCGCTTGGACTGTTAATCAGAAAAACCCTTTTTCAGAAGGAATAAAAACAATCAAAACAGACTTGTGTCGTACGTGGCCCGAACTACGTTTGCTCTGATCTTTCATGTTGTATGAAAGTACGTAGGCATAAGATGCGATATCCTAGCGAGCAACCTTCCCCTCCTTTCCCATAGGTAGGCGAACTACGTTGACTCTGATTTCTCGTTCCAGACGGGAATACGTAGGCATAAAGTGCGATACTTTGCCGAGTCATTTTATTTTCTTTTAACCCCTGACCTTTAGTTTAGATAGAAATAACAATCCGTACCAGAAAACAAGCGTGGATCCCGTCGAGTACGACGGACGTGAGGGGTGCTAATACCTTCCCCTTGTGTAACCGACTCCCGAATCCAGGTTTTGGTTGCGATTACCATACCTTTCTCGTCTTTGCGGTAGGTTTACTCTGAGCGTTTCCTTTCCCTCCTGTGGGACAAATAACGCACGGTGGCGACTCTTCTGTTCAGCCGGCGCCGATTTTCGCAGTAGCGACACTTGAGATATTGGGTGGAGGAAGCTCCCACTGTGGAAGAAATTTTGAATAATTCTAGTGGCCTCATCCTTTTTTGTAACATTGGTAAATGCTAAAGAAAAACTAATAACTTTCATTGTCTTGTAATCAACAGGAATCACAACTTTCCTCCATCCTTTTATGTTACTGCTTCTTAATACTTGGAGAGCATCTTTGTACGACGAAATTGATGTTCCTTCTTCTTGATGATTGTCATTTCTCACAGAGAGTGCTTGAAATTGAGTTCCAATGACCTCCTCTGGTTCTAAATATGAGAATGACGATAGGTTGCTCACGATTAGAGCTTGTTTTTTGCATACTATGATCAACTTGTCATTTTTGACAAACTTCAGCATTTGGTGAAGTTTCGAAGTGACTGCCCCTGTTTCATGTATCCAAGATCGTCCTAATAAACAGTTGTACGTCGCTCGGATTTCCATGAATTGGAAGGTGACTTGGAAGGTGCGGATACCAATGGTTATGGGAAGGTCGACTTTGCCAATAACTGTCTTCCTGGATCCGTCAAAAGCTTTGACTATGATCTCACTGCCTCTCATGGGGGCACCTTGATTACGAACTTCAGCTTGAGGTTCATTTTCTTTTGTAGGGTCTCTAACTCCTCTGTTGAAGATTCGGCCACTTCGGGTGACTCGACTGATATCAGAAATGTTGAAAACTAATGGCAGTGGAACTTATTTTCCATCTTCTATTATGGTTGCACCGTATTTTTACAGAATAGCTTTCTCTGACTCTTATGGAATTGGGCTTGGAAAGTAGATGACCAAAGGGGTTATCTGGGTCTTTCGACTGTCATAAGTAACCTCAATTCGTTCCAGCTTAGGAATGTTGGAAATTTTCCCACTGTCAAACGGGATATCTAAGCTTTTTGGCTCATCAAGCAGAGGAATTACGGCGAAAACATCCTCATTAATTCCATAATTAATAGGTTCTCTTTCATTGAGAACTGCAGTGGTTCTTTTATCCAACAGTTCTTGAATCTCATTTCGGAAAAGGAGGCAGCCTTGTCCACTTCTGCAACATTCTCTACAAGCGAAGTGATCATGGTGGTTCGGACCAAAGTATTCAAGATCGCACAAGCATTTGTCAAATTTGATCAATGATGTTTCAATGTTTTTAATGTCATAAACGGCATATTTTTCGGGGAAATATTGCACCATGTTAATTGAGTGAGAACTCAGGCATTACATGATTTCCCCTTGGTCAACTTGATCCTGGAAGCTGCTGGCACGAGGTAGCATCCTTGGCTATTTTCGAGCATACTCAACAACATTCATAATTGTGAGGTGGTTTACGACCGTAACTACTTTGAATGCAGTGCATCTTGACCAAATCCATATCTAGCAAGCGGAAGTCACGTCTTTGGTGTCTTTCTAGATTTCCATTAGTTATGCTGACTTGACGTGTGCTTTCATCTTGGTAGATTGGAAGCCACCAATGGTCTAACAGATGTTGAAGAGTTCTTTGTATAGCACAACCTTGATCGTTTTCGGAACAATCCTTGCAGTCTAGATAATTATGCGAGGATAGAAAACTGAGTCTAACTTACTTGGCATGTAATTCTACCAAGCTGGTACCCATTAAATGAATATTGAAAATTTGAACCATGTTGACCTGATGATCATTCCTTCCATACTAGTCTTGCAAATAAGGGCAAGATTGACCAGCCTTGAACCAATAAGGGGGATTATTTGACACTGTGAGAAAAGTCCTGGTTTGAGTGTTCCCTTTTTCCAGCAGTAATAGGAACGGTTCTGCATATAACACTGGTATGGGGTCAAACCCTGGTAATCTTGGAGAATGATTGTTGTTATTGTTATATGGGTGTGCCTGCTGAAGAGGCTGTTGTTACCTTTGTTGATGCGGTTGTTGGTTGGGCTGGCTCTGAGCAACATGTGGCTAATAGGTTGAAGTTGTAAAACCTCAAATTTAATCGGAATACATTAATTAATTCATTTAATTTAGAATATTCGTATTTTGGGTGTTTTTGGTGATTTTTGGTGTTTTGTGGATTATTGAGAATTAATGCAATTTGTGGGTTATTTATTTAATTGATAGTATATAATATTAATTTATTAATATTATTATGAATTAAAATAAATAATAGTGAAAGAAGGGTAATTGGGACAATTGAGAGGAGTAAGTGAGGGTATAATGGAGAAAGCCCAATTATTTGGCCCAAGTCTAGGTTTAACAAAAAGAGAGTTCTTAAGGGTTTTAGGATTCATTTTGTGTTAACCGTGAAGAATTGAGACCAAGAGAACTCTGAAGATTTTGGTAATTTTCTATGTGTAGATTTTGATGTGATTATGGTTGATTTAAGGGTTTTAGGGAGAATTATGGGAAAAATGATTTTAGTCTTCGTGACCTAAATCTATTATTAATATTTTGACCGTGGGGAATTATTTGGATTAAAGAAGATTAGAAGGATATGAGAACAAGTGGTCTATGGCCTTCATGGCCTAAATTTATCATGGAGATTGTAACCGTAGGGATGTTAAAGGTAGAGATGAGAAATAGTGATCTTTGGCCTTCGTGGCCTAAACCTGTAATTGCAAATCTAACCATGATTTGATTGGGGGAAACGGAAACCTAGGCCTTCGTGTCCAAAAAGCTGATTGAACTTTGCTTAACCCAGTAGGAATATTTGATAGTGAGTAACTCAGATGCTTGCAGGACAATTATAGGAAAATTGTGATTTAGGGCTTGAATATGTTACGGGATTGGCCTAATAAACCATAGATTTTGTGCCTTTATCGTGGTAGGACTTTTATCGTGCGGGCTTTTGGGTTGATTTAGGTTCTGGAGCGTAACAATGTTTTGCTGTCCGTTACGCCTGTTCATGTTTTCGGTTGAAATTGTTTTCGACGTAACTTTTGATCCGTGAGTTTGTTTTGGCCCCCATTCGAAGCGTTGGAAAGCTAATGAATAGAGCTATAACATAGTATAGGTAAGGGAATTGGTTTCCCAATATTTTTATATCTAATTATGTTTGATAAGTCAATTGTGTATATGTTCTATTAATGAATCATGTTCTGGTTCAGTGATGTCTTGATGTATTGATGCTGCGATTTTCCTGATGAATTACCATGAGGGTAACTGTGATAATATGTGATAATATGATGAATTAACATGAGTAGGACTGTGAAGTTTATGTGATTAATAGGCGATGGTATGAGGATTACCGGGAGTATAATTATGAATTAATAGGTGATAATATGTGATAATATGATGAATTAATGAGTATGACTGTTAGCACTACGTGATTTGTAAATAATTATATCTTGATTTTATATGATGTATGATGATGATTATTTTGATGAATTTTGATGACATGATGTATGATGATGGTTATTATGATGAGTTATGATGACATGACGTATGATGATGATTATGATGATGAGCTATGACGTTTGATGATGATGAATATGATGAGCTATGATGTTTGATGATGATGAATATGATGAATTATGATGCACCTATGATGTTATTATGAGGATGATTTATGACAAGTGCATCATGCATTCATGTGCATTCGGACTTCGGTTCAGGACCTCGATTACTTTGGCTTCAATCCCACTGTGCGGATGTGAAGTATTTTGATGTGCTCCGGTTCTCTAGTAGAATCAATCCTATTGATGGGGATCTATGGAGGATTGATGGCCCAGTGTCCATCGCGCTGTGATGATTGGTACCACATGCATTGAGTCTTGTTGCATTGCATTTATGAGTCTTTTTGTATAAATTATGATGTTGTGGCTTTCGAGGCCTATTGATGAATATGAAGGTTGAATATGATTATGATGCCATTTATATGTTGATTTTTATACATTGATCATTATGAATCGTTTTACTCACCCTACCTATTTGAATGTTACCTCCACGTGGGTAACATGCAGATACCAGGTTTAGCCGTGGATGTCGTTGAGGACTTTTGAAGTTTTGAGTTGTTGACCTTTGGTCATCTTAGAGGGTCTTGCTCTGATAGTGTAACATCGGGTTAGGGGTCTTTGAGTTGAGTTATGTTTATTGAGTTTATTTTGATTATCTTCCCATATGAGGAAAAACTTGATTAGGCCTTTGAGTTCCCCTGTTTTGTGTAGTTTGATGTAATTTTGAGAAAACCCGTTGTACACAGAGCATTGACTTATTTAAGCAACATGAGAAATGTACGCCCTTTGAGGTGATTTTTATTGAATCAAATATTTTACTCTGAATCTGTGTTATTTTTCCATAATATATGTGGGTTAGATAAGGGTGTTACATTAGTGGTATCAGAGCAGGTCGGTCCGTCCGGCCAAGTTGTCTAATGTTGTTTGTTCCCTTGTATGTGATATGTGTGTGAAAAAAATGTCGGTACACGTTTGTTCTAACCTTTGTCTGCAGAAGTGGGAATGAATCAAGTGGGGGAGAAGCTTGTGCTTCTCCAGGATGCTGCAAGTGTGGAGTGGTGGGTCAGTGTGTCGATGAATGCTCTTATAGTTTGGTAAAGATGGTTTATACCCCATCATGATTTTCGGCTGTCTATTGACAACTTGACGGACTGGTCACCCTTAATCTCTTGTTGATAGTGGACAGAGTCTTGTTGGATGGGATGGACATGTCTTGCAAGCTTAGATGGCGTGAGCAGGGAATTTCCTTGAGTTAAGCTAAGTGCTTACGGATTTTTTTGATAAGTCGGTGCAGGATGGTGCTGGGATGTTTATTTTGATGAAAACTTTGAGTGTTAATGAAAGTGGGGAAGTTGGTGGTTTTCCAATTAATTGTTATTATCCGGAAGTTCTTCCTAATGAGATAAGTGAGTTACTGCCAGAACGTGAAGTGGAGTTCGTGATCGACTTAGTTCCTGGAACTAGCCCGATATTGATGACTCTATATAGTGTGTATCCATTGGGATTGAAAGAGTTGAAGAGTCAACTTGAAGATTCGCTTGAGGAAGGCTCTTTTGTCTGAGTGTGTCACCATGGGGTGCACCAATTTTGTTGATTATGAAGGAAGAAAGTTATGTGAGGCTTTGGGTGATTATAGATAAGGGAACAAGGTGACTATTGAGAATATGTGTGCACTTTCAAGGACTGATGATTGATGGGTCAGTTGGTAGTTACAAGTATGTTCAGTAAGATGAATTCGAGATCTGGCCTGAAGATAGTCAGGAGACTGCTTGTAAAATAAGGTATGGGCGTGATGCGTATTTTGTAGTACTATTTGGGGTGACTAGGGCACCATGTGGTTTGTGGAGTATATGAATGGGATTTTTTTCGTACTTATTTGAGCGAGTTGATGATTATGTTAATCGACGATATTTTGGGAGTAAAGAGGATCATGCTGAGCATTTGGAAATTTTGTTATCAATGTGGAAAAGGAAGCATTTTATGCAAAATTGTCAAAGTGTGAGTTTGGTTGGAGGAAGTGAGTTCCTTGGTCTTGTGATCTAGAGTAGAGTTTGTGGTTGTTATGACGAAGGTTGGAGTTGTGTGGCAATGCGGAGCTCCAAAAACCTGTATTTGAAATTATAATTTTTCTTGAGTAGGCAAATTATTATTGGAATTCATTGAAGGATTTTCCAAGTTATCTTTGCCTTGGACGTGTTGCACCCTAAAATTTGCCCAACCTCTTCTTTACTTGGTTTATGTTTCATTTGCATTGTTCTAGCATTTGCATTGCATAGCATTTATTCTCGAGGCAGGGGATCAAGGCCTTTAGGTGGCTCCAGGTGCAAATTTCAGTGCAAGAAGCTAAACAACAAATATCAGAGGCTTCAGCACTTGTTTTGCCCAGCGATCGAGCGGCCGATTTTATTTTATTTTGCAGGGCATTTTTTTTCTCATGTCAGAAGCAGAATTCAGGTTATGTACAGTGCTCCCATGGTCAGAGCAATCAAAAATGGCTTTCAGCAGCTAAACAGAGTTCAAAACGGCAGGAAACGGGCGAAGGGGCAGATTTCCCTCCAAAAGGCGCCAAATTCAAATTTTTGAATGTGTTAATCGATTAACACATAGGGTTAATCGATTAACCATTTGAAAATTAATCCAGATTTGAATTTTTAACAGTGTTAATCGGTTAACCTATAGGGTTAATCGATTAACCACAATAGGTTTTGCCTTGCACGTGAATTTTCAAGTCCAGCCACTTTTGGGGTCCAATTTTGGTCATTTAAATTGCATTTTCACACTTGGGAAGGATCTAGAACATTATCAAATTTCATTTTCCCTCCATATGCCCAAACCTCATTCCATACCATATTTTCCAAGCCATTTTCCAATCCTTGCTTTGGATCGAAACCAAGAGTGTATATATTTGATTCACTCCAAACCTCACAAGAAGAATCCTCATAATTCACTCTCATTTCAGAATTGCTCTCAATTTTCTCTCAATTTTCTCTCAATTTTCCAATCTCAAAAACCTCACCCAAAGCTCTTCTCTTGGAGATCATTGATTCTTCATTAGAATCATTGATTTCTAAGAGCTAAACCTCCATTAATTCACTCCATCAATTCCATTTCATCATCCAATTTTTGTGCACAAGCAGATCTGAATTTTGAAGTGTTCTTGGAAGTGATTATTTGGATTATTTTGAGTTGTTCCTGGTGGATCTACATTGCTACTACAAGAATTGGTGTGGATCTTGAAGAATTCTGGTTTTCTTTGCTTAGATCTACTCATTTACAGTTAAAACAACAGTTACCGAATCAAGTCTCTGATCCGAAGGTTGGAATTCTGATCCGATTTTGTTTTCGAACTTATTTGCACAATTTGCATATGGATCTTTGCATTTGATTGATTATGTTGATTTTGATCCATGGTCTTGTTGTGTTATTGTGTTTACATGTTACTTAAATCAATGTTTACTGGTTTAATTTCGAGCATGATCAATCACATGATAATTGGAGTGTTTGCTTAAGTGATAAGCTGCTGAAAAGTGATTCTGAACTGCTGTTTTTCACCTCTGGCACAGTGTTAATCGATTAAACTATATGGTTAATCGATTAACCAACTCAAATATTCAAATTTTCAAGCGTTTTTCAATGGTTAACCGATTAACCCCTGGCGTTAATCGATTAACACTGTAACAGAGGGCCCGTTTTGCTGTTTTGCTTGCTTGTTCGCGTGCCGGTTCGATTCAAATCATCATAGATCATTGTGTTGCATTAGGATTGAATTATTTTGGATGTTTGTCACTGTTCTTGGCCGTTTAATCATGATCTTGTGTGCATTTTCCACTCGCATGTTTGCATTTGCATGTTGCTTGTTTTCTCTTCTTCTTTCGTATTTCTTCCCTCTTTTGTTGATTTTTGTTCTATTGATTGGAATAGAATTAGGAGGAGATATTTTGCTGGTTGTTAGTAGGCATATGCATGTTCCCCTAGGAATTTTATTAGATTTTTACAACTTTGGTTTCTATGTTAGTTGTATTTTGCAAGTGGTTTGTGTTTATGATTTCTTCTCTTGAGTGCTTTGGTTTGTTGGGTTTGGTTGGCTGCCTTGGATTTGATTGGAGCTTGAGTTCTTTTTGTTGGAGTTTATGGATTCATTGAAGATGCTTGGGATTAAGGATTGGAGCTTGGAGTTGATTGCTTTTCCTCTTGTGGATGCTTGTCAGGAGCTTAGGAGAACTAGGGTTTTAGGAAGAGCATTAGACTAGTTTTGCTTCTTTCTTCAAACATGGAATATCTTGTCCATCTCCATTCTATCCAATGACATAAAGTCCTCCTTGGGAAGCTCCATCTCTCCTTAGGAGGGATGAGTGGTATGCCCAAGTGAGTAGAACTTTGAGGATACCTTTCATTAGCAATGTTAAAATCTTAGTGATTTCCTTTGGTTGTCATTGAGTTTCTTAACATTATAACTTGATCTTGTTGAATGATCCTCCTCTTGGAGTGTGCTTGATGAAGCTTGAAGATTCATGAAGATGAAGGTTGTTGCTGTCAACTTTTTGCTGGTAAATCAACTGTTGCTGTCAGAGCTATTGCTTGTGCTGTGGGCTGTAGGAGTTTGGTGCTGTTGTTTGGGCTGCCTCCTCTGCTTTGGGGTTTTATTTTTCTTTGTTGTATTGTTTGTTAATCTTCCTCTTAGGTTTGAAGTGAAGCTGTTTCACTTTGCCTGTTGTTTCCTGTTGCATTCATGCATTTTACTGCTTTACTGTATGTATCTGTTTCTTTTGTCGTTTATCCCCTAGGATCTCTGTTTCTCTCTGCGCAAGAGAGAAATATGATAGACATTAGGCTTTCATCCATGCATGACAACATTAGGGTAGTTTTGATTCCCTTTTCAACCATAGGTTTTTTAGAGCTTCTTTCTCTTCTTATCTCAGAATAATTCAAAAACACAGTAATAAGCTTAATCGATGTCATACGTTACGAGCCTTAAGCTATTTGAGAAAAGGTTGCTGGAGGGTCACTCTTCAGTAATCTGATTGCTTAGTGTGTTACCCTTAGGGTGACATACGAGGTAGTCACTCTCAAATCATAGTCTCTAGTACGTCAGAGGTTGCAACCACACTAAAAAAACATTTCTTCTGTAAAAGATTCAAAACAAACATCAAAGTGTCATTTTTGTCCGCTTGGACTCCTAATCAAGAAAAACCCTTTTTGAAGGTAATAAAAAAAATGTCAGACAAGCTTGTGTCTTCCGTCGCCCGAACTACGTTTGCTCTGATCTTTCATGCTGTATGAAAGTACGTAGGCATAGGATGCGATATCCTAGCGAGCAACCTTCCCCTCCTTTCCCGTAGGTAGGCGAACTACGTTGACTCTAATTTCTCGTTCCAGACGGGAATACATAGGCATAAAGTGCGATACTTTGCCGAGTCATTTTCTTTTCTTTTAACCCCAGACCAGTAGAGTAGATAAAATAACAACCCGTACTAGAAAACAAGTGTGGATCCAGTCGAGTACGACGGACGTGAGGGGTGCTAATACCTTCCCCTTGCGTAACCGACTCCCGAATCCAGGATTTGGTTGCGATGACCATTCCTTTCCCGTCTTTGCGGTAGGTTTACTTCGAGCGTTTCCTTTCCCTACTTTGGGATAAATAACGCACGGTGGCGACTCTTCTGTTCAGCCGGCGCCGATTTTCGCAGTAGCGACAGGACGCAGTGGACTAGATAGGTTCAAGCTTTTGTTTTGGATGCAAAGTGTGAAGAAAAGTTGCAAGAGCTTTTGAGAAGACTGACAACAGCTCAGGTTAAGGGGTTGTGTATTATGAAGCTTTGTGGATGGGATTGAGGGGTTGTGTTAATGCAACATCAACAAGTTTTAGCTTATTCTTTAAGGTAACTTAAAGGGCATAATAGGAATTATCTAACGCATGATTTAGAGTTGGTTGTTGTTGTGTTTTTGCCAAAGCTTTGGAGGCTTCATTTGTTTAGCTCGAGATTTAAGATGTTTAGCGATCTTAAGAGCTTAAAGTATTTGTTTGATTAGAAAGACTTTAATATGAGGCCGAGGAGAATGACTTGAACTTCTGAAGGATTATGATTTTGAATTGAGTTACCACCCTGGTAAGGCTAATGTTGTAGCTGATGCATTAAGTAGGAAATCTTTGCATATACTGATGATGATGGTAAAAGAGTTAGGACTGATTGAGCAATTTCAGGATATGAGTTGGATTGGTGAAGAGACTTCTTATGAAGTTAGGTTGGGTACGTTGAAACATACTAGTAGTGTTTCGACGAGATTCGAGGAGGTTAGAGATATGATTTAAGTTGGGAGACCGGTGGAATTTGATGAAGCAGAATCGAAGAGCTGATTTTTGAATTAATGGAAACAGTATCGTGAGGTGTCGTGGTAGAGTTTGTGTTGCAGATAGTGTGAGTTGGATAAGCGTATTCTTGAGGAAGGACATTTAAGTGGATTGAATATCCATACCGGTGCTATGAAGAGGTACCAGAATTTGATGGAATTGTTTTGGAGGTCGAGTATGAAGAAAGAAGTGGTTGAGTTTGTATATGATGGTTATACTTGTCAGGGGTTGAATATTGATCATTAGAGACCGTTGGGTCTGATGCGACCGTTGAATATTCCAGAGTGGAAATGGGATAGTATTTCCATGGATTTTGTGTCGGTTTTGCCGAAGACTGTGAGAGGGATATGATTTGATTTGGGTAATTTTGGATAGATTGACTAGATCAGCTCATTTTATACCAATGAGGATTAATCATTCTATGTTGAAGCTATCTGAGATGTATATTGAGGAAGTTGTGAAGTTGTACGAGAGATCGTCGAATATTGTGTCAGATGGAAATCTGAGATTACACTGAGATTTTGGGAGAGTTTGCAGACGCTTTGGGTATCATGTTGAAGTTGAACTATGCCTATCATCTGCAGACGGATAGACAGACAGAGAGAACTATCCAGCCTGTAGAGGATTTGTTGAGAGCTTGTGTGTTGGATCAAGATGGATCGGGGGGATAGTTAATTGTCGTTCATTGAGTTTACCTACAATAACAGTTATCATTCTAGTATCGAAATGGCATCGTATGAGGCTTCATATGGTAGGAGGTGTAGGACTCCTTTGTGTTGGTATGAGTCAGGTGATAGTGCGGTACTCGGACCAGCGATTGTGCAAGAGACGACTGAAAAGATCAAGAGGATCCAAGAAAAAACGTGTTTTGAGAGTTACGGTGGTAGCTGGTACTGGTCGAACTTTGAAGTCTCGAAAGCACACATCGTATTTTGTCTATCTGTATCAGAGTGGCACAGCGGAAGCGTGGGGAAAATAGCATGATATACTGTTTTACCGCTGTCGCTTGTGAAAATTGCCTAATGTATTTCATGTGTCTAAGTTGAGGAACTACATTGATTCCGATGGATGATGTACAAGTGAGAGATAATCTGATTGATGAACGAGAAGCAACTTCGAGGTAAAGAGATTCCCTTGGTGAATGTAGTTTTGAGAGGACCAGTTGTAGAAAGTTGAATTTGGGAGTGTGAAAATCAGTTGAGGGAGTCGTATCCGACTCTGTTCCTTGAGGTAATTTTCGAGGGCGAAAATTCTTTTAAGTGGGGGAGAGTTGTAACACCCCAAATTGAATCAGAATATTTTAATTTATTTATTTAATTGAGAATATTCGTATTTTGGGTGTTTTCGGTGATTTTCGGTGTTTTGTGGATTATTGAGAATTAATGCAATTTGTGGGTTATTTATTTAATTGATAGTATATAATATTAATTTATTAATATTATTATGAATTAAAATAAATAATAGTGAAAGAAGGGTAATTGGGATAATTGAGAGGAGTAAGTAAGGGTATAATGGAGAAAGCCCAATTATTTGGCTCAAGTCTAGGTTTAACAAAAAGAGAGTTCTGAAGGGTTTTAGGATTGATTTTGTGTTAACCGTGAAGAATTGAGACCAAGAAAACTCTGAAGAGGAAATTGGAGGTGAAAGCTTGAAAGATTCCCTGGCAGATTCGTGAAGGCTTTGAATCAACGTTTAAGGTATGGGGAGTATAGCTTTTCATAATTTTCTATGTGTAGATTTCGATGTGATTATGGTTGATTTAAGGGTTTTAGGGAGAATTATGGGAAAAAGGGATTTTGGCCTTCGTAGCCTAAATATATTATTAAGATTTTGACCGTGGGGACTTATTTGGGTTAAGGAAGATTAGAAGGATATGAGAACAAATGATCTATGACCTTCGTGGCCTAAATTTATCATGGAGATTGTAACCGTAGGGATGTTAAAGGTAGATATGAGAAATAGTGATCTTTGACCTTCGTGGCCTAAACCTGTAATTGCAAATCTAACCGTGAATTGATTAGGGGAAACGGAAACCCAGACCTTTGTGGCCAAAAAGCTGATTGAACTTTGTTTAACCCAGTAGGACTATTTGATAGTGAGTAACTAAGATGCCTGCAGGGTAATTGTAGGAAATTTGGGATTAAGGGCTGAATATGTTACGTGATTGGCCTAATAAACCGTAGGTTTTGTGCCTTTATCGCCGTAGGACCTTAGAGATGATTTAGGGATGTTTTGGGGGCATTAGGGAAGTGAATCGTGTGGACTTTTGGGTTGATTTAGGTTCCGGAGCGTAACATCGTTTTGCTGTTCGTCACGCCTGTTCATGCTTTCGGTCGAAATTGTTTTCGACGTAACATTTGATTCGTAAGTACGTTTTAGCCCCCGTTCGAAGCGTTGGAAAGCTAATGAATAGAGTTATAACATAGTATAGATAAGGTAATTGGTTTCCCAACATTTCATATCTAATTATGTTTGATAAGTCAATTATGTATATGTTCTATTAATGAATCATGTTCTGGTTCAGTGATGTCATGATGTTTTGATGCTGCGATTTTTCTGAAGAATTACCATGAGGGTAACAGTGATAATATGTGATAATATGATGAATTAACATGAGTAGGACTGTGAAGTTTATGTGATTAAAAGGCGATGGTATGAGGATTACCCCGAGTATAATTATGAATTAATAGTTGATAATATGTGATAATATGTGATAATATGATGAATTAATATGAGTATGACTGTGAGCACTATGTAATTTGTAAATAATTATATGATGATTTTATATGATGTATGATGATGATTATTATGATGAATTGTGATGACATTATGTATGATGATGGTTATTTTGATGAGTTATGATGACATGACGTATGATGATGATTATGATGATGAGCTATGACGTTTGATGATGATGAATATGATGAGCTATGACATTTGATGATGATGAATGATGATATACCTATGATGTTATTATGAGGATGATTTGTGACGTGTGCATCATGCATTCATGTGCATCCGAACTTCGGTTAAGGACCTCGATTACTTTGGCTTCAATCCCATTGTGCGGATGTGAAGTATTTTGATGTTCTCCGGTTCTCTAGTAGAATCGATCCTATTGATGGGGATCTATGGAGGGTTGATGGCCCAGTGTCCATCACGCTATGATGATTGGTACCACATGCATTGAATCTTGTTGCATTGCATTTATGAGTCTTTTTGTATAAATTATGATGTTGTGGATTTTGAGGCCTATTGACGAATATGAAGGTTGAATATGATTATGATGCGATTTATATGTTGATTTTTATACATTGATCATTGTGAATCGTTTTACTCACCCTGCCTGTTTGAATGTTACCTCCACGTGGGTAACGTGCAGATATCAGGTTTAGCCGTGGATGTCGTTGAGGACTTTTGAAGTTTTGAGTTGTTGGCCTTTGGTCATCTTAGAGGGTCTAGCTCTGATAGTGTAACATCGGTTTGAGGGCCTTTGAGTTGAGTTATGTTTATTGAGTTTATTTTGATTATCTTCCCGTATGAGGAACAACTTGATTAGGCCTTTGAGTTCCGCTGTTTTGTGTAGTTTGATGTAATTTTGAGAAAACCCGTTGTACACGGAGCATTGACTTATTTTGAGCAACATGAGAAATGTACGCCCTTTGAGGTAATTTTTATTTAATCAAATATTTTACTCCGAATCTGTGTTATTTTGCCGTAATAGCTGTGGGGTAGATAAGGGTGTTACAGAAGTCGGTGCTGGGTTGATAACAGAAGATACTTCTGCCACCTGCCAAGGTTGATACCTTCACATTTGTTTTCCCTTAGAGATATTACTAATATCTTGCTCTTTCTTCTTTTTGAAAGTACTCCCGTATCTTTTAGTACTGCTGGATGGTACAACGTCTTTGATTAGTCGACCTTCTCGAACTGCTTCCTCAAGGCGTACCCCCATTCTTACCATCTTGGTAAAGTCACTAGGTGCACTTGCGACCATTCGGTCATAATAAAATGAGCTTAAGGTTTTCAAGAAGATTTTTGTAATTTAATTCTCCTCAAGGGGAGGTCAAATATGGATGGCAATTTCATGCCATCTTTGAGCGTACTCCTTGAAGGTTTCCTTATCTTTCTGGGACATTGCTCTGAGCTGGTCTCTGTCGGGCGCCATATCCAAATTATACTTGTACAACTGAACAAAAGTTTCCCTAAGATCTCTGAAAATACTGATCTTTGCACGATTTAATCATATGTACTATTTGAGCGCGACACCGTTTAAACTATCTTTAAAATAGTGGATTATTTTTTGTTGGTTTTCTGTCTGGGTAGACATCTTTCGAGTGTACATTATCATATGACTCTGAGGGCAAGAATTGCCTTTGTATTTTTCAAAGTCGGGTACTTTAAACTTGTGTGGTATTTTTACATTAGGACCAACTAGAGGTCAGAGACATCTTTGCCAAACAAGTGCTACCCATGCATAACATGCAGTTCTTTCTGCATTTTCAAGAACTGTTGTTGGAATTCATTCATTCTTTTGTATACTTCTTCATTCTTGCAAGGAGTGGTATGAAGAATTTGTTCCTCTAGGATAGTATGTATCACAGGTTGTGGTATAGAAATTATTGCAGTAACTCTTGGTGTTTCAGTGACCTGAAGTTTGTAACCTTCAAGTATGGAAGTCTCTGTCATAGCCCTTGAATCTTTCTTCACCTGAAGTTTGTAACCTTCAGGTCAAGAGGATCTGGCTATGGCTTATGGGTCTTCAGCGATCGGTGGTATGTATCCTTCAAGTATAAAATTGAAAGGCATGCCCCAGGGAAAACCTTTAGGCATATTGAACTGAGGAAGTCTGATGAGTATCTCAAATGTTGGTGTATACACAATTTCAGAGATTACCGTCTTTTGAGCTGGTTGATCCTGAACTACTGCCAGGGATTCAATCATGTCGTTGAGTCTTTCCATACCCTATTTTAGAATAGTGACCTCCTTTCTTAATTTTCTATTCTCTTCCTCAAGATTGTCCACTTCTTCTAACGATTGGCCTGAGTATTGTACGAATGAGACAGTTTGACACTAAACTTCGACACATGTGTGAGACTCTATGACAAAGATGAGTAATGCAAGAATGATAAAGGATATACAAAGAAATGAGAATGGATTTTTATTTGTTTTGTTTTCAAAAGAGCTTTTAACAATTATGTCACAAATATCATACAGCGATGAAACTTTTTTTTGAATTCAAGGGATTACAATATATTACAAGAAAAAGTACATTATTTTACAAAGTGCGAGAAGGAAAACTAGGTCTATGAATTCTAGGGATTTCCTGACAAAGGTCCAGATGCTGGTTGTTGACTCCCTTTTCTCTTCTTTGATCGGGTCCCTTCATCCGTTGTCGGGTTAATGATCCTTTTCCAAGTGAAAGGAAAGAGCAGGCTTCTCCGTTCTTCTTGACTTTCTATAGCATGTTGCTCTAATATCTCAATCAGAGTATCATTCTCTCTCAGTAGTTCTTGGATCTTTGTGTATTCCAAATTGACAATCTGGTACTTGTTCTTCCAAGAGTTCTTCTCGCGTTGGACTTGTTGAAAGTGACCTGAAGTTTTTCTATGTCATCCATGAAGTAGAGAATATACCCTTTTATGGGAAAAACTTCGTGATGGGGGTAAGGAATCTTCAATTTGATAGCTCTAGTTTGCACCTATCAAAGATAAGGCTTTGCAGAGATGTTGTTTAGCCTTCCCAAAGACTCTCTGTCTTTCCTATGAACATGTTGTCAGGCATGCACAACTTCCTTCTTAAGTGCTATGTCATTTTCTCCTTCCTTGATGAAAAGACCTTCTAAATAAATTTTATATGGTATGTCCTTCATCGGGTATCCGAGCTGACGATGAGCTAACATTAGATAATAATTGATCCCTCCTTCAGTACCAATGAGAGGCACATTAGGGAAACTTCCACATTTGTCAATGATTTTTATTCCTTCATAGACCCGATTGTACCAATATATGTCAGAATGGGTGAGAGACATAATCATTTGCGACCATCACATACCACTTTTGTGAACCCAAAAAGCAGCAGATTTGGGTAAGTAAACCATTTGTAGAGAAATGGTACAAGCATGTAATCATTACTCCACTGTACAAATTCCTTAAATGGACTGAGTGATAAGCATCTGCGAGCAAAGTTGAGACTTGATTCCCTATTAAGAATATCTTGAAAGCGTTGATATCGACGAAGTTGCCAATATTGGGAAAGAGGATTAACCCATATATGAGCATAACAAAGACATCCTCAAATGCAGTTATGTTTCCTATGAAGGGAAAGTATAAGGCTTTCTCCATCAGAAATTTAGCTGGTAAACCTTGAATTCCTCTTTTTGTGGTCATGTGAGTTTTGATATCTGAATCTTCCAAAGAGGTAGCATTTGCAATGGTTTGATCTTTGGGAATTTCTTCCAGTCCAGAAAATGGATCTTGATTAGTGATAGGTATGTCAATCAGATGAGAGTACTCTTCCAATGTTGGTGTGAGCTGATATTTTGGATATGTAAAGCAATGGTATACTGGACCATAGAACTGAACCAATGTAGACAGAACTCCTTCCACCATATTGACCTTCAAAAGAGACAACAGTCCTCCAAGCTTAGCTCTGAAAGCTTCAGGATTAGTAACCAACCTTCCCAATTTCCTCAGCTCTTATAGTTTTGGATTTCAAAACAATGACAGTAGCGACTGGAATTTCAAATAATGCCAATAACCATTGGACTTTACCAGAGATTTCTAGTAATGACTAAACTTCAAAGGGAACGCAGGTAACAACCCATAAGCTAAAGAAATAAACTAGTGACAACTGGGGTAGAAATGTTGGTGACAGTCAAGGATTTGAAAAAATGGAGGATGCCAACAATGACTAGACTTAAAAAACAAGATGTTAGTGACGACCAAAGATCTTGAAGCATGCTAAATGCACATGATATGAGATGATACTAATGATCTATGATAGGCAAGAGCTGACTCTAACAAAAGACCAGGGATCCAGAGACTAAAAGGGAAAGATAGATAAACATATCTACTTCGCTGAGGAAACAAAAATCACATTGAATTCAAGGAAACACGGTGTCGAAAGGGCTACTGGGAAATAAACACATTCTACTTAGGAAATATAAGGCTCAAGCAAGCTTGTTGGAAATGGCAGTGTAACTTCAGCAGAGATATTAGATGACTCCAATGATGATGAATCTTCACATTATCAAAAACTGTACCGTATAGAGGATACTGGAAATGCTGTCTTCAATCTTGGTAACCACACAACCATTGAAGGAACTACCCAATAAATAGAGTTAACCTGAGTTTTAATGGGGAAACATGTTGAGATGGCACATTAAGGATTCTGCCATCTTAAGGCTTCTAGAGGAACACATGATTTCCACTTAATCCTACCACAAGCCAAAGAAACTATATCTTTTTGTTAAGTTTTCAAAAAATATTTTTTAAATTCAAAACTTTTTGTTTTCAAAATCGTTATTAACGAATAAATGATATTTTGAATAAAAAAGAAAAAGTAGAGAAAACAGTAAATTGCAAACAATTAAATGGTCCAAAATCTGATTTTATTCAAGAATGGTAGCTTGCAAATGACAAAGCTCTATGGAATATTTACAATTTGAAAATGGAAACGGGGAGAAAGTTACATTGAATCTAATGACAATCTAACCCTACTAACTAAGAGTTCTTCAAAATCTCATTTCTGAAAAGAGCAATTGAAATGAACTTCTCGCGTAATCTTCTGCAGAAGTGACAACCATCTGATGCAGTGAAATGCCTTTTCCCCCTAATTTTTGCCTGGATCGCCCTTTCGGGTCTTCAATCCACCGGGGCGCTCATTTTTTCCTAAACCGCCCTTTCGGGTTTTCGACTTAGCGAGCTTTTTTTTTTTCATTTTGTCCCGAATTTTTTCCTGGATCGCCTTCATAGGTTATGATCCACCATGATACCCATTTCTGCCTAATCCGCCGTTTAGGGTTTTCGACTTAGTGGGTTCTTTTAGGCATAATAATTTTGTACTACATCAAAATTCACAAGGTGAGTAAGTTATTCACCGTCTATCATTGTGAGAATTAACGAGCCTCCTTGGAAGACAATTTTAACAACAAATAGGCCATCATAGTTAGGCATTCATTTCCCACGCATGTCCTTATGAATTGGAAAAATCTTCTTGAGTACAAGCTCTCCTTCTTGGGACGAAATCATAGTTAGCTTCCATCAGAACCCTTAGAGATGGTATCTCAACTTCAATGGGAAGAAATGCATCCACCCATATACCAATAAAAAAGGGCTTACCCCTGTCGAAGTGCGAGCAGATGTTCTATATCCTTGCAAGGCAAATGGAAACATTTCATGCCAATCCTTATAAGTCTTCACCATTTTCTGTAAAATCTTCTTGATGTTCTTAATTGCAGCTTCAACAACTCAATTCATCTTCCGACGGTAGGGAGAAGAGTTATGATGTACGATTTTAAAGCTATCACACAACTCTTTCATTGTCATGTTGTTCAGATTGGTTCCATTATATCTAATGATTCGGCTTGGGATTTCGTACTGACAGATAATCTCCCTTTTGGTAAAACGAGCAACCACTTGTTTAATTACGTTAGCATAAGATGAAACTTCAACCCACTTCGAGAAGTAATCAATAACAACAAGGATGAATCAATGTCCATTGGATGCCTTCAGCTCGATTGCTCCAATCATGTCGATTCCCCACATAGAGAATAACCAAGGTGATGACAACACATTTAGCAAATGTTGGAGGTACATGCACCTTGTCCGCATAAATCTAGCACTTGTGGCATTTCTTGGCATATTGGATGCAATCAGTGTTTGACCATTACAACAAGATTACATACACCTTATCAATGTTTGACCATTACAACAAGAGTACCACTAACATTTAATATTAATGTCTAAAGACTCGATATTGATGGTTCACTAGGTATTTGTAGACGTGTTATGTCATTATTTGAACATATTGATGATTAAAATTTTTTTATTTTTTTGTGACTATATTTATAGTATTTATTTTGTTCTATTTTGAACTATGATTGCTTTGATATCTGCTAATCTAAATTCAGTTTGGGTCCTTAATGGAGAAAATTCCAAAGATTGGAAGGAGAACATGGAAATTGTCCTTATTTGCATGGTTCTTGACCTTGTGTTATGGATGAAGAAACCACTTTCTCATACGTAATCTAGTACCTCTGAATAGAGAAAAGATTTTGAGAAGTTAGATCGCTTTCATGAGCCTCAAGATCATTAGGAAGAGTATAAGTTTATGCAAGACAACAATGTTTAGGAACTTGTCCTGTGGCCAGAAGATGTGAAACCCATTGGTTTCAAATAGATTTATAACACCAAGCGACTAAGGGTTATAAGATTCTTCTTGTGGCTAAGGGTTATACTTAAAAGGAAGGCATTGACTTTAAAGAGACTTTCTCTTCGGTTTCATAGAAAGATTCTTTTGGTGAAATCATGGTTCTTTTTGCACATTATGATTTGGAACTCCATCAAATGGATGTCAAGATCAGACTCCTCAATAGAAATATTGATGAAATGATATATATGATAAAAGAAAAAACCTTTGTGTCGGGAGACTCAAAGAACATGGTTTGCAAATTGATAAATTTCATTTATGGACTAAAACAGGCGTTCTGTCAGTGATACCATAAATTTCATGAAGTAACTCTCTCATTTGTTTTTGAGGTGAATGTTGTTGGAGATTGTATGTATCACAGTTTTAGTGGGAGCAAGTACATATTATTGATCATGTAAATTGATGACATACTGCTTGCCACCAATGATATAAGCATTATGCATGAAACCAAGAAATTCCTATCAAGAAAATTTGAATTAAAAGATCTTGGTGATGTCTGCTTTATATTAGGAATTTACATAAACTGAGACCGATCTTGAGGTATTCTAGGATTATCACAAAGGAGCTATACTGAAAATGTACTTAAGAGGTTTGAAAAGCAGGAATGTAAATCATGGGATACTTCAGTTGCTAAGGAAGAAAATTTTAGTTATAGTTTGTGTCCAAAAGGAAATTTAGAAACTCATGTGATGAAAAAGATTCCTTATGTGTTAGTTGTATGGAGTCTAATGTATGCCCAATTCTATACGTATCATGATATTGCATTCATACTTGAGATGTTAGGAAGATATTTGTGCAATCCATGAATGGATCATTGAAAAGGAGCCAAGAGGGTTATGAGACATTTAAAGAGAATGAAATATTATATGCTCACATACAGGAGATCAAACCAGTTGAAGATCATTAGATATTTTGACTCTGATTTTCCTGGATGCCAAGATAGTAAAATATTCACTTCAGGCTATATCTACATGTTGGTCTGTGGTGCGGTTTCTTGGTGCAGTGCTAACCAAACTCTTGTTACTTCATCCACCCTGGCAGCAAAATTTATAGCATGTTTAAAGCTAGTGTAATAATGGAATTCGAGATAAAGATCTAATCGCCTTTTTATTATTGAACTTTACTTTTCCAAATTTCTCATATTGTTTTGGTACCAAAACATTATTCAAAACCCCCGTTTTTAATAATTTTAAATCACATTGTTATTACTTTGTTAAGTTTATAATTTCAGTGGAGACGAGTTATTTTATTAATTCGACGAGACTAATACATTTACTAGAACTGTCATCAGTATGTGGTAAATGTTTGTGTTATTTTTGATTTTTTTTTGTAGATGTACATTTTAAATGTTTATGTTATTGTTATTTTTATACTTTGTACATTGTATCTATCATTACGTTCAATCAACATGCCATAGAAGATGAGTTATTATACTGTATGTTGTTTGAGTGTTTTTTGAACCCCTTACTGAATATATAATCTTTCAAATTGAATTAGAAAATTATAATATGAGATACTAATTTATATTTGAAAACAACTTACACTTATCAATGTCTTAAGGTCTTTTTGCATCCTATTATTCCTATATTGCTCTTTAATGGTTAAAACTTTGTTCAATACTTCTAATTCTTCTGCTGTCACGTCTTTCACCTCTAATTTTATCTGCAAAGTAAATAATATTTTGTAAAATGAACAAGAGGTGAAGAAAGTGTTAGTAGAAGAATTATAAGCATTGAAAAAAGTTCAAACTATTAAAGAGCAAAATATGGATAATTAGTTGTATAAAGCTTGTACAACATTGATTAGTGTAATTTGTTCTTCTAAAAAAATTTAATTTGTCATATTATTGAAATAAGCATTCCATATAAGTTATGAAAAATTCAAGTAAGCATATCACAATGGTTGGAATCTAGAATCGTAGTAAAATGTTACGTATTAATTTTTTCACTACAGTTGAAATCTAAATCAGTGGTATAGTGTATTGAAATCTAAAAAAATCAAGTTATTGGATCTATGTTCTTTCCCCAGTCTTCAAATTATTGAGCGATCTCTTATCTCAATCCCAATTCCAAACCCTAGAACATAGTTTCATCTTTTTCCTATTTACTTCAGCCTCTTCCACATTTTAGCTTGAGATTTACCCCGATATTTTAAAACTTTAACTTGAGATTTAACCACGATATTTCGTGGTGATATTTCAAGTGAATAGCTAGAATCCGTAAACTAAAGATTGACATTTTGCTACCTTTTAGCATTAGTTTTGCTAGGGATTTTTTAATATTAGATGAAATTTTGCTAGAAAAATCTGGTTAAGATAACTAGCCACCCAATCCATGCTACGACATATAACGTAGTTAATCCACACCAAATTTCCAACTAATTCTATTTAGTAGAGTTTAGCTACAAACTAGCTGCTATAAATGTCATAGCTATTCATAAATTTTCTTGTAGTGTCGGTACACACAAATATTTCTTGTCACTTTAACTTTTCTTACAGAGATACATGTTATTTACCTTCAACTTTTAACTTTAGAATTAACATGCTAATCTTCCTGCAAATTTACATGCTGATTACTAAGAAGTATCTTAGTATAGCCATTTTCTACCTAGTTTTTGTTCAAATCCGTAGAAATATTGCAGGAAGTTGTGTGAGAAGAGGAATATAGTCTTATGGCAACATAATAACTAAATGGCTGCTCGTGAAATGTTCTTTAAGACATCGCAACATAAGGCCTTAGGCACAAATTTGGTGGACAATCAGAATCTCTGAAACATCTATTAATACCTAGCATGAAAAATGAGCATAAAATGATTCAAATAATATGTGATTAAATGTTTATACAAAGTAACGAATGAATCTGTAAAGAATTAAAAATGGATTACTTGCAATAGTCGATGGCACAAGAAATATGAATATAAAGAAAATCATTACATATATAAACATGACCATTTTGGTCATCTATCTCCTTTGCCTTTAAGAAATAGTTTATTCAGTTTATAACTGTTAAGGTTTCACCTCTTCTTACACCAATTAAATATCTTATATAATTGTAAGAGATCCTTTCTAAAATTAGAATAATTATTAAATAAATTCTTAATTATATCAATGTCTAGTGTTTGTCCTTTTAGCACACTTAGTAAGCATTTTAGACTTAAAAAAGCTAATCATTTATAATAATTATTTATAATTTAACTAAATTTCCATTAGTTTACAACCTTTTGTGATATGAAAGAGTAAAACACAAACGATAAATAATATTATAGAAAAACATATTTAATAATGTATGATTGTAATAATGTATGTTTGGATTTTTAGAAGCACACGTTTTAACTTTTTATTTGAAGATTTAATTGGAGAAAGTATTTATTCGTCGAAGATATACAAATGATATTTTCAAAAACCACTCTCCCAGTTTATGATACTTACAAAGATATACTATAATGTATAAAATATTCAAACCAACCCATATAAAAAAATAACACGGTGACAGTTTCGTAAATAATAAAAAAAAAATTTATAAAGGATTTTACATCGGTCCGTTTACCCCAACCGGTGTAAAAAGTATCTCAATAAAAAAATAAATAAAATATATTAATTAAACATTTTACATCGGGCCATTTAACCCAAGCGATGTAAAAAGTTCTAAATAAAAAAATAAATAAAATTGAATAAACATTTTAGATCGGACCATTATTCCAACCGATGTAAAAAATGATTTGAAGTATTTTACAACGGTCTTTTAATTACAACCGATGTAAAAAGTGCAAAACCTTAACAGGATTTTACATCGGTCTGTTAACAGGATGCGATGTAAAATGTTTTAGGTTACAGGATTTTACATCGGCCCATATGCCAACCGATGTAAAATCTTCCTTAAAAAGTCAAAACCATACCCGTAATGTTTAAATTCTCAAAATTCCAAAACCCATTTTTCTTCTTCTTCCTTAAACGCTCCACCATTTTTGTTCTTCTTCCACCGTTCCTCCGCCGTTTTTCTTCTTCTTCCTTAAATGCTCTGTACCTTTTTCTTCCACCTTCCCTCTGCCGTTTGCTTTCCACCGTCCCTCCACCGTTTTCGTTCCACTGTCGCCATCTTCTTCTTCCACCGTCCCTCCGCCATTTTCGTTCGCCTCCGTTCTCCCTCCACCATTTTTGTTCGCGTGGTTCTTCCTCCGGCATTTTCGTTCGCGTGGTTTCTTTAAGGTATTTTTTAACACTACATTATTTTACTATTTTTAATGATAATTTTTTGTAAGAATTCTGGATTTTGAAATTTAGTGTGTAGAAAATTCATTTTGTTTCATATATTTTCAACATCATATTGTTAAATTTAATAGTGATATTTATAACATGTAGTGTGTAGAAAATTTAATGTGTAGAAAATTTAATGTGTAGAAAATTTAGTGACAACCTTACACTGCAATTTTTAACATCACATTGTTGCTTAAATTAGTAGTGATATTTAACATAACGTGATTTCATATGGTAAAATATCAATTTCTCATTATTTGGATAAAGTCTAAGGAGAAACAACCTTGTGCTTGCTGGCTTGGAGAGAAAACCTTGAGCTTTTTCTACTTTCTAGTACTTTGTCGGTGATAACAACAATCTATAAGGTATCTTTAACAATACATAATTTTACGGTTTATAATAATAGCTTTTTGTAAAAATGATTGAAATATTTTGATATCAATTTGGTTCTATTTGCATTAAAATTGAAGATAAAAATGTTAAATAATTTTGATGTTAATTTGATTCTATTTGGATTAAAATTGAGTAATAGAAATTTTATGATAATACCATTTTGTTTGGATTTGCCAAGTTAAGTACTGAGTACGAGCATGGAAAGATGGAATTTATACATTTGGTTGAAAGTAATGCTAAAAAAAATCTTCCTCCTCCTGAAAGTAATACTGAAAAAAGTCATCATGTGCTTTTTCTCTGCCCATGTGTTAGTTGTGCAAATGAAGAACCAAAACTTAATAAGAAAGAAATTATGGATCATCTAAATTGTTAAGGGATTTGTCAAAGTTATACACAATGGATATGGCACGGTGAAATAGTAGCAAATTCAAATGTGTCCCAAAGAGATAATGTTAGTGTAGAAATGGATGATCGTCTAGAAGACATGATGCGTGATATTTGACAAGATTCGTTTAAGTGGGCACATGCGTATGATACTTTATGCAATGACAATGATAAACCTTTGTACCATGGATGCACAAATTTTACATGTTTGTTAATTGTTTAATTTGAAAGAAAATAATGGATGGACTGACAAACGTTTTACCATATTTCTTGAATTGTTGACACAAATGCTTCTAGAAGGTAACATAATGCCAAATCATTATTATGAGGCGAAGAAGTTATTGTGTCTGATGGGTTTGGAGTATGAAAACATACATGCATGCCCTAATGATTTCATACTATACAGAAAAGAGTATGTAAACTATAATTATTGTTCGAAGTGCAAGGTGTCATGCTACAAAAAGAAATATGGTGATTCTAGTAATGATGAGGTGGTAAAAAAGGGTCCTCCCACGAAAGTAGTATTGTACCTACCAATAATTTCAAGGTTCAAGAGATTATTCACTAATGTAAAAGACGCAAAGAATCTTAGATGGCATGCAGAAGAAAGAAAATGTGATGGACAAATTCACCATGTAGCTGATTCTTTGCAATGGAAGAAAATAGAGTCTTTGTTTCCAATTTTTGGCAAAGAGTCGAGAAACCTTAGACTTGGACTTTCTACTGATGGAATAAATCCATTTGGTAATCTATGTACTAACCATACTTCTTGGCCCGTTCTCCTGATCATTTACAACCTATCTCCTAGGTTGTGCATGAAGCGTAAATATATTATGTTATCAATGATGATTTCAGGCCCAAAACAACTAGAAAATGACATAGACGTTTATCTAAGTCCACTGATAGATGATTTAAGAATGTTGTGGGAGGAAGGGGTGGATGTTTTTGATGTGTATTCTTGTGAACATTTCAATATGCATGCCATGTTGTTTTGCACCATCAACGATTTTCAAGCATATGGAAATTTGTCTAGGTACAAAGTTAAAGGGCATAAAGCATGTCCTATATGTGAAAAAGACACATGTTACCATAAACTTGAAAAAGGAAAGAAGACTGTTTATCTCATGCATCAAAAATTTCTGAATCGTTATCATCCATATCGTAGATTGCGAAAAGCTTTCAATGGGGAATAAGAGCATGATGTCGCTCCAAAGCCCTTAACTGGAGAGAAAGTTTATCAACGACAATAGGGCATTAATGTTGTCTTTGGAAATTTCCAAAAGTAAACTACTATGGAAAATATATGGAAAAAGAGGTCGGTTTTCTTCGATCTTCTATATTGGTTTAGTCTTGATGTAAGATAGTGTATTGATGTGATGCACGTGGAGAAAAATGTATGTGATAGTTTAATCAGAACACTTCTCAACATTGAAGGCAAGAAAAAAGATGGTTATAATGCCCGTCTGGATTTGGGTTTGATGAGTATACAAGAAGAGTTAACTCCACATCATATAGGTAACTAGATATATTTGCCTCCTGCCTGCTACACTTTGTCTAAAAAGGAGAAAATAACTTTTTGTGAGTGTTTACAAAGTATTAAATTTCCGCATGGTTACTCATCAAATATCAAGAGGCTTGTATTAGTTAAAGATCTCAAATTAATTGGGTTTAAATCTCATGATTGTCATGTCTTAATGAAACAGCTACCACCGGTGGCTATTCGTGGGGTATTGCCTAACAATGTTATGAAGACTATAATTAGGTTGTGCTTATTTTTCAATGAAATTTGTTGTAAAGCCATTGATTCATTAAAGTTATACGATTTGGAAAATGAGACTGCAGTGATCTTGTGCCAATTAGAGATGTATTTTCCTCCTTCATTTTTTGACATTATGGTTCACTTGATTGTCCATCTAGTAAGGGAGATTAGAATATGTGGTCCAATTTATTTAAGGTGGATGTATCCAACAGAGTGATACATGAAGATCCTAAAAAGGTATACAAAAAACCCATACCGTCCAGAAGCATCGATTATTGAGAGGTACATTGCAGAAGAAGCAATTGAGTTTTGTTCAAACTATTTGTCAGAAGTGGATGTTGTAGGGGTTGCCAAGTCTTGTCATGATGGAAGATGTGAGGGTGTAGGTACACAAGGTTTAAAGGTAAATAGCTTAAATATTGAGGTGGTTGTACAAGCGCATTTGTATATATTGAATAAAACTGATGAAGTTCAACCTTACTTATTTGTTCACAAAAGCATCATAAAGAAAAAGTACCCCAAGATGAATGAAAGAGGCTTGTTAAAAGAGAATAATAAGAGTTTCTCTGAGTGGTTTAAAGAAAAATTTGCTAGTAATGATACTGCTTCTAATACAATTAAGTGGTTGTCCTATGAGCCTAAATGTAACATAATTACTTGGAGTGGATATGATATTAATGAAACTTCCTTTTATACAAAGTCAAAGAATAACCATAGTACCATGCAAAATAGTGGGGTTATGATTGTGACCGAGTCCATGCACTTCTCTAGTTCTAAAGATAAAAATTCGGTTATGGCATCTGTACCCCACTTTAGAGTGATTGGAGATATTTGGGAAGTTGATTATGTTGTGTCTAAAATTCCTGTATTCAAATGCAAATGGATTGATATCAATAGTGGTGTAAGAATCAATGAATTTTGATTTACACTGGTTGATCTTAGCAAGTTAGCTTATGCAGACAAACCTTTCATCATGGTGATAAATCCTTCTAAACCGCGCGGAATATATATATATATATATATATATATATATATATATATATATATATATATATATATATATATATATATATATATATATATATATATATATATATATATATATATATAATCAGAGTAAATCATCATGCATTCACAAAAGGGTGTCACGCATAATTATCAAAACATCAAAAACCACCTGTCATGCTCATTAAAACTTGAATAAATAATCATGCTTTTCAAGGTTTCACTTCGCATGTAGCAGCAGATTCAATTTATATCATAATTCTTGTAACGGAAACATTCATGTTCATCACATAAATCAACATTACTTAGGCACTAAGGCCAATATCATAATATTCCGATGAATATAAAAACATAGCGTAGAGTACATAATGTATCTCTAAGAAATAAACCAAGCGATCCCAGCGTTACATGACTAGAGCACGAATCGACCTAACATAATTAAAATACTAAACAGTCGCACCAACAACTACCTCGTAACTACGAACAGTTCTACTCCTTGATGCCTGCGCGATGTCGTATAAAACATCATTCCAACATAAAGGTGAGAATTCACATCAATATTGAAATCATAAGATAATGAATAATGTAAAGCATGTTAACACCAACACCAATATTCTCACACTTCAATTTTTGTCAGCCAATATCATTCAACAACAACACATTCACAACTCTCAATTTAACAAGTCATACACATATGCATACTTTCATACAACAATTATATATGCCATGCGACTCGAACACTTGTTATTATTTTTCGGTTTTTACATTTAAACCAGGTCCGTCCCCTAGACCAATAACAACCAAAAGCCCGTCCCCGAGGATTTCAAACCCCACTCAAGGTTTGGGACAAGTCACTAGTCTCCACGAAACTAGCAAGCATGGCCTCTTGACAACAAATGATGCATATGCAATCAACAATCATATGCACTTAAGACCGTTCTCGCATCTTAATCTCATGCATCTCAAATAATTTATCACACAAGAATCATAACATGATTTCACACACAACACATTTCATAATAATCAAAGTATTCATACTTTCAACGTCATAATTACATTTATCAAGTATTGCACAAGAATCAATCAGATTCAATCACAATTCACAACACAGTTCAATGATAACACATAGGACAATCAATCCATCACCAATAATTGAATTCAATATTCAATACACAATCAGCTTTTTAAACAAAAATTGATATCTCAATAACCAACCAACGGTTGATAATAAATCAATACTCAAGTAAATAATCAATAATCATCTCAATTAGTCCATGTTTTAGTTAAGATTTAATTAAACAATGACTCTGTGTAGTCAAACTTCCAGTACATGACTTTTCCATATTTCAGCTAGTGCATTCGATTGTAGTGAACGTGCAATCGATTGGACATGTGAAAAGTTCACTTATTTCAGCTTTTGTACAACATGCAGTCGATTGGAGTTATTTTGCAATCAATTGTATGACTCAATTTCTCATATTTTTAGCTACTGTTTTTAAGTGCAATCAATAGACATCTTAATGCAATCGACTGTACCTTTGAAAATTTCATCATTTTAGCTACTGTTTTGGTGTGCAATCGATTGACATATTAGTGCAATCGATTGCACAGTTCAAAAACTCAATTTCCAGCAGCTTTGCTAAGTGTGGAATCGATTGTAGCCTTAGTGCAATCGATTGCTCACTGTGCATTTTCGAAAATTGTGCAAAAAATTGTATTTTCACCGACCATTCCCCTATTTGCTACAATACTCGACCCCTTCATATTAGGGCATTCATAAAATCAAAAATTCACTAAATCATGGGAAACCTAAGGGTTTTTCCCTACCCAACCTTCTACCCATTAATCATTAACCCACAATCCCAATAATGAGAGAATACCCACCCTTACCTTAGGTTTTTCTTTTGGAAGAATCCTTGATTCCTTGAATGCTTGAATTTTGAGTTTCTCTCTTCCACTCTTCTTTTCCTCCTGCCTCTTTCTCTTCTTCTCTTCTATGTTTTCTATTCTCTTTTTCTCTTCTCTTACTAACTTCTCTTCTCTAAAAACCCTAATTCTATTGGATTTTGTAATACCCCAAATTTGGCCCTAAGATTGGTCGTTTCATCTTGCACTCCATTGCATGTTGCATCGCATTTAACCAGTCGCTAACAAGTTTTTGTAGTTGATTGATTTTGGCAGGAAAATACCAGGTGGCACACTCTTTGGTTCACAAAGGGCAAAACGGTCATTTGTTGGCAGTTGGTTGTAAATTGGTGCATTTGAGTTGTCGTCCGGGAATTTGAACCGTTTGAGTCATTGATGAGAATCGAGGTTGATGTGGTTTAATCAAAAGCTATATCGAGAATGGGATTAGTCGGATAACTTAGGTGAATTTGGAATTGGTAAGTTATAAAAATAATTTTATTTCATCTTTCAGTTTTTAGGGCATTTCATTTTACACCTTATTTATTTCATTTTTCAAAATAATTCTATTTCTTTTCTCAAAAATAATAATCTTTGCATTTTTAAATAATTATTCAATTTCATTTTTAAACATTGTTTTCATTTTATGTTTTAAACACTATTTGTTTTCTATTTTCAAATTAATTATTTCATTTTTAACTTTTGTTTGCATCTCTTTGTTTAAATAATGAAATTTTAAATATTGGTCATTTTCCATTTTTTAGTTTGATTTTCTTTTTAATATTAGGGACATTTTATATTAAGAACAAAAGCATGCATTTCTTAATAGTAAATTTTCATTTCATTTATAATTTACATTTTTACAATATCCAAATAAAATTCATAAATAAATTAAAGAATTATTATTAATTATTATTATTCTTTACAAAAAAAAAATCATAAATAATTAAAATTATTAAAGTAAAATTACCAAAATAAAATAACAATTTCCTAAAATCTCCCAAGTCTTCCGATTTATCCGACTATTATCCAACATTTCCGACTTCTCCGAACCTGCAAAAACAGACAAAAAAATAAACTTTAATCAGTTAGTTCGGATACCCTCAGACCGGCATCATCATCGGGTTCGATTCTCGGCCAATGGCCTATTCGGCAGCTTTCTGTTCTTATCAAAAGCAACTGAGAGAGAGAGATAAGTAAGTCTTGCTGAAAAGTGCTTATTTGGAAAAGCCGGTTGGGGAAAAACACTTATTTGAAAAGTGCTTATTTCACCAAATTTATTTTTCAGCCAAACAGCCCTTAACAGCATTTCCCAGAAAATTCTAAGTCCAACAGATCAAACCAAAGTCTCCGAAAAATCAGGGGTCTGGAACAAGTCAAAGCTCATCAAGTAAATCAACACGCATGCAACAGCTTTTCTGAAATCCCATACTACAATTCTGCGACAGTTTTTATGCAACAAAACCATGATTTCACTACGGGTTCACATTATTTCTCAGATAATTACAACAAGAACGCAAAAACCCAGGAAAACCTAGGCCCATAAATGATATCAAGAGCCAACATATAAGATCTTCGAGTTCAGAAAAAAGGAGATCGAAAACCCTAACGGCCAGAAACAAGAAGAGCGGCGACGCTACATAACACGAAGGATTCAGAGAGGTCCAAAAACCTCATCATCATCATCACTTCTAGAAAAGAGGAGAAAAGGATCCAAAAACGGCGACAACATAATCCATCAAAAAGGGCAAACCCTCAGTGTGAAAAACGGGGAGACTCAGGATCCTCATAGGACTCATCATCGTCTCTAAAGCAAGCAACCAATGGTGGAAACACAGTCAAGAGGACGGCTCAGAAGAAGCCTGTTGCTTCGTCATCATCGCCATTAAGACCGTCGAGAAGGGCGAGAGAAAACGAGGTTTAACGAAGTTTCATCAAAAACCATTTTCGCCTGCGGAAAAGCATCACCGATGTCCCAGTCTCGGATAACATCATCGGCACTCCGCCGTAAATCACATATGGTAAGGGTTCAACATTTTGGTTTTTCTTGTTTTTCATGGTTCTTTTTCAGGTAAGGTTGATGAAGAGGAAGAATGGCATGAAAAATGAGAAGAAGCTCAACCGCAAACCCGCAGAGGAAGGGGCCGCCGCCGTGTTTCTGAAATTAGGGTTCACACAAACCCTAAATTTTTCAGGAGGGGTTTTATACCCAGGAGTGTGGGCCGGGTCTTTGTTGGTGGCTAGCCCGACCCGTTTTTCAATTTTTTACTTTAATTTGTTTTCTGTTTTTATTTAATTGTTTTAAATAAATACTAATAAGTTATTTTTATTTAATTGTTTTAGGTACTTAATTCTAACAATAAAAGCTTAGTTAACTTATAACTTTACTAAAAATGTCCCAATAACCCATTTTTAAAATTTTAACATAAACGTTAAAATAACATTTCCTTAATCAAATATTAACATAAAAACTGTTTTTTCTTAAACTTAAACTTAACACAATTTTCTCAATTAAACCTTTAAACCAAATATTTTTTTTTATAAAATAAAACATTTCTAAATTAAGAGCCTTAATTAAAATAATTTTTCTTTAATAAAAATACAACATTTTTTCAATAAAATTAAAACACTTTTTTTAATAAAAATAAAACATTTTTTCACTAAAATTAAAACTTTTTCAATATTAAAATTAAAACGTATTTTCAACAATTATAACAAAGCCAAATTTTTCTTCATTAAAAGAACCTAATACTAAAACATTTATTTCTATCTCTTTTTTTCCATAATTAAATTCAAAAATAATTTCTCCTTTAAAACAAAAAAACCAAAAAAATAAATTTCTCGAGTTCGCCGTTCATTTTCGTCTAACTCCTATTGGTTTGTTCGTTGCAGCTCCTCAATATTTCATTTGTTTGTAATATTTTTGGCATGGATGTAATTTATGTGAGGCCATGATCGCAGTTATTTTTATTTTCGCATTTTATTTTGGGATTTGTAATTTACGCGAGTGATCATCGCGATTCTTTGTTTATCGCTTTCTTTACTTTTCGCACTTTAATTCTGCCGTATAGTAATTTTCCGTATTTTACATGTTTTTACCCTTATTTTCCCTCCGAAGAAATTAGGTCTAGCAGTTTGACTGCCGAGTCAATAACCCTAATTTTTGACTGTTTCAAACCCTAATAGCCTAGGTGTCCTGCCGTGGACAAAAATGCCCTTTACCCTAACTTTAGGTCAAAGAGTCACTGTACTCTAATTTAGGGTTTCCCCCCGTGGAATACCTCTTAACCCTAATTTCAATTCAACAAATTCAACGTAGAAATAGGAGTTTCAAGACTCCACATAAGCGTGTCCTTATGATACGTTTATTCCCCTTGAAACCTTGACCACAATCAAGACGTTTCTAACCTCCCTTTTGAGGGGAACTACAATTAATTTGATTCCATTCCCGTCAGGATATGTAGGCACAAGATGCAAAGTCTTGCCGAGTAAACTTAGGACTAAACCTTAGGTCTTTTAGGTCACTCTATCCCTTAGCTCAATATATACTTAAAGAAGATAATAAAATAAAAAAGCATACAATAAACAAAAGGTTCCTGTAGAGTACTACAGAAGTTTAGGGTGCTAGTATCTTCCCTAAATTTAACTAACCCCTTGCCTAGGTCTCTCCCCGCATTGTGTTTACGATGCAAAAATAGGTTTTCCCTCTTTTGACCTTTTCCTTCGGATAAATCAAAGAGCGGTTGTGAATTAAGAATTGTGATTCAAACTAATTAATAGTTTGTTATCCTATTTCCACCGCAACAGGAAATGGCGACTTCACTGGGGACTCACCGAACATTTAAGGGTTTCCCCTATTTTGTTTATTGCATGTTTTATATTATTAATTATCTGTACGTATTATTGTGCCTTGCTTGGGGGGGTACCTTGTTATTGTGAGATAAGTCCTAACCCGGACTTGAGTGACCTTATTATAGGATGGTGATATATTTAATAAGACTTATAGGGAGTGAGTCCCGACCAAGTTGACTTGAGAATCACCGCTCGATTGAGACCCTTACATAAGATAGTTCGGTTTAACGAGTAGTCGTGAAAACTTTTACTATTTTTGGAAAGGAGTCTATGATATTGAGGACTGGAGTACCTTAACGCCACCTTGGCCTTATCTAGGACGTAGTGCGGGAAATATGTGGGAGTAGTCCTACAATGGTTGCTACGCAATACTACCCTAAAAAGAGGTTCTCTTGAGAATATTATCGACCCCCGAGTCAGTCGAAAAGTTGATAATATCCGAAGGAAGGGCTGATGAATTTGGGCACTTCTTTAGAACCTTGTTCGGCCGGTACAACTAACCTTAGTACATACCTTATTGGGATGGGTAGAACTTAACTCCTTGCATATACCTTTAACCTAGGACTTGTGAATATATGTGCATTGCATCCATAAAGTATCACATTGCATCACATTTTATGGAATTCAAATTTTATTTATGGATATTGCAGGATACCATGGATTACAATAGAAGGAAAACTTTGAAATATACTTTTAAAAGTCCTAAGCTAGATGACCTAAAAGATCTAGGATCTTTAGTTCGAGATCGAGAAGGATTCTGTAACCAGTATGGAAGGTTGTTATCTCTATTGGAATATAAAGTGAACGAAGGACTTCTGTCAGTTTTGCTACAGTTCTACGATCCAGACTACCATTGCTTCATATTCGCCGATTATTAGCTATTACCTACTTTGGAAGAGTACTCTCAGTTGGTGGGGTTACCTATTTTGAATAAGTCTTCGTTCCCTTTCTTGGAGAAGGACCCTAAAGAACAGGATATTGCTAAAGCCACATGTTTGAAGGTATCTGACATTAAGGAAAATATGACTCATAAGGGTGAAATTTTTGGGTTACCTACAAAGTTCATAATGGAGAAAGCCCAATATTATGCCGATCATCTAAGCATGCCTACCTTTGAGATGATCCTTGCCTTGCTTATCTATGTAGTGTTGCTTTTCCCTAGTTTTGAAGGATTTGTGGACATTAATGCCATCAAGATATTCATGCGAAGGAATCCAGTACCAACCTTATTGGGTAACACTTATCATTCAGTCCATCTCCGAAACCTCCATGGTGGAGGGATGATTACCGGTTGTGTTCCGTTATTGTACAAGTGGTTTATTTCGCACTTGTCTAAGTCCGATCCTTTTTGGAGTCCCACTCAAGGACATTGGTCACAAAAGGTTATGGCCTTAACTCACTCTGATATTGATTGGAACAACCGTATGTATGATGGAATATTACTCATTGATGGTTGTGAAGACTTCGCTAACATGCATTTATCCGGTTTTAATGGAGGAATTAACTACAATCCAGTCCTAGCTCACCGACAGTTAGGGTATCCATTGAAAGAACCTCCTAAAAGTATCTACTTAGAGAAGATCTTCTTCAAAGACAACAAAGAGCTTCAAGATCAGATTGTATCTTCCTGGCGTCACTTGCATAGGAAAGGTCGAGAAAGTCTGGGAAGGCCTAATTGTGTGTCCATGGAACCATACCTTCAGTGCGTCTGAGACAGAGCTATCAAGTTGAAGATGCCTTATCCTTGCCAGGATCCTTTACCTCCAAGAGAGGAACCTGTGCAATATTTCATGTCCGAGGCTGAAACGTTAAAGATCGCTTTGAGGAAAGCTCAACATAAAGCAGAAACATGGAAGAACAAATACCATGTGCTGGTCAGCGAGTACGATGAACTTCAAAAACAGCTTCAGTCCAGGAACGGAGAAGCAAGTTCCGACAAGAAGAGAATAATCTACGAGGATTTATTTTCCTCCGAATGCCCGCCTACTTCTTGAAGTTGTGGACGTTGCTTCCTTAGGGTCATTATTAGCTTTTGTGTAGCTATTTTCTTTAAAGACTTTATATTATTTGTAATCCAGTTCTCGATTACTAAAATAAAATTTCTTTTCTATTCCGCAATATTCGTAAATGTTTCAATTCCATGAGAACATTTTACATTTTAACATCATATTTTGCATTGCATGTGTCTCCCGGTTTCCCATTCTTGGTTCTCTCACCTTCTAGTTTCGTCACCCTAGGTCCTCCACATCAGTATAATACTAGAGCCCAAGCTCAAAAGAGGATGGAAGAGCAAGCTCAAGAGATCGACCGTGTCAGCCATGAACTCGAAGATCTTCGAGGAAGCATGGGGAAGATTATGGAGATGCTACAAGCTCTTAATGCAAAGATGGATACCTAGGCCACTGTTGTTTCTACGAGTACCAATACTATTGTGGGTCCTCAACCAGCTGTTACTGTCGAGAACATACCTCCTCAGAATCTTCACTCCAGTTTGGTGAGTCCTACTATTGCTCAACCAGTTCGACGAGTTGCTCCTCCAAAGTGAAAAACTCCAAGCTTTGACCATTACGAAGGACCTGCACGTCCAAGGAATCACTTGAGGGCTACTCATCCACCTTGGAAACCTCACCAGAGTTATGTTCAAGGTTATCCAGTTTAGTATGCTCAGCAACCCTATGTAGCTACTATTGCACCTCCTTTCGTTCAGTAGTTTCCTATATACCAGCCTGCACAACCGGCTCCGGTCTATCAGATTTATCAACAACCTCCGGTTTACCAACACCCTCCTGTCAACTGTTAACGAGTGCCCAACGCTCCCGTATGCCAAGCATCAGAGGAGACGATACCTCGTCAAAATAGGAGACCATACAAGCCTTGTCCTCCGATCCCGACGACGTTCACCGAGTTGTATCCTTTCTTAGTGCAACAAGGTCTGGTTGTTAACCGAACTTTGGGTCTACCTCCTAATCTGGTACCTGTCAATTACAACGCCGCCGCTCATTGTTTATTTCATGAGGGTGCGCCTAGTTACGATTTGGAAGGGTACCTGTTACGCACTTAAGAACATTGTTAGAGATTTGCTACAAAAGAAGGTCCTGTCTTTTGATGATCCTCAGCCGAAAGTCAAGACTCCTATCAGGACGACTCATGGGCTAGGATCAAGCTCTACAAAGCCCATTTTCAACATATTTCAGCCAGTGACGCCTACGGTGAATCAGCCGAAACCGGTAGTTCTTCAGATTCCTAGTCCTTTTCATTTCAGCAATCCTCAAGATGACGTGACCCCGATCGACCAAGAATCTGGGAGAGTTAGTCTGAAGGAAGATTCAAAGACTGATAATGAAGCAGTGACAGATATAGTTTAGGCAAGCGAGACTACTCATTCCAGTAAGACTCCGCAAGAGGAAACAACTACTACCATGCCGGTCTCAGATGCAAAGACTTCATAAACACATTTAGAAGGACTTGTCATACAGTTCATTTTGTTTATTTGTATTTTGTTTTCTTTGATTAAGCATAATTAGCATGTACGAACTTGTTTATTTTGGAATAATTAATGCAATGCATATTTGTCTTGAATAAATCCATTCGTTTCACTCCAAAAAATATTATTTTTCATAATCTATAATGCCAACTTTACGCGATCTCTTGCTTGGATAGAGAATTGGGAGGAGGATGATGAACCAAAAACATCAAATCTCTTGTCATATGCTTTTGATTGAAACCTGCTGATGATGTAAGGCATTGTTTCAAATCCCAAACAACAGAGATATAAGGACGATAATCCCTCTTTAACCCCTTCGAGCCTTGAAGTAGGAGTTTTCTTTGCCAAACATTAAAAAACCATTTACTTTAACCTGGGGCAGGGTAGTGTTTCAGTTAAATGGATTGAACGCTCAGACTTTCAAAAAGAATGAGCGAACCTTCGAGGATCCATTCTATCCTTAACATCTTAGGAAGTTTAGAAGTCAACGACTATCCCTCTACTACCTAAAGAGTGGGGCAGTCACAAGCAATTCAAAAGAGTCACACGACATATTCAGCAAAAATAAAAATAGCCCGTTAAGTCACAACCTACGAAGGAGACTTAGGATAAACTGGGGCATCTCGCTGGACTCCGAAGTCAAAAATCCAAAAGACGTTGTCCAGGCAAGAGTTAGGGAATGAAAAAAAACAAGGGATTACAATAAAGAATCCCTAATAAAGAACAAAGTTGTGTGACCAATCGCAAAGAAACTAGGTGAGTGACTGCCAAGTCCAAAGCCTTAATTAGTTCTCGACCATATCAAATCCGATTGAGATATGAGTGCCCGTATCCGGCTAACTTAATTAGGATTAGAGAACATCAAGAAGAGGGGTGGGTACAAACAACCTTGAGCCTTTATCTTTTGTTTCTTAAACCATGAACCAAGCAACGATACAACCTTTAAAAGACCTAATTGAAGTAGGAATTCATTTGAAAGCATACTCGACGAGATAATGTTTCCTAACTCCTACGAGCTATACTCAATTTACCGTTGACATTATAAATTAAACTCATATCCTAACTATGTGATTTCGGTCATGAGTTATTGCGATATCTTATTTCAAGGCTAAAAATTTCAAGACAAATATATTGTTGCATTGATAGTTTCAGAATAGCATTTCGCGGGTGTCAATTTTGCCTAACATCTTAGAAACTTACATACATACATCCACCATGGAACTCGAAGATCCTGCTAAACAGGGGCAGGTGTTTTCCAAGTCGGGTACCGACGCGAGCCATACCTACTTGAGGACTATTCTTGTAGACTCAGTCGTAACACGGTTGATCCGTGCCAGTTACGTTGAGATTTGACCAGTCTCTCAAAGAGTTCGAAAACAGTGGGGAAATAGAACCCCATGTTCTCGGTAAAATCCTCTTGATGACTCTCTCATACAGCAGGTACTCTGGGGCGTATTGTTTTTCAAAATGGCGACTATCCTGAAGTCCATTAAGATCAAAACTAGCCTGTTTCACAACATTCTTTATACACCGGATGGATTTTACTCCTAGTGGTCTTCATTCCTCAGTAAATCTCATCGTTGCAGAATCAACATCTTAACCATTACCTCGACACAGTCCCCAGAGAGACTTTAAACTGACACAGTCCCCAGAAAGACTTTAAACTAACGCAGTCCCCACCGAGACTATAAGCCGACAACATTCTGGACCGAGCCAGTAATCTCCAGTAATTTTCTAGACTACAGACCGGTATCTTCCCAGTGATAGTCCCAGCGAGACTTAAAGCTGACACCACTTTTGGGATCCATCCGATAAATCCCCAGTGACTCTCAAGACCGCAGAGATATCCCCGGTATCCTCCAAGTGATATACAGTCTTGAAGACCCATTCTCAGAAAAATCATCAGTTCCTCAGTGAAATTGCCTTACTTTCTCCGGAATTTTTCCTAGGAGATTGCCATATTCTCCCAAGAAGTCAAGATATTGTCCTCATGAATGTCTGTTGATTTCTCCCCAGTGAGTCTGACGAACTCTCCTCAAGGAATTTTGATTTTTTATCCCCAGTTGGATATACCTTTTCCCCAGGAAGTCGAGGTATTATTCCTAAGAAGTTGCTACATTATCTCTATAAATCTTCCTAACTCCACATCTTCCCCACGAAGCGGATATTTATTTTATCCTCGGAAGTCTCTGATCCTAAGAGTTCTTTGGCTGATTATGGTTCATGATAGAAATCCCCCACCGGAAGTCCTGACATCGTATCCTCATGCAGAGATCAAGGATCCCCAGGTGAAGTCGTGATATCATACTCTTCATGTGGAAGTCATGACATTTTCTCCCTAGGGAAGTTATAACTTTGAAGCCAGATTCGGTTCTACCATCGACTCTTCCTATCCTTGATAGATGTACTGTTGCAGAGGTCGCCGGGTATCCCCGTCGAGATGTTTATTTCATCTCATGTTTTCTCCTCTCGTTTCTTTTGTCAGCATATTCATGAGCCTAAGCATGGCATACTCATTGCATGACATTTTCATACACATTAACATACACATTAGTATACACTTTGGCATACGCATTAGCATCTACATTGTTTTGCTATCCGTGTCATCCTTTATCAACATCCACCAAGTAACAGGGTTTGTCCGCTCTATCCAAGTAGATCGTCAGCCCTAAGCATAAAATACCTACTTGTTTCCAGTTTCCCCACAGATTTCAACCCTCGTGGACGATGGTTATTTCCGTTACCTTTCCACGTTAGGATAAGGTAGTCCCCATTCGAGTTCGTTTCCTCAATGGAGTTTTGTTTGTCCGTTCTTTCTAGCCTAATTCTAGATCAAACTTCGGTCCCGTCGGTCACGGAACCTACCTGGACGTGCATTTATTTTGCACTATCTCTCAAGGAAATCATTTACAATCCTTTGCAGACAAGCAACAGTTCCCATCCAAGGAGCATATCACCTACATAAAACCTTAAGACGTTGAGTCGCCGCACTCATTCTTGGGTGTCACGCCGTGGACATATCATTTGAACCTTAATACGTTGAGTCGCCGCACTCATTCTTGGGTGTCCCTCCTTTGACATATCATTTAAACCTTAAGATGTTGAGTCGCCACACTCATTCTTGGGCGTCCCGCCGTGGACATATCTTTCCGTAAACATTAAGATGTTGAGTTGCCGTACTCATGCTTCGGCTTCCCACCGTAGACCATTTTATCCTTTAGTAAAAGAAGGAGCTGAATCATGTTCAGGGCGCCGACCTTGAAGTATGAGGAAGTTTATTTATCCTTTAAAGAAGGAGCTGAGTCATGTTCATGGCGCCGACCTTGAAGTATGAGGAAGTTCATTTTATCCTTTAGTAAAAGAAAGAGCTGAACCATGTTCCGGGCGCCGACCTTGAAGTATGAGTGTTGCACCCCAAAATTTGCCCAACATTTCTTTACTTAGCTTATGTTTCATTTCATTCACATTAGCATTATCATTTGCATTTCATTGACATGTATGCAGGAGATCAAGAGGTTTGATTACCAATCAAGGGCTACACAAGACCTTGAAGCTAGCTAAGAATGTCATTCAAGTGTTCAAGGGTTGATATCCTTGTCAGAGAAGTTGAAAGATCCTCAGAGAGAGTGGTTGAAACCAAGAGTGTGTGCCTCCTAACTTGAGAGTTGTGGGAAGCCATCAGATGATTCTGAAGCCATGAAGATGGACTTGAGGTCTTGAGAGAGCTCATGAGAAGTGTTGAAGATCACTTTGGGGCCTAGACAGGTCATTGTGCAAGTTTAAGAAGACTCAGCCATGAGTGGTGCTGCTAGGGTTTGACTGGGTCAACCCTAAGTCAACTGATGATTTGGAGAAGGATGAGACCTAAACCAAGAGCCATGTGATCATGTATTGATGCATTAAGATGTTCTAAGGATGGTTCCAAGGTCAACTCATCATGATTGAAGAGTTTGAGAAGTTTCAAGCTAGGGTTTCCAAGGCTTGACAGTGTAAAATCCCCTAGTTTGACCCCTATCTTCAAGGCAATTTAGCTCAAGATGTGATTGTCATCTCATCTTGCCCCCAACATGAGTGTTGTAGAGCATGATCGTAGCTTTAATTTGAGTGCTAGAAGTCCTTGATAGGATTTGTAGAACTCAAGTTATGGCTCAGACAATTTACAAGTCATCTGAGGAATGTGAATTTGGAGCTTGAAAGTTACCCAACTTGCATGAAGCTTTTGCCCTAGAAGGATGATTCCTATGAACTTTTGGTCAACATGAATGTTGTTCCTTATCCTCTTAGCTTTCTATAGAGTACTAGAAGTCCTTGATAGGATTTGTCGAACTCAAGTTATGGCTTTGACAAGTCAAGGGCATTTTGGTCATTTGGAGATTACAGGTCATTTCAATCATAAGTCCATAACTCCTATTTGCAAGCCTCAAATGGGAAAATGTGCAACATAAAACTTGTTCAAAATGATGTTTTGAGGCTAGCCAAGTGGTCATGATAGGTTGGAATTGCTTGTAACTCAAGATTGCAAAATTGGCTTAAAAAGGAAGAATTAAAGTTCATTAAAAGGACCAAATTTGTGATTTTTCATTTGGTGGCCAAATTAGACAAACCTATTTGTCATTTTGATTGTAAAATGCATTTTAAAGACAATGGCAATAGCACTTTTCTCATTTGAGGTCAAAATCATGGAGTTGCATTTGCTTACTTAAGACTTAAGTTACATAAGCCAAACTATGCATAAGATCAAAACCAAGATACCAATCCTTCCAAATACATTCAGAATCTCATTTGAGGAGAAATTGAATCATGATCAAGGTGAATACAAGCTGCTGCACGGACTGTCATGAGTGTACCATGAGATTGAGTTTTCCATGACATGAGATATTGAACTTCTCATTAGATTGATCCAGAACTTTCTAGAGTGTTCAATCATGTTCTATATAAACATATGAAGTGATTCAGAGCGAAGGTTGGTGAGAATTGAGAGAGAAGAGTGAGATTGCATTTTGAATTTGCTCATTGCAAATCAAAATCTGTTACAGCCTTTGAAGCCATTTCAATCCAAGTTCTTGATCTCAATAGCTTGCTCTAGGGTTGGTGATTGATTCCAGATCAAATTCAAGGCAAAACTGTGGAAGAATCGTGAGTTGGCCATGGGAGTTTGAAGCTTGCAACTCAGAATCGGGTTCAAGAATCCACGAGGTTTCAGCTCATTTCTTTGCATATATAAGGTTGATTGGATGCTAGTGAAGGAATCTAGAGCTTATTGAAGGTTGATTTGAAGATTTAACCACTCTGTTCATCAAGAATTTGCAGGTATGTACTTTTCATCGTGCAACTTAATTTAAGCATAATAAATAGGAATTGTTAGTTTAAATGTGATGTAGATTGTTAGTAGAAGCTTTCTGGTAGCAATTGGCTAGGTTTGGAGACAATTAGGGAGATGACTCAAATTCTGTTCATGCTGATATCTTGATGATTCTTGAGAGTTAATCTTAATTTGATAGCTAGATCAACTCAGTGAAGCATGGTGATGATGTTAGACACCATAATTTTAAGTTTGGTGAGATTTGATCTTTGAGTGATTTCTGAGATTTTAATCGTGATTTGAGTTAGGTTGAGTTTCAATGTTATTGATTAGCATGGTTAGATTCAGTGGGAAAAATGGAGTGGATTAGTGTATTCATGTGAGAGTTTTGATGGAGTATTGATGAAGTACGATTTGGGGAAGATGGAGTTCAAGCTCTGAACTTACATGGTTTCTTTCCCTCCAACATTCAAAAGGAAGAAGACGACTAGTAGCCATTGGATATGGGCTGAAGACTTTGACCTGGGAAGGATCCAACGGCCACGAGTGATCTAAATTTTGTGAAGGACTCTGAGTTACTCGATGCAGCGTTTCATTAATAGTATTTGGGTGGGCTTGGTGCAAACATGATACTCACACCCCCCTTTTGGGCCCAGCATTGAAATGAACTGAATTTTGTTGCTATTCATACCACGCGCCTATTAATTTCTCATCATTTTCTTTTAATTTTTCATTGCATTCATGGTTATTGAACAATTCATAAATAATTGAAAAATGACTCAATTAATTCCATTCTTTTTTCCATGGATTCATGATTGAATCTAGTTTTTTTAGATGAAAAAATATTAACATTTCATGCATTTTTTATTTTATTAGCATTTGTTGAATTTTAATTGACATTAAAATAACCATGGTTGATGCTTTGTTTTGTTGAATTTGGTTTGATCATTTGATGATGATTCTTGCCTTGATTTTTTGTGTGTAGCTAGCATAGATATGCATGTTCCCCCTAGATTTTTCTCACATTTTTGTGATGAATGTAAGTGGTATTTTTAGGTTGAAGCCTTTAGGAGCTCCATTTTTAGGGTTTATGGTTAATACCTTATGATGTAGGTTTTATATCTAGTACTTGGTGGATGATTCAACCTCTGAATTTTGTATGGTAGATTCATGATTGAATTAGGGCTCCTTAGGAATTTTTGTAGGAATTTACAATATAGTTTACTTTTTTTATCTGATTTTAGTTTAGGTGCTAACTTTAGATGATTCTAAGGCACTAATTCAATTAGAATGACTTCTTTAGTTCCCCTTAGATTAGGGTTTTGTCTCTCTTGCTCTTGGATGATGTTGAAGACAAGCTTGGGCTACCATGGAATGCTTGAAGAAGCTTGGATGTGAAGATATTCCCTTCTTTTGGTATAGTGTTGATTAGGTGTTAAGATTAGGGTTTGTAGGCAGAGCTTCTAGATAGATTCTCTTCCTTCATAAACATGGAAGATGTTGATCACTTCCATTCTTCCCCATGATGCAAGGTCCCCTTGTAAAGGCCTTATCCCTCCTTTGGTAGGATGTGTGGCTCTTTACAAGTTGGTAGAACCTTTGAGGGTCCCTTTCTTTGATGACAGGATGCTTAGTGGTGACCTTTGGTCTTCACTCTGCTACCAATCATCCAAACTTTGCTCGTGTTAGATGAATCTTTCTCCCTTGCTAGAGGATGGAGTTCCTTGTCAGGAGATTGAAGAGGCTAGAAGTTTATACTTCTCTAGGTTTAAAGACTACCTTTGAAGCTGAAGTTTGAGGATCAAGAGGAGCAAGCTGATACTTGTGAGAGGAATTCATTGAAGATTGAATGAAGAAGCTGAAGCTTAAGGAAGAAGCAAGTTGATACTTGTGAGTTTAATGCATTAAGTACCTGAAGGAGCCAAGTTGATACTTGCAATTGGGATTGAAGCCTGAAGGTGGAGTCTGTTTTGGAGCTGAGGCTTGAAGAAGAAAGAATAAGTTGATACTTATGCTTGATATGTTGGAAGCTTGAAGAAGTAAATTGGCACTTGCTATTGAAGATGATAGCCCTGAAGAGCTATTGAGGACTGAGAACTGAACTGCTGTCAGAGGATTGCTTTGCTGTGAAGCTGTAGAAGCTGTTGATCTACTTTCTTTTCTTGTCTGTTTGCTTTCTGTGCAAATGTATTGATGTGGCTTGTTTGACTTGCTTGATGCATTAGAATAAGTTCATATCTAGACTGATTTAACCTAGGAGCATGATTGCACTAGAGGTTGAGTTGCTCCCTCTGCTTGTGTTTTTACTGTATGGCTTTGCTTGTTGGTATTCGGTAGAGCCCAGCTCCCTTGCCTATGTGGTTTGTGATTTGCTTTATGATATTTTATTTCATTTCTTCTATATGATTGCAGTTTTTGTGTTTGCTTGATAGCATGTTATTTCTTCCTGTATGATTGCAGTTATTCATATCTGGCTTGAGGTGAGATGAGCTTGTGGAGGCTGATGCCCCACACACATTTCCTCCCTTACTTGCATTGCATGCATTTTACAGTCGTTTACTGTATATCTGTTTACTGTTTAAGCTGATGCTTTATCTGTTTCTGTTTATCATTGATATGATCCCCTAGGAATCTCACTCCATTCGATAAGGAAGTGATGAGTAGAACTTTAGGTTGAAACCTATGCATGATAACTTCTAGGAGTTCCCTGTTTCAAACTTCCACCATAGGATAAATCCTTGGCATGACAACAGTAGGACTTGATAGTCTCCCTTTAGTTGAACCTGTTCGTTCTCTTCTCATCTCAAAACAAATTAAAACATAGTAATAAAGATTAACTGATGTCGTATGTTACGAGCCTTAAGCTATCTGAGAAAGGATTGTTGGAGAGTTTCTTTTCAGCAGTCTGGATGTTTAGTATGGCACCCTTTGGGTGACATGCGACACATTCACTCTTAGGTCATAGTCCCTAGTGCGATATTGGTTGCAAATATCCATAAAAAACAGTTCTTTCGTAAAAGACAGAAAACAAACTTCCCCCCGTATTAACCCGAACTACGTAAGCTCTGATCTCTCATACCTGTTGAGAGTACGTAGGCACAATACTGATGTATTGGCGAGCCACCTTCCCCATAACCCGTAGTTAGTCGAACTACGTTGACTCTGATTTCTCATTCTCTGATGAGAATACGTAAGCATAAAGTGCGACGCTTTGCCGAGTCATTTTCTTTTCTTTTCAAGCCAGCCTTGATAGGTAGATAGATAAAACCAACCCGTCCAGTAAACACAACAAGCATGGATCCCATCGAGTACGATGGACGTGAGGGGTGCTAATACCTTCCCCTTGCGTAACCGACTCCCGAACCCAAACAATGGTTGCGATGACCTTGTCTTATACCTCTTCGTCAGGTTTTTCCGATTGTTTCCTTTCCCGTTCTGAGGGATAAATAACGAAAGGTGGCGACTCTTCTGTTTTGCCGGCACCTGATTTTCGCAGTAGCGACAATGAGGAAGTTCATTTTATCCTTTAGTAAAAGAAGGAGCTGAATCGTATTCAGGGCGCCGGCCTTGAAGTATGAAGAAGTTCATTTTTATCCTTTAGTAAAAGAAGAATCTGAATCGTATTCCGGGCGCCGACCTTAAATATGAAGAGGTTTATTTATCAGATGAGTGACAATCCCCTCCAGCGGAGCTCATAAATCAATCAATCTTTTATCTATTATTCATCGATAAGCAGCAGTCTCTCTATTTGAGAGCTTGTCCAGTTTGGCATATAAGTCCCCTCCAACGATAAGTGGCAATTCTCTCTCGAGAAAGCTTACCAGGGCATTTCCTATTAAAGTTCGTTTATTTTGGCATACATCCGGTTTTACCCTGTACATTTTCTACGGATTCTTGAAAATTCCGTTTGATCTTGTCACGAGGAAAGTTTATAGAAACTCGGATGTTATTCTTTGCTCAATGCTCCAGCATTCTGTTAAATCGATCATACAGTCGTGCAGATCCAGTTTTACTTTTTATCATTGAGTATCAGCCGGTCACGCCTGAACCTATTGAAAAATTACGCTCAGTATTCCCCAGTGGAGGCCGTCTCATCGGTGTCATCTCCATTTGTGGATCTCGTTCTTACCGTTCCTTTATCTCAAAAGTGACAATTGGTCGTGTTCGCACCAGTTGACTATGACTTTAGAATTTCCCCGTGTCGTGCTGTTTCCCAAGTGGGTCATAGTCCCCAGTTTGGTTCGTTCGTCGCGTCTGTCCATTATTTCATCATGTCGTCTGCATATTTGCATTTACCATTCCATCATATGCATCATACTATAATCAGGGCATTGTTAGCATTATCTCTTGATTCGTTTTGTCCATAGCATTGCATATCACTGCATCTAAGGGAAAAAAATTGGTTAACTATATTTAAATCCATATCACCATGATTTCTCGAGCCTACGTCGCTCAAATCATCCGGTGAAGTTATTTAAATAGAGGCAACTGTAATACCCCAAATTTTGCCCTAAGATTGGACGTTTCATCTTGCACTCCATTGCATGTTGCATCGCATTTAACCAGTCGCTAAAAAGTTCGTGTAGTTGGTTGATTTTGGCAGGAAAATACTAGGTGGCACACTCTTTGGTTCACAAACAGAAAAACGGTCGTTTGTTGGCAGTTGGCTGTAAATTGGTGAATTTGAGTTGTCGTCGGGGAATTTGAACCGTTTGAGTAATTGATGAGAATCGAGGTTGAGGTGGTTTAATCAAAAGCTATATCGAGAACGGGATTAGTCGGATAACTTAGGTGAATTTGGAATTGCTAAGTTATAAAAATAATTTTATTTCATCTTTCAGTTTTTAAGGCATTTCATTTTACACCTTATTTATTTCATTTGTAAAAACAATTCTATTTCTTTTCTCAAAAATAATAATCTTTTCATTTTTAAATAATTATTCAATTTCATTTTTAAACATTGTTTTCATTTTATGTTTTAAACACTATTTGTTTTCTATTTTCAAATCAATTATTTCATTTTTAACTTTTGTTTGCATCTCTTTGTTTAAATAATGACATTTTAAATATTGGTCATTTTCCATTTTTTAGTTTGATTTTCTTTTTAATATTAGGGTCATTTTATTTTAAGAACAAAAGCATGCATTTCTTAATAGTAAATTTTTCATTTCATTTATAATTTACTTTTTTACAATATCCAAATACAATTCATAAATAAATTAAAGAATTATTATTAATAATTATTATTCTTTACACAAAAAAAATCATAAATAATTAAAATTACAAAAGTAAAATTACCAAAATAAAATAACAATTTCCTAAAATCTCCTAAGTCTTCCGATTTATCCGACTATTATCCGACGTTTCCGACTTCCCCAAACCTGCAAAAACAGACAAAAAAATAAACTTTAATCGGTTAGTTTCGATACCCTTAGAGTGGCATCATCATCGGGTTCGATTCTCGGCCAATGGTCTATTCGTAAGCTTTCTGTTCTTATCAAAAGCAACTATGAAAGAGAGAGAGATAAGGAAGTTTTACGGAAAAGTGCTTATTTGGAAAAGCCGGTTTGGGAAAAATCACTTATTTGAAAAGTGCTTATTTCACCAAATTGTTTTTTCAGCCAAACAGCCCTTAACAACATTTCCCAGAAAATTCTAAGTCCAACAGATCAAACCAAAGTCTCCGAAAAATCAGGGGTCTGGAACAAGTCAAAGCTCATCAAGTAAATCAACACGCATGCAACAGCTTTTCCGAAATCCCAGACTACAATTCTGCGACAGTTTTTTCGCAAAAAAACCATGAGTTCCCCACGGGTTCATATTATTTCTCAGATAATTACAACAAGAACGCAAAAACCCAGGAAAACCTTGGCCCATAAATGATATCAAGAGCCAACATATAAGATCTTCGAGTTTAGAAAAAAGGAGATCGAAAACCCTAACGGCCAGAAACAAGAAGAGCGGCAGCACTACATAACACGAAGGATTCAGAGAGGTCCAAAAACCTCATCATCATCATCACTTCTAGAAAAGAAGAGAAAAGGATCCAAAAACGGCGGCAACATAATCCATCAAAAAGGGCGAACCCTCAGTGTGAAAAACGGGGAGACTCAGGAGCCTCATAGGACTCATCATCGTCTCTAAAGCAAGCAACCAACAGCGGCAACATAGTCAAAAGAACGGTTCAGAAGAAGCATGTTGCTTCGTCATCATCACCGTCAAGACCGTCGAGAAGGGCGAGAGAAAAACAGGTTTAACGAAGTTTCAAAAACAGTTTTTGCCAGCGGAAAAGCATCACCGTTGTCCCAGTCTCGGATAATATCATCGGCACTCCGCCGTAAATCACACATAGTAAGGGTTCAACATTTTGGTTTTTCTTATTTTTCATATTTTTTTTTTCAGGTAAGGTTGATGAAGAAGAAGAATGGCATGGAAAATGAGAAGAAGCTCAACCGCAAACCCGCAGGGGAAGGGGCCGCCGCCGTGTTTCTGAAATTAGGGTTCACACAACCCCTAAATTTTTCAAGAGGGGTTTTATACCCAGGAGTGTGGGTCGGGTCTGGGATGGTGGCCAGCCCGACCCGTTTTTCAATTTTTTACTTTAATATGTTTTCTGTTTTTATTTAATTGTTGTAAATAAATACTAATAAATTATTTTTATTTAATTGTTTTAGGTACTTAATTCTAACAATAAAAGCTTAGTTAACTTATAACTTTACTAAAAATTTCCCAATAACCCATTTTTAAAATTTTAACATCAACGTTAAAATAACCTTTCCTTAATCAAATATTAACATAAAAAAACTGTTTTTTCTTAAACATAATGTTAACACAATTTTGTCAATTAAACCTTTAAACCAAATATTTTTTTATAAAACAAACCTTTTCTAAATTAAAATACTTTTTCTTTAATAAAAATAAAACATTTTTTCAATAAAATTAAAACATTTTTTCAATAAAATTAAAACACTTTTTTTAATAAAAATAAAACATTTTTTTCACTAAAATTAAAACATTTTCAATATTAAAATTAAAACGTATTTTCAGCAATTATAACAAAGCCAAATTTTTCTTCATTAAAAAAACCTAAAATTAAAACATTTATTTCTATCTCTTTTTTTCCATAATTAAATTCAAAAATAATTTCTCCTTTAAAACAAAAAACCCAAAAATATAAAGTTCTTGAGTTCGCCGTTCATTTTCGTCTAACTCCCATTGGTTTGTTCATTGCAGCTCCTTAATATTTCATTTGTTCGTAATATTTTTGGCATGGATGTAATTTATGCGAGGCCATGATCGTAGTTATTTTTATTTTCGCATTTTATTTTGGGAATTGTAATTTACGCGAGTGATCGTCACGACACTTTCTTTATCGCTTTCTTTACTTTCCACAATTTAATTCTGCCGCATAGTAATTTGCCGTATTTTGCATGTTTTTACCGTTATTTTCCATCCGAAGGAATTAGGTCTAGCAGTTTGACTACCGAGTCAATAACCCTAATTTTTTACCGTTTCAAACCCTAATAGGCTAGGTGTCCCGCCGTAGACAAAAATGCCCTTTACCCTAGCTTTAGGTCAAAGAGTCGCCGTACTCTATTTTAGGGTTTCCCGTTGTGGAATACCTCATAACCCTAATTTCATTTCAACAAATTCAACGTAGAAATAGGAGTTTCAAGACTCCACGTAAGCGTGTCCTTAAGATACGTTTATTCCCCTTGAAACCTTGACCACATTCAAGACGTTTCTAACCTCCCTTACGAGAGGAACTACAATTACTCTGATTCCATTCCTGTCAGGATATGTAGGCACAAGATGCGACGTCTTGCCGAGTAAACTTAGGACTAACCCTTAGGTCTTTTAGGTCACTCTATCCCTTAGCTCAATATATACTTAAAGAAGATAATAAAATAAAAAAGCATACAATAAACAAAAGGTTCCTGTAGAGTACTACAGAAGTTTAGGGTGCTAGTATCTTCCCTAAATTTAACTAACCCCTTGCCTAGGTCTCTCCCCGCATTGTGTTTACGATGCAAAAATAGGTTTTCCCTCTTTTGACCTTTTCCTTCGGATAAATCAAAGAGCAGTTGTGAATTAAGAATTGTGATTCAAACTAATTAATAGTTTGTTATCCTATTTCCACGCAACAGGTTTACTAACTCACAATCATAATTTCTATTCACACCCTCCATTAAGCCCAATTATTAATTCTAACAATCCTACGTTTTATTATACCAATAAAATAATTCACATAATTAATTTAATTCAATAAATCACATATCTCAATTAAATCAATAAACTCATATAAATTAAAAAAATCAATTAATTCAAATAAATCACATAAATTAGTTAATTCAATTAGGTACAAAATCACACAATTAATAAATTAATTTAATTAAATGAATAATTACTAAAAATTAGGGTGTTACACATCATCTACTTGGACTACATGAGACGGATCCTCAATTCGCATAGGTGATGTCTCCATAGTTAGGTTATCTCTAACCTACACATCATCTACTTGGACTACATGAGACGGATCCACAATGTATTTTATCAACTGAGATACATGGAACACGTCATGAAGGTTAGCAAGCGACGACGGCAATGCAACCCGATAGGCTACCTCTCCTATCCTCTGTAAGATCTGATAAGGACCAATGAAACACGGTGTCAACTTACGCGACTTTAATGCCCTACCAACACCAGCCACAGGAGTAACTCGAAGAAACACGTGATCTCTTTCTTGAAACTCCAGTGCTTTTCTTCGTTTGTCATGATAACTCTTCTAGCGACTCTGATAGATCTTCATCTTCACTTGAATCATCTTAATCTTATCAGTAGTCTGCTGGACTATCTCGGGTCCAACCACGACACTCTCTCCCGACTCATACCAACACAATGGCTTCCTAAACCGTCTACCATACAATGCCTCAAATGGTGCCATTCCAATACTCGAATGAAAACTGTTGTTATAAGTAAACTCAATCAAAGGTAAGTAGTTATCCTAAGCTCCCCCGTTTTCCAACACACAAGCTCTCAAAAGATCCTCAAGTGAATGAATCGTCCTCTCCATCTGACCATCGGTCTACGAATGATAAGCAGAACTCAAATGTAACTTCGTACCCAAAGCACGTTACAAACTCTCCCAAAATCTCGAAGTAAACCTCAGATCTCTATCTGACACAATGCTAGATGGAATACCATGCAAAATGATAATCCTTTCAATGTGCAGCTTTCCCAATCTCTCCAACGGGTAATCCATTCACATAGGAATAAAGTGAGCAGATTTAGTCAGTATATCCATAATAACCCAAAAAGATTCAAAGTTACTCGGTGTCCTAGGTAAACCAAACACAAAATCCATAGATATGCTATCCCATTTCAACTAAAGAATAGACAATGGTTGCATCAAGCCTGACGGTTTCTGATGCTCAATCTTTGACTTTTGACAAATCAAACAAGAATATACAAACTCGGCAATATCCTTCTTCATACGAGGCCGCCAAAATACTTTCCTTAAATCTAGATACATCTTAGTAGCACCCGGATGAATACTCAATCCGCTACGATGCCCTTCTTCAAGAATACTCTTCTTCAGCTCAACAATATCTGGAACACAAACTCTATCATGACATCTCATGATACCATTTTCATCAATCCAAAAATCACCACCTTGACCTTGATTGATCAAAGCCAATCGATCAACTAAACCCAAATCAGATTTCTGTCCTTCTCGAATCTCATCAAGAATACCACTAGTAAGATTCAACATACCAAGCTTAACTCTGTAAGAAGTCTTCTCACACACTAAACTCAAATCATGAAATTGCTCAATCATTTCCAACTCTTTTACCATCATCATTGACATATGCAAAGATTTCCTACTCAATGCATCATATACCAATTTGCTTTACCTGGATGGTAATTCAAACCAAAATCATAATCTTTCAAAATTTCTAACCATCACCTTTGCCTCACATTCAATTCTTTATGATCAAAGAGATACTTCAAACTCTTATGATCACTAAATACCTCAAATCTCGAACCAAACAAATAATTCCTCCAAAGCTTCAACATAAATACAACAGCGGCCAACTCTAAGTCATGCGTCGGATAATTCCTCTCATGCACTTTAAGTTGCCTTGAAGCATAAGCTACAACCTACTGATGTTGCATCAACACACGTCCAAAACCCATCAAAGAAGCATCACAATACACAACAAATGGTTCTTCCGGATTCGGCAAAATCAAAACAGGAGTTGTCGTCAATCTTCTCTTAAGCTCTTGAAAACTTTCTTCACACTTTGCATCCCAAACAAAAGCTTGACTCTTCCTAGTCAACTGTGTCAACGACAATGATAACTTGGCAAATCTTTCAATGAATTTCCGATAATAACCTGCCAAACCAAGAAAACTTCTAATCTCAAAAACTGATTTTGGAGTCTCCTATTGCGATACCGCTTCAACCTTCGATAGATCAACTGCAATACCTCTACTCGAAATCACATGACCAAGGAAACTCACTTCCTTCAACCAAAACTCACACTTAGAAAGTTTAGCATACAACTGCTTCTCTTTTTACACAGATAACACAATCCTCAAATGCTCGACATGTTCTTCTTCACTCTTTGAATAGATCAAAATATCATCGATGAACACCAGCACAAACTTGTCCAAATAAGGATGGAAAATCCTATTCATGTACTCCATAAATACACCTGGTGCATTAGTCACACAAAATGGCATCACAGAATACTCATAATGCGCATACCTCGTTCTAAAAGCAGTCATCTGAATATCTTCAGCCTTCACATGAATCTAATGATACCCAGATCTCAGATCTATCTTACTAAAGACACTCGCACTAATCAACTGATCCATCAAATCATCAATCCTCGGAAGTGGGTACTTATTCTTGATAGTTATCTTGTTCAATTGCCGGTAGTCCACGCAAAGTCTCATAGAACCTTCTTTCTTCTTAACCAACAAAACTGGTGCACCCCACGGTGACACACTTGGACGAATAAACCTCTTCTCAAGTAGGTCTTCAAGTTGACTCTTCAAATCTTTCAATTCTGATGCGGACATACAACATGGAGCCATCGATATCGGACTAGTTCTAGGAATTAAGTCGATCGCAAACCCCACTTCTCGTTCTGGCGGTAATTCTCTTATCTCATCAAGAAAAACTTCTAGAAAATCAAGAACAGTTAGTAAAGTATGAATTGTTCCACTTTCACAAATTCTTAAAGTTTCCATCAACATAAACACCTTCGCACCATCTTGCACTGACTCGTTCACTTGCTTAGCAGACATAAACAAGTCTCCTTCATCATCAGGTTCAGGAAAAATAATTGTTTTGTCAAAACAGTTAATATAGACACGATTGAATTCCAACCAATTCATCCCAAGAATAACATCAAGTTGATCTAAGTGAAGACACACTAAATCAAATCCAAAGTCGTTACCAAACATACTCAACAGACAATTCAAACACACATATGGGGTAGTTACTGAACCCATAGCAGGAGTATCAATAACCATACCACCACTCATAACTGACAACTCAAGATTCAATATCTTAACACAATCAAAGGAAATAAAAGAATGTGTAGCTTCAGTATCAATTATAGAAATCAAAGGTATATCATTAACGAAACACGTACCTCGGATCAACCGATCTTCACTAGCAGTCTCCAATCCTGATAGAGCAAACACTTTCCCATTCACTTGAGCCTTCTTGGGTTTATCACACCTGGTACTAATATGCCCTTGCTCACTACAGTTGTAGCAAGTCACATTCGCACCGCTCCTACACTCCATAGCTTTGTGGCCTGGCTTGCCACACTTGAAACATTTCTGCTCAACGCTTTTGCACTCAGAAGCATGATGTCCTTCTTCACCGCATCTATAACATCTCACCAGAGTGGAAACTCCTCCCCCACTCGGCTTCTTGCTGTTATCAGCTTTCTGTTTCCCCTTATCCGCAGGAGTCACATACGACTTTCCTCTGAATTGGCCTTTTCCCTTCTTGTCATTTAAACTCTTATAGTGGGCAGATCTAGCTCTACTATCTTCATCGTAAATCTTGCTTTTGTTCACGAACTCAAAAAATCACCTAATTTCCTGATAACCAATGGCTTGCTTGATTTTAGGCCTCAAACCATTCACGAACTTGAGACACTTGGATCTCTCAGCATTGGTAGTGTTATAATGAGGACAAAACTTAATCAATTCCTTAAACCTTGCTGCATATTCAGCCACAGTTGAGTTACCTTGTTTCAACTTGAGGAAATTTTTTTCCTTCTTCCCTCATACATCTTCTGGAAAATACTTCTCCAGGAATGTCTCCCTAAAAACATCCCACGTAACCTCAACTTCATCTTCTTCAAACCTCTGACGAGTATTACCCCACCAGTCCTCGGCTTCCTCTTCTAGCATATGAGTGCCAAACTGCACCTTCTCCGCATCCGAACAATTCATGACTCGAAAGACCTTCTCGATCGCTTTCAGCCATACCTGTGCTTTGTTAGGTTCATGGGTTCCCTTGAAAATTGGCGGAAAGTTCCTTTGAAATTTTCCCAAAGCACGAAACTCGTCACCGACATTGTTTCCAACATTCACGTTGGCTTTTGGATTCTGTCCAATCGCTCCAGCCAACATCACCAAAGCTTCGACAATCGCTTCATTGTTCCTACCGACGACCATTGTTTTGGATTCCAACAGTAAAAATTTATAAGGACTAACAATATCGATAGTGTCATACACACATATCAAATATATAGGGGAGTAAACACATTAACAACATGATCAACTGACCGACCTGCTCTAATACCACTAATGTAACACCCTTCTAAACCCCGCGGAATATATATATATATATATATATATATATATATATATATATATATATATATATATATATATATATATATATATATATATATATATATATATATATATATATATATATATATATATATATATATATATATATATATATATATATATATATATATATATATATATATATATATATATATATATATATATATATATATATATATATATATATATATATATATATATATATATATATATATATATATATATATATATATATATATATATATATATATATATATATATATATATATATATATATATATATATATATATATATATATATATATATATATATATATATATATATATATATATATATATATATATATATATATATATATATATATATATATTAATCAGAGTAAATCATCATGCATTCACAAAAGGGTGTCACACATAATTTTCAAAACATCAAAAACCACCTGTCATGCTCATTAACACTTTAATAAATAATCATGTTTTTCAAGGTTTCACTTCACATGTAGCAGCAGATTCAATTTATATCATAATTCTCGTAACGGAAACATTCATGTTCATCACATTAATCAACATTACTTAGGCACTAAGGCCAACATCATAACATTCCGATGAATATAAAAAACATAACGTATAGTACATAATGTATCTCTATGACATAAACCAAGCGATACCAGCGTTACATGACCAGAGCACGACTGGACCCAACATAATTAAAATACTAAACAGCTGCATCAACATGACCTCGTAACTACAAACAGTTCTACTCCTTGATACCTATGTGATGTCGTATAAAACATCATTCCAACAAAAGGGTGAGAATTCACATCAATATTGAAATCATAAGATAATGAATAATGTAAAGCATGTCAACACCAACACCAATATTCTCACACTTCAACTTTTCTCATCCAATATCATTCAACAACCACACATTCACAACCCTCAATTCAACAAGTCATACACATGCGCATACTTTCATACAACAATTATATATGCCATGCGACTCGATGCAACTCATGCCATGTGGTACCAACACTTGTTATTATTTTTCAATTTTTACATTTAAATCGGGTCCGTCCCCTAGACCAATAACAAACAAAAGCCCGTCCCCTAGGCTTTCAAACCCCACTCTAAGTTTGGGACAAGTAACTAGTCTACACAAAACTAGCAAGCATTTCCTCTTGACAACAAATGATGCGTATACAATCAACAACCATATGAACTTAAGACCGTTCTCGCATCTTAATCCCATGCATCTCAAATAATTCATCATATAAGAATCATAACATGATTGCACACATAACACATTTCATAATAATCAAAGTATTCATACTTTCAACGTCATCATTACATTTATCAAGTATTGCACAAGAATCTATTAGATTCTATCATAATTCACAACATAGTTCAATGATTACACATAGGACAATCAATCCATCACCAATAATTGAGTTCAATATTCAATACACAATCAACTTGTTAAACAACAATTAATATCTCAATAACCAACCAAAGGTTGATAATAAATCAATACTCAAGTAAATAATAAATAATCATCTCAATTAGCCCATGTTTTAGTTAAGATTTAATTAAACGATGACTCTGTCTAGTCAAACTTCCAGTGCATGACTAGTGCAATCGATTATAGTGAACGTGCAATCGATTGGACATGTGAAAAGTTTACTTATTTCAGCTTTTGTACAGCATGCAATCGATTTGAGTTATTGTGCAATCAATTGTATGACCCAATTTCTCATATTTTTAGCTATTGTTTTTAAGTGCAATCGATTGACATCTTAATGCAATCTATTGTACCTTTTAAAATTTCATCATTTTAGCTACTGTTTTGCTGTTCAATCGATTGAAATCTTAGTGCAATCGATTGCTCAGTTTAAAAACTCAATTTCCAGCAACTTTGCTAAGTGTTCAATCGATTGTAGCCTTAGTGCAATTGATTGCTCACTGTGTGTTTTCGAAAAATTATGCAGAAAATTGTATTTTCACCAACCATTCCCTTCTTTGCTACAGTAATCGACCCCCTCATATTAGGACATTCATAACAATCAAAAATTCACTAAATTATGGGAAATCTAAGGGTTCTTCCTTACCTAACCTTTTACCCATTAATCATTAAGCCACAATCCCAATAATGAAAGAGTATCCACCCTTACCTTAGGTTTTTCTTTGGGAAGAATCCTTGATTCCTTGAATGCTTGAATTCTGAGTTTCTCTCTTCCACTCTTCTGTTCCTCTTGCCTCTTTCTCTTCTTCTCTTCTATGTTCTCTATTCTCTTTTTCTCTTCTCTTACTAACTTCTCTTCTCTAAAAACCCTAATTCTATCTCTTTTTTCTTATTTTATAAATCTCACAATTACTCTTATAATTCTATTGGGTTTACTAACTCACCATCATAATTTCTATTCACACCCTCCATTAAGCCCAATTATTAATTCTAATAAATCTACATTTTATTATACCAATAAAAGAATTCACATAAATTAATTTAATTCAATAAATCACATATATCAATTAAATCAATTAACTCATATAAATTAAATAAATCAATTAATTCAAATAAATCACATAAATTAGTTAATTCAATTTGGTACAAAATCAGACAATTAATCAATTAATTTAATTAAATAAATAATCACTAAAAATTGGCGTGTTATACATGGCATCTCAAGCAAAACAAATGTTTTATGTCACAGATCCTTCTAATAAAAGATGGTCAGTGGTTATACAAGGAAAGGTGCATGGTAGTGATGAAAATCAAGATGTGAATCTTGATATTTCTGAAACTCCTCATTTCTCAACAAATGTGCTTAGCTTCATTGAAGAGAATGAAGAACATGATGTGCATGTTATACGCACAGATCATGAGGAAGGGATATAGGGGAACTAGTACGTTTTTTTGATAAGTTAATTCGACATTACTTTGATTTCTAATTGTTTTTATTTTATGCTTGATTTGATTTCTAATTTTCTTTTTTTTTTTTGTAAACAGGTACATGGTTGATTCAACCGACAACCCTTCTTCATCTAGTAACCCTAGTAAAAGAAGATTTATAGGTCCCACTATGATGGCACAAATTGACAAAGTTCATCAAACAGGTGAAAGGATAAAGGTCGAGTTTGATTCAAGAACTTATGAATGTATCGGTGTTGGTAAAAATGCTTCTACTTTTAAGAGTTATGTAGCATCTCTTGCTCGGAAGAGATGTAGTATTTTAATAGATGAGCGGAAAGACATAAGTAAATATATAAAAGATGTTATTTGGGTTGATGTTCAGGTATTTTAGATCCAAAGCTTTATTATATTTTATAATCACATACTAACAACATATGTCATATACTAACAACAAATTCTCTATGTATATGTGTAGGCTCATTTCACTATTCCAGAATGTGATGATCCAAAGAAGGATTCGTTGAAGGATGAATGGATTAAATATGTGGGAGAGCGATGGAGGGGTTTTAAGACACAACTCACAAAAGAATATATTAGAAATCCCAAAGAAGGTCGCACTCCTGTACATGTCAAGTATAATTATATTAAAGAAGAAACATGGAATGAGTTTCTGAAGTCTCGAGATACCCCTGAATTTAAGGTTAGTAAGAACTATATTAATTTTTTGATGCATAAATTTTTTATTATGTTTAGTGATTAATAACTTTTTGAGTTTATAATAGGAAAAAAGTCAAAAGGGTATGGAAAGTGTGGCTAGAAATGTATACCCACACATATTATCTCGTGGAGGGTATCACTTGCTTGAGGAAAAAATTAAAAATGATAGGAAATCATCGAGAGATGATTCCACAGTAGATGATAATGGTGGTCCATCTCCACCGTCACACCATGAAATATGGAAGAGGGCACGAAAAAAGAAAGGGGGAGAATACACATCACATTCTACACAAGTTATTGCTGAGAAAATTATAAGTAAAATTTAGAAAATACATTAAGTATCATTATAGTTGTGATTGATAAAAACTATTGAAATTAGTTTTGTTTTTTAAATTTTGTAGGATTCTCTAGTTGAGGAAGCTAAAAAGGGTGTCTTTGTTCCAGATGGACCTAACGATATCTTTACAGTAGCCATTGGAACATCTGAGCATGGAGGTCGTGTTCGTGGTGTTGGAAAACACCATAAAATTAGCAATTTTTTTGGAAGGTCGTCTTCACGTCGACGACAACATATGGATGTAAAAGAACAACTAGCACAATTTTCTTTGGAATTGGAAGCAAAACTTAGAGTTGATTTTTATAGAGACAATTAGGTCTATGGGTCTCTCGCAAAGCACAGAAAATAAAAAATACATTGAACAAATGGAGGTTGTTGAGGGAAGCGGAAAAAGAAGTTGTTCAGCTGCCAAAGGAAGCACAAAAGAAGTGGAAGACGATGTTCAGAGATTGTTACTCATGGTTCTGAAAATGGGTGACACACACATGGAAATAAAATTAAGTCATTGTGCGAGTGTCACTAATTTTTATATGTCAGCTAAGTGTATTAGAGAGTTGTTGGTGGATTTTCATTGGCTTGACGTATCTATTCTGCAAGTTTGGTCCACGTAAGAACATTTTATTTTTTTCATTATTACTGTTAATACCTATTAATATGTTATATATCTCATCACTTTATATGCAATAAAACTGTAACAGAGGTTAAAAAATACATACAAGATAAATTACGTGACGAAAAGAGAGTGTGTCACTTACTACCATTTATTCATGGGTAAGTTTGTATGAAAGTGTGTTTTCTATTTTTTATTTTTGATAACATATATATTTTATGTGACTTTTGTGTTTTCACGCACACGCACAGAGGCCATTGGCAATTAATAGTCATTTGTTCAAGAGACAATATTGTTGTCGTCTTTTGTTCACTTTATCGGAAACTTAATCCAACCATGAAAAAAATTGTTACAAAGTAAGTTTATATTTTATCTGAATTTTGTTATAATATATGTTATAATCCATATACATAAATTTTACAAAAGTAATTTAATATTTTATGTTGCTCTATATAATTGTTTTTCCTGAATTAGTGCTTTCGAGGTTTATCAAATGGCAAATGGATATAGAAAAAAGGCTACATGGCTCCAATCTAAAGTAAGCGTGATGTAAATTATAACTCTATATTTAATTTTATCATAAGTATTCACTAATTGTGTCATTCATTTTAGACAAGGCTACAACACAACTCTACCCCATGCGCGTATTGTAAAATATATACGGAAATATTATATAAAAGTACATCAGAGTTCTCAAAACAAGTAGGATGTCACACTAAGTTACTTCATTCTTAAGAAAAAAACCAATGCTGTATAGCTTTTAATTAAACAGCGGAATAAAGTCAATTGTTTAAACATAACCTCCTCCACGAGGTGATCATACATCTTTAATCCAACAAGTAAAAGATACGTAACAATAAATCAAGACATAAGAAAAATATAATTTAATCCCGTCATCCCCTATTACGTATCAGAGCGACTCCTAGGACTCGATCAAATAGCAACACACTACAAGCACTACTCAGGTACCTGGTCACTTGCACTCCCCAAGGAGCACAAACGCAACAAACAAAAAGAGGTGAGAACTACATTCAATAAATAAGCGGTGAAATACACATGCTAAGGAGTAGTTACACACCACATATACAATCATACACATAAAACGCACATACACGTGCCACCTCAATCACTCGGCATCAATAGCCCATATTCAAATACAAATATGTAATGTGACTTACTGACTCGACACAATACATGTGATACCAACACAAATAAAAACGGTTCACCCTAGAACCCGATTCCCGTCGGAATCCGGATAAGTCATATACGTTCCTCTGAACTACAACTTATCTCCACCACAACTTCCACATGAAGTTCGGATGAACTAGGCACCCATCATGGATTCCCACCTAGCCATCTCCACAAGACACATGACATGAAATGCATGACAACACCATTATGAAAATATAATAATAATTTCAAGCATAATTCACGATCATCAATGATGCACATGAGCCATCCGCTCAACATAATCTTCTCGGGAATTACCATCATCACACCAGATCGTCCTCACTAGACGGTCCTGACCCACACATATCAATCACACCCCTAAGGGCAATACATAAATCTCCATATTCTCTCTAATTAAATTCATTACTAATCTTCCTTAGGTTCATTTTAGTCATATTAGTCCTACCTATTAAATGAAATTGCGTTCCAAGCAAAATCTAGGGAGAATTCACAAAAGTGGGAAAAAGTCATCCCAGGCCTGCCCATACACGTAACACCCTTCCCCATACGCGTATTGCCCTGCTGACATACGCGTATGGACACTCTCTTACACGTAATGGCAGAGGCTGGCACCCCTCCAAATTCCCTCATGAAAACCCTTACGCGTATGACTACCCTTCATACGTGTACTGACCAAGCCAATACGCGTATGGTACGCATAACACCAGAGGGTCGTGCTAGCCTTAGGGACAGGGCATGTCTGCTACGTGTACATCCCTTGGGAAGTCCCCCATACGCGTATTGACACCCGCAATACGCGTATGACCAGCATATCCGTCAAAAAAACTCAAATCTCAGCATTCTCACGAGTTTCATCTAAAGATCCCTCATCCTACCTTCCCATTCCTCCTAAAACTCAAATTTTGATCGATTCCAATGAATCCTATCTTCTACCCTTTCAAGATTCTATTTGTTAGATCTCATTTCTATTACTGCTAAACCCTTAATTCTCAGATCTAACATCTGTCATAATTTCACCACAGTGTTCATAACTTTTCACACGAATTTTGGATCAGTTCTAGATTCGTTCACCCAACACCAGACCAAAATATTCAACAATGACAGCAATTACATGGAAAATCATATTGTTACAAAAATCAAACCAATAAGCAAGAACAAACAGAATTCCTACGAGAGAAAGGACCTCTCACTACCCTCTCATGTTAAATCACCCATATTGAAATCCATTCTCCCCCCCTTACCTTGGATTTGAGCTCTTTCTTGGCAACAATGGAGAAAATTTGTTCTTTTTTCCCTAGCTCTCCTTTCTCTATCTCTTCCTCTTTCACGAATGTTAACTGTTTAATCCCACTAATACTCTCTAAACTCTCTTAAACTTATTTGTAATTCATTTAATCCAATTAATAATAATAATAATAATAATAATAATAATAATAATAATAATAATAATAATAATAATAATAATAATAATAATAGTAACTACAATCCTATTAATATTATATCAATAATAATTAAATAATAATATCAATAACCATAGTATTCTTATTATTGTTATTAAATTTTTAACATTATTAGTATTATAGGTCCACCTTACCCCAACTAAGGTCACCTCTCACCCTTGCCCCTAACTCCATACCCCTTATTAAGGACATCACAATAGATACGCACACAACGAAGTATAAAATGACTAAATAATTTAAATGGGGTGTTACAGATATTGTCTCTGCCAACATAACTAAGTCTTGGTTACAGGTAAATAAAAATAAGTTTACTTTGTTATTTACTTTGCGTTTTGCAACTTAAGGTGAATTTTCAAAGAATTAGTTTATATTGTTATTTACGTATTATAGGTACTTGATGACCCAACAGAATTAACACAAGATGATTTGTATGATTTGCGACTCCGCTGGGCAAAATGTTTCTTTGAGTTATATAAAAATTAAGATTTATATGGTGAGTTATATAGAATTGTCTATATATATCTGAATTGAGTTTCTTGACTTTGGTATTGTCTGCTGATGTTTATTGGTATTATTATTTATTGTCAGCAAACGTGATTTTGGTGTTGCCTACCGAAGCTAGCTACAACTCATTTCTTGTGGATTGCATGTTGATATTCAAGTGTGGTTAAGGACGTATAAATGGTTGAATATTTTTCTTTGGTTTCATGGTTTTGTTGTTGTTTTAGTGCACCGTGTAAAAATACATATAATTTTGTACACTTGTGTGTATACTAGTTTATGACTTTTGTAAATCAATTTGTTCCTGTTGAAGAATATGTGTATCCTAACTATTTGGTGCAATGAAACTATAAGGTTAGTTGAAAAAATATGAAAATTATATTGCATACCAAATAGGGACTAAAATGTGGTATGTGTGATGTTGGAAAAATATGAAAAATTTAGTACCAAAAAAGCTACAGGGATTCCACATCAATTCGGATAAAAATTAGAAAATTTTTAAAGATAAATAACCTACATTTTACATCGGTTGAGCCTAGAAACCGATGTAAAAATATAATTTTTGAAGACACGTAGCACACCTTTTACATCGGGCCAAAAAGGCAACCGGTGTAAAAAACACACATGTGACACCTTTTACATCGGGCCAAAAAGGCAACCGGTGTAAAAAAACACACATGTGACACCTTTTACATCGATTCTGCTGAACAACCGATGTAAAAAACACACCTGTGACACATTTACATCTGTTTTAAATACCAATTGATGTAAAAAGTGATTTTTTAAAAAAACAAATAATAAATTCATATTTCACATCAGTCTTAACTGTCAACCGATGTAATAGATGTATTTTTTACACCAGTCTACGGCCAGATGCAAAATGTCTTTGACTTACTACATCGCTTGGCTTTACATCGGACCCAGACCCAATGTAAAATATGGTTTTGACCCGATGTAAAAAGTCATTTCTGCACTAGTGATTAATTGTAACACAAATGATATGTCTCGATTGAATTTTAGACTAGCAATCTATGGAGGACTTTTCATGATTTTTTAGGAACCTATTTAATTGCATTATAAGTAAATTTTTAATAGTTGAAATTACATGTATCATTTTGCCTATAGAGCATGTTTCTAGGAAGAAAATTAAGTTACAACCAATAAATACAAAGCACAAGATTAGAGTATCTTCTTCCAATAAGTTGGGAGGAGCACGACATCCTTCAGGATTACAAACTCCGAAGATCATCCTAACATCTGATCTAGGTATATATATGGGACTTTGCTTCAAAAAGCAAAATGACATGTTTGTTTCTTCCTATGATATATATCCTTCATCATTGAAATAAGATTTCCATTCTTCTTCTATATCAGAGGGATCATTTTCCTCGATGGTGTTGACTTCTTGAGATATTGGGTGGAGGAAGCTCCCATTGTGGAAGAAATTTTGAATAAGTCTAGTGGCCTTATCCTTTTTTGTAACATTGGTAAATGCTGGGGAAAACTGATAACTTTCTTTGTCTTGTAATCAATAGGAATCACAACTTGCCTCTATCCTTTTATGTTTCTGCTTCTTAATACTTGGAGAGCGTCTTTATATGAGGAAATCGATGTTCCTTCTTCTTTATGATTCTCATTTCTCATAAATAATGCTTGAAATTGAGTTCCAATGACCTCCTCTGGTTTCAAATATGAGAATCATGATAGGTTGCTCACGATTAGAGCTTGTCTTTTGCATACTATGATCAACTTGTCGTTTTTGACAAACTTCAGCTTTTGGTTAATTGTCGAAGTGACTGCCCCTGCTTCATGTATACGTCGCTCAAATGTCCATGAATTGGAAGTTGACATGGAAGGTGTGGGGACCAATGGTTATGAGAAGGTAGACTTCGCCAATAACGGTCTTCCTGGATCCGTCAAAAGCTTTGGCTATGATCTCGCTGCCTCTCATGGGGGCACCTTGATTACGAACTTCAGCTTGAGGTTCATTTTCTTTTGTAGGTTCTCCAACTCCTTTGTTGAAGATTCAGACACTTCGGGAGACTCGATTGATATCAGCAATGTTGACAACTAATGGCAGTGGAACTTTTTTTCCATCTTCTATTATGGTTGTGCCGTATTTGTACAGAATAGCTTTCTCTGACTCCTATGGAATTGGGCCTGGAAAGTAGATGACCAAAGGGGTTATCTGGTTCTTTTGATTGTCATAACTAACCTCAATTGGTTCCAGCTTAGGAATGTTGGAAATTTTCCCACTGTCAAACGGGATATCCAAGCTTTTTGGCTCATCAAGCCGAGGAATTACGGTGAAAACATCCTCGTTGAATCCATAATTCATAAGTTCTCTTTCATTGAGAACTGCGATGGTTCTTTTATCCAACAGTTCTTGAATCTCATTTCGGATTAGGAGGCAGCCTTGCCGGCTTCTGCAACATTCTCTACAAGCAAAGTGATCATGATGGTTTGGACTAAAGTAGTCAAGTTCGCACAAGCATTTGGGAAATTTGATCAATGATGTTTCAATGTTTTTTATGTCATAAACTGCATATTTTCTGAGGAAATCTTGCGCCATGTTTATTGAATGAGAACTCAGGCATAACAGGGTTTCCCCTTGGTCAACTTGATCCTAGAGAGCTGCAGGTAACATCCTTGTCTATTTTCCGAGCATACTCGACAACGTTCATAATTGTGAGGTGGTATACGGTCCTACCCACTCTGAATGCAGTGCATCTTGACCAAATCCATTTCTAGCAAGTGGAAGTCACATCTTTGGTGTCTTTCTAGATTTCCATTAGTTATGCTGACTTGACATGTGCTTTCATCTTGGTAGATTAGAAGCCACCAATGGTCCAACAGATGTTGAAGAGTTCTTTGCACAACACAACCTTGATCATTTTCGGAGCAATCCTTGTAGTCTTGATAATTATGCGAGGATAGAAAACCGAGTCTGACTTATTTGGCATGTAATTCTACCGATGTTGGTACCCATTAAATGAATATTGAAAATCTGAACCATGTTGACCTGATGATCATTCCTTCCATGGTAGTCTTGGATCCATCCTAGATCCATTTGATGCTAGAGGGATTTTTATACAAAAGAATATCCTTGATTGTCTTTTGAGGAAATTGAGCAAGAGTTATAGTCGCGCAACGTCAGATTGTAGTACTACCTTTGTCTTGAGTGCATCACAACTAGATTGGCATTCATCACACAGATGCCATGATTTTGAACAATGCCTGGATGTTCGTAAGCCAAATTTACTTCCTGAATCTGGTGATCTTGGATCCAGCCTAGATCCATCTGTTCTTGAAGAGTTGCTTGTACGGTGATGCACCCTTGATTCTTCTTGGAACAAATGTCGCATTGATGATAGTCGTGAGATGGCACATGGTCATATCCGCTTTGCCTGCAATGCAGTTTTACCAAATTAGTTCCCAGTAGGTGTATGTCGCGAATTTGATAACTATGTCTGGTCCTTTATCTATCAAGTTTACTGAAGCCTTTTAATGTTGTGGCAACGGATTCATTTGAACATTTTGATTCGTATCTTTGAAAGATAACACTCTATTTTTGACGAGCCTTTGTATGTCGTATATGAACCTGAGGAATTTCTCAATGTTATGCCTCGGTCTTCCTTGATGATAAGGGCAAGATTGATCAGCTTTGAACCAACAAGGGGGATTATCCGGCACCGTGAGAAGAGTCCTAGTTTGAATGTTCCCTTTTTCCAGCAGTAATAGGAACGGTTCTGCATATAACATTGGTATAGGGTTGTTGCACCCCAAAATTTTCCCAACATTTCTTTACCTAGCTTATGTTTCATTTCATTCACATTAGCATTATCATTTGCATTTCATTGATATGGATGCAGGAGATCAAGGGGTATGATTACCAATTAAGAGATATACAAGACTATGAAGCCAGCTGGGAGGCTTATTCAGGTGTTCAAGGGTTGATATCCTTGTCAGAGAAGTTAAAACATCCTCAGAGAGAGTGATTGAAGCCAAGTGTGTGTCTCCTAACTTGAGAGTTGTGGGAAGTCATCAGATGATTCTGAAGCCATGAAGTTAGACTTGAGGTCTTGAGAGAGCTCATGAGAAGTGTTGAAGATCACTTTGAGGCCTAGGCAGGTCATTGTGCAAGATTAAGAAGCCTCAACCATGATTGGTGCAGCTAGGGTTTGACTGGGTCAACCCTAAGTCAACTGATGATTTGAAGAAGTTTGAGACATAATTCAAGAGCCATGTGATCATGGATGGATACATTGAGATGTCATAAGGATGATCCCAAGGCTATCTCATCATGATTGAAGAGTTTGAGAAGTTTCAAGCTAGGGTTTCTAAGGCTTGACAGTGTAAAATCCCCTAGTTTGACCCCTATCTTCAAGGCAATTTAGCTCAAGATGTGATTGTCATATCATCTTTCCCCTAACATGATTTTTGTAGAGCATGGTCTTAGCTTTAATTTGAGTGCTAGAAGTCCTTGATAGGATTTGTAGAACTCAAGTTATGACTTTGACAAGTTACAAGTCATCTGAGGTATGTGAATTTGGAGCTTGAGAGTTACCCAAATTGCACGGCATTTTCTCCCTAGAAGGATGACTCCTATGAACTTTTGGTCAACATGAATTTTGTTCCTTATCCTCTTAGATTTCCATAGAGTACTAGAAGTCCTTGATAGGATTTGTAGAACTCAAGTTATGGCTTTGACAAGTCAAGGGTATTTTGGGTATTTGTGATTATAGGTCATTTGTGATCATAGGTCATTTTCACCAACTTAGAGGCCTCAAATGAAATTTGTTTCAACTAGAAATTTGCTCAAAATGGGGTCTTAACCTTTACCATGCATCAAGGAGACATTGAAATGGCTCAAGGAGAGACTTGGTTCAAAGAATTTTGAAAAAGGAAGAATTAAAGGGATTTAATGACCCAAAATTGAAATAAATCATTTTGTGTCCAAACAAGGCAAAATAATAGGTCATTTTGATTGGAAAAATAGTTTTAGAAACTTTGGCAATATTGGAATTTTTGTTTGAGGTCATTTTCATACCATTCCATGTTGTTTCTTCATGATGAAGCAACACATCAAACTCACACCATTGGCTTGCAAACAAGGAAATTAACCTAACAAGCTAATCCAATATCTCATGAGATGATGATTACAAGCATTTTCATGCCCAAAGGGAGCCAGAATCGTGACAGGTGTGAATGACATTTTGGAGAGAAATTGAAATTGCAAAATCTCTTATGGAAGGTTACAGAACTTTCTAGATGATTCTAATGAGTTCTATATAAGCCTTAGAGTGTGTTCAGCCATTTTTTTGGGAAAGATTGATCCCTGAAGCAGAGAGAGAGCGATTGAAAATTCAGAGGTGCAAGTTGAAATCGTATTCTGAGTTCAAGGCCAATCCAAGAGAAATTGAACTTTGCATTAGCTTTGGAAGGTGATTTAGAGTGAATCTGCATCATCTTGAAGGTTGAATCGAGTGAGAAGTGCATCTGTTACAAGCTCAAACACAGGTTTTAACTTCTTGAAATTTCTCTCTAATTATTTGTTTTCAGTGAACTAGAAGCATGTGGTTAGGTTCCTCTTATGATCTAGATGGATTTAGGATGGTTAATTACATGATTAGAGACAATGCTAGGTGTTGTGCAACTTCTGTTGAGATGGATTTCTCATGATTCTTGGAGTGTTATTCATAATTGGATGGTGGAAATTGATCAGTGAAGAGTGAGGATTACATTAGTGGCATTAATTTTAAGAATCATGATGATCAAGATTTGGTGGATTTCTGAAATTGCTATCCTGTTTGGAGTTGGAGAAAGAATTAGGGAATTTAGATGATGGATTCGTGATCAGGATGAAAAATTGACCAAGATGATGATTTGTTTTGTCATTTTTGATGACCTGAGAAGAGCACCTCACCGGAGAAGACGGTGGCGCTGCAGCTCAGGCCACCGTCTGAGAATTCCCTCCATCTCAGTTTGAATTAGGGACGATGAACATGGACCCTCAGATGAAGAGTGGACCTTTGACTCATGCAAGGAACGGATGGCCACAATTGCATCTCCAAACTCTGAAGAGAGGCTTCTGAATGAAACACACTGTTTCATTAATTGAAATGGCTTGGGCTTAGTACGTAGATTGTTATCCACACCCCCTTTGGCCCAAGTCTGTGAACTGAACTTGAAATCATTGCTATTTGTCACGCCAGTTTTATTAATTTCTTTGATTTTCTTTTATTTTCATCATTTCATATAGTTTTGGTAATAATTCATAAAAAATCGGAAAATAATCCAAATTGATCCAATTTTTTTTCCCTGACTCATGAATGAGTCTAGAAATTTATTGAATAAAAATATTAGGAATTCATGCATTTGTGATTTTAATTGCATTTTTTTACATTTTAATTGACATTAAATTACTTATGGTTGATACCTTGGTTTGCTGAATTTTGTGTGATCAATTGGTGATGATTCTTGAGCTAATTTTTTGTGTGAGTTAGATTAGACATGCATGTTACTCTAGTAATTTTCTCACATTTTTGTGATGAAATTAGGTATTAGTTTTAAGTTGAAACTTTAGGTGCTCTAGTTTTAGGGTTTAAGCTTAGTACCTTGTGATTTAGGATTTATTTCTAGGACTTTGTGGATGATTCAACCCCTGGATTTTGTACGATAGATTCATGATTGAATTAGGTTCCAATAGTTATTTTTGTAGGATTTTACAATTGGTTTTAGTATTTTAGTTAGGATTAACTTTAGTACTAGGTTTTAGGTGATCCTAACTTGCTAATTCAACTAGATTGACTTCTTTAGTTCCCTTAGATTAGGGTTTTGCCTCTCTTGATCTTGGATGATATTGAAGGCATGTGTGGGATGCTGAGGAATGCTTGAAGAAGCTTGGATGTGAAGATTTCCCTTCTTTTGGTGTAGTTTTGTTTAGGTGTTAAGATTAGGGTTTGTAAGTAGAGCTTCTAGATAGATTCTCTTCTTTCATAAACATGGAAGGTGTTGATCACTTCCATTCTTCCCTATGATGTAAGGTCCCCTTGTGAAGGCCTCATCCCTCCTTTGGTAGGATGTGTGGCTCTTCACAGGTTGGTAGAACCTTTGAGGGTTCCTTTCTCTGATGATGGAGTGCTTAGTGGTGACCTTTGGTCTTCACTTTGCTTTCCATTATCCAAACCTTGCTCTTGTTAGATGAATCTTTCCCCCTTGCTAGAGGATGGAGTTCCTTGTTAGAAGATTGAAGATGCTAGAAGTTGATACTTCTCTGTATTTGAAGACTGCCATTGGAGTTGAAGCTTGAAGACCAAGAAGAACAAGTTGACACTTGTGAAGGAAATCCTGCTGAGATCAAATGAAGAGCTGAAGCTTGAAGATGGAGAACAAGTTGATACTTGTGATTGATGTGTTAAAAGCTTGAAGAAGTAAGTTGATACTTGCTATTGAAGATGATAGCCTTGCAGACTGAGGACTGAACTGCTATCAGAGGAGAGCTTTGCTGTGAAAGCTGTGGAAGCTGTTGATCTGCTTTCTTTCCTGTCTGTTTGCTTGCTGTGCAACTGTATTGATGTCACTTGTTTGATTTGCTTGATGCATTAGAATAAGTTCATATTTAGATGGATTTAAGCTAGGAGCATGATTGCACTAGAGGTTGAGTTGCTCCCTCTGCTTGTATTGTTACTGTATGGCTTTGCTTGCGGGTATTCGGTAGAGCTCTGCTCCCTTGCCTATGTGGGTTGTGTTTGCTTGATGGCATTTTATTTCATTTCTTTTGTAGGATTGCAGTTGTTATATGTTGCTTGATAGCATGTTATTTCCTCTGTATGATTACAATTATTTAAATCTGGCTTGAGGTTGAGATGAGCTTGTGGAGGCTGATGCCCCACACACATTTCCTCCCTCACTTGCATTGCATGCATTTTACAGTTGTTTACTATTTACTGTTTAAGCTGATGCTTTATCTGTTTCTGTTTATCATTGGCATGATCCCTTAGGAATCTCACTTCCTTTGATAAGGAAGTGATGATTAGAACTTTAGGTTGAAACCTATGCATGATAACTTCTAGGAGTTCCCTGTTTCAAACCTCAACCATAGGATGAATCCTTGGCATGACAACATTAGTACTTGATAGTCCCCCCTTAGTTGAACCTGTTCTTTCTCTCTTTTCATCTCAAAACAAATTAAAATACAATAATAAAGGTTAACTGACGTCGTACGTTACGAGCCTTAAGCTATCTCAGAAAGGATTATTGGAGAGCTTCTTTTCAACAGTCTAGATGTTTAGTATAGCACCCTTTGGGTGACATGCGACGCATTCACTCTCAAGTCATAGTCTCTAGTGCGATATTGGTTGCAAACATCCATAAAAATAGTTCTTCCATAAAAGACAGAAAACAAACTTCAAACCTTTTTGCCCCGTGGGCCCGTAATTCAAAGGAAGCTTTTCTGAAGAAAAGAGTGTTGTTAACTCCCAGTTCTCTTGCAAACGGTAACGCATAAGTCTCCAAGGGTCGAGCTGCGTACATCCAACTGCTGGAACTGTTTTTTAACCCTACTCGATAAAACAGATGAATCTGAACCCCCATAATTCTTATTATCCCGAACTATGTAAGCTCTTATCTCTCATACCTGTTTAGAGTACGTAGGTACAATACTGATGTATTGGCGAGCCACCTTCCCCCATATCCCGTAGTTAGCCGAACTACGTTGACTCTGATTTCTCATTCTCTGATGAGAATACGTAGACATAAAGTGCGACGCTTTGCCGAGTCATTTTTCTTTTCCTTTTCAGAACAGCCTTGATAGATAGATAGATAAAACCAACCCGTCAGATAAACACAACGAGCATGGATCCCATCGAGTACGATGGACGTGAGGGGTGCTAATACCTTCCCCTTGCGTAACCGACTCCCGAACCCAGACATGGTTGCGATGACCTTGTCTTATACCTTTTCGTCAGGTTTTTCCGATCGTTTCCTTTCCCGTTCTGAGGGATAAATTACGAAAGGTGGCGACTCTTTTCTTTTGCCGACACTTTATTTTCGCGGTAGCGACAGGGGTCAAAACCTAGTAATCATGGAGAACGATTGTTGTTATTGTATTATGGGCATTCCTGCTGAAGAGGTTATTGTTACCTTTGTTGATGCGGTTGTTGATTCGACTGGCTCTGAGCAACCTGTGGCTGATAGGATGAAGCCGGTGCTGGGTTGATAACTAAAGATACTGCTGCCACCTGCCAAGGTTGATACCTTCTCCTTTGTTTACCCTGAGAGATATTACTAATATCTTTCTCTTTCTTATTTTTGAAAGTACTCCCATATCTTTTAGTACTGCTGGATGGCTCAGTGTCTTTGATCAGTCGACCTTCTCGAACTGCTTCCTCAAGGCGTACCCCCATGTTTACCATCTCGGTAAACTCACTAGGTGCACTTGCGACCATTCGGTCATAATAAAATGAGCTTAAGGTTTTCAAGAAGATTTTTTTCATTTCATTCTCCTCAAGGGGAGGACAAATCTGGGTGGCAATTTCACGTCGTCTTTGAGCGTACTCCTTGAATGTTTCCTTATCTTTCTAGGACATTGCTCTGAGCTGGTCTCTGTCTGGCGCCATATCCAAATTATACTTGTACATCTGAACAAAATTTTCCCTAAGATCTTTCAAAATACTGATCTTTGCATGATTTAATCCTATGTACAATTTTAGCACGACAACGTTTAAACTATCTTAGAAATATTGGATTAGTAGCTGTTGGTTTTTTGTCTGGGTAGACATCTTTCGAGCGTACATTATCATATGACTCTGAGGGCATGAATTGCCTTTGTATTTTTCAAAGTCGGGTACTTTAAACTTGTGTGGTATTTTTACATTAGGGACCAAATAGAGGTCAACGACAATTTTTCCAAACAAGTCCTAATCATGCATAACATGCAGTTCTTTTTGCATTTTCAAGAACTGTTCTTGGAATTCATTCATTCTTTTGTATACTTCTTCATTCTTGCCAGGAGTGGTATGAAGAATATGTTCCTCTAGGATAGTATGTATCACAGGTTGTGATATGACATTACTGCAGTAACTCTTGGTGTTTCAGTGACCTGAAGTTTGTAACCTTCAAGTACGAGAGTCTCTGTCGTAGCCCTTAAATCTTTGTTCACCTGAAGTTTGTAACCTTCAGGTCCAGAGGATCTGGCTATGGCTTTTGTGTCTTCAGCGACCGGTGGTATGTATCCTTCAGGTATAAAATTAAAAGGAATGCCCCAGGGAAAACCTTTAGGCATATTGAACTGAGGAAGACTGGTGAGTATCTCAAATGTAGGTGTATACACAATTTCAGAGATTACTGTCTTTTGAGCTGGTTGATCCTGAGCTACTGTCAGGGATTCAATCATGTCGTTGAGTCTTTCCATACCCTATTTTAGAATAGTGACCTCCTCTCTCAATTTTCTATTCTCTTCCTCAAGATTGTCCACTTCTTCTAACGATTGGCCCGAGTATTGTACAAATGAGACTGTTTGACACTAAACTGTGACACATGTGTGAGACTCTTTGACAAAGACGAGTAATGCAAGAATGATGAAGGATATGCAAAGAAATGGGAATGGATTTTTTTGTTTTGTTTACAAAATAAATTTTAATAATTATGTCGCAAATATCATACCACGATGAATTTTTTTTTTTGAATTCAAGGGATTACAATATCTTACAAAAAAAAAGTACATTATTTTACAAAGTGCAGGAAGGAAAACTAGGTCTATGAATTCTAGGGCTTTCCTGACGAAGGTCCAAATGCTGGTTGTTTACTCTCTTTTCTCTTCTTTGATCGGGCCCCTTCATCCGTTGTCGGGTCAATGATCCTTTTCCAAGTGAAAGGAAACACCAGGCTTCTCCGCTCCTCTTGACTTTCTATAGCATGTTGCTCTAATATCTCAATCAGAGTATCATTCTCTCTCAGTAGCTCTTGGATCTCTGTGCATTCCAAATTGACAATTTGGTACTTGTTCTTCCAAGAGTTCTTCTCGCGTTGGACTTGTTGAAAGCGACCTGAAGTTTTTCTATGTCATTCATGAAGTAGAGAATAAATTCTTTTATGGGAAAAACTTCCCGATGGGGTAAGGCATCTTCGATTTGATGGCTCTGGTTTGCACCTATCAAAGATAAGGCTATGCAGAGATGTCATTTAGCCTTCCCAAAGACTCTCTGTCTTTCCTGTGAACATGTTGCCAGGCATGCACAACTTCCTTCTTAAGTGCTCTGTCATTTTCTCCTTCCTTGAGGAAAGACCTTCTAGATGAATTTTATATGGTATGTCCTTCATCAGGTATCCGAACTGACGATGAGCTAACATTAGATAATAATTGATCCCTCCTTTAGTACCAGTGAGAGGTACATTGGGGAAACTTCCACATTTGACAATGATTTTTATTCCTTCATAGACCCGATTGTACCAATATATGTCAGAATGGGTGAGATACATAATCTTTTGCGACCATCACATACCACTTTTGTGAACCCAAAAAGCAGCAGATTTGGGTAAGTTAGAAATAAACCATTTGTAGAGAAATGGTACAAGAATGTAATCATTCCTCCACTGTACAAATTCCTTAAATGGACTGAGTGATAAGCATCTGCGAGCAAAGTTGAGACTTGATTCCCTATTAAGAATATCTTGAAAGCGTTGATATCGACTAAGTTGCCAATGTTGGGAAAGAGGATTAACCCATATATAAGCAGAACAAAGACATCCTCGAAAGCAGTTATGTTTCCTATGATGGAAAAGTATAAGGCTTTCTCCATCATAAATTTAGTTGGTAAACCTTGAATTCCTCTTTTGGTGGTCATGTGAGTTTTGATATCTGATTCTTCGAAAGAGGTAGCTTTTGCAATAGTTTGATCTTTGGGAATTTCTTCCAGTCTTGAAAATAGATCTTGATTAGTGATAGGTAAATCAATCAGATGAGAGTACTCTTCCAATGTTGGTGTGAGTTGATAATTTGGATATGTAAAGCAGTGGTATACTAGATCATAGAACTGAACCAATGTAGACAGAACTCGTTCCACCATATTAACCTTCAAAAGAGACAACAGTCCTCCATGCTTAGCTCTGAAAGCTTCAGGATTAGTAATCAAACTTCCCAATTTCCTCAGCTCTTATAATTTTGGAATTCAAAACAATGACAATAGCGACTGGAATTTCACATAATGCCAATAACCATTGGACTTTACCATAGATTTCTAATAACAACTAGACTTCAATGGGAATGCAGTTAACAACCCATAAGCTAAAGAAATAAACTAGTGACAACTGGGGTAGAAATGTTGGTAACAACCAAGGATTTGAAAATATGGAGGATGCCAGCAATGACTGGACTTAAGAAACAAGATGTTAGTGACGACCAAAGATCTGGAAGCATGCTAAATACACATGATATGGCATGATGCTAATGATATATGATATGCAAGAGCTGACTCTAACAAAAGACCAGGCATCTGGAGACTAAAAGGGAAACATAGATAAACATATCTACATCACTGAGGAAACAAAAATCACATTGAATTCAAGGAAATAAGGTGTCTAAAGGGCTACTGGGAAATAAACACACTCTACTTAGGAAATATAAGGCTCAAGCAAGCTTGTTGGAAATGGCAGTGTAACTTCAGCAGAGATATTAGATTACTCCAATAAGGATGAATCCTCACACTATCAAAAATTGTACCGTATAGAGGATACTGGAGATGCTGTCTTCAATCTTGGTAACCACACAACCATTGAATGAACTACCCAACAAATAGAGTTAACCTGAGTTTTAATGGGGAAACATGGTGAGATGGAACATTAAGGCTTCTTCCATCTTAAGGCTTCTAAGGGAACACGTGATTTCCACTTAATCCTACCACAAGCCAAAGCAACTATATGTTTTTGTTAAGTTTTCAAAAACTATCTTTTAAATTCAAAAAATTTTGTTGTCAAAATCGTCATCAACGAATAAATGATGTTTTGCATAACAAAGAAAAAGTAGAGAAAATAGTAAATTACAAACAATTAAATGGTCCAATATCTTATTTTATTCAAGAATGGTAGCTTGCAAATGACACAGCTCTATGGAATATTTACAATTTGAAAATGGCAACGGGGAGAAAGTTACATTGAATCCAATGACAATCTAACCCTACTAACTAAGAGTTCTTCAAAACCTCGCTTCTGAAAAGAGCGATTGAAATGAACTTCTCGTGTAATCTTCTGCAGAAGTGACAACCATCTGATGCAGTGAAATGCCTTTTCCCCCTAATTTTTTCCTGGGTCTCCCTTTCGGGTTTTCAATCCACCGGGGCACTCATTTTTCCTAAGCCTCCCTTTCGGGTTTTCGACTTAGCGAGCTTTTCTTTTTTCATTTTGTCCCTAATTTTTTCCTGGATCGCCTTCATAGGTTATGATCCACCGGGATACCCATTTCTGCCTAAGCCTCCCTTTAGGATTTTCGACTTAGTGGGTTCTTTTAGGCATAATAATTTTATACTACATCAAAATTCACAAGGTGAGTAAGTTATTCACCGTCCATCATTGTGAGAATTAACGAGCCTCCAGAGAAGGCTGTTTTTACAACAAATAGGCCATCATAGTTAGGTATTCACTTCCCACTCGTGTCCTTATGAAATGGAAAAATCTTCTTGAGTACAAGCTCTCCTTCTTGGAACTCTCAGACACGAACCTTCTTCTCAAAAACTCTCTTGATCCTCTTTTGATACAACTGACTGTGACACATTGCAGTCTTGTGCTTCTCATCAATAAGGTTCAGTTGATCAAATCTTTCTCTAACCCGTTCCTCTTCATTGAGTTTAGCTTCCATCAGAACCCTCAGAGATGGTATCTCAACTTCAATGGGAAGAACTTCATCCATCCCATATACCAATGAAAAGGAGCTTGGCCCTGTCGAATTGTGAACAGATGTTCTATATCCATGCAATGCAAATGGAAACATTTCATGCCAATCCTTATAAGTCTTCACCATTTTCTGCAAAATATTCTTGATGTTCTTATTTGCAGCTTCAACAACTCAATTCATCTTCGGACCGTAGGTAGAAGAGTTGTGATGTTCGATCTTTAAGCTATCACACAACTCTTTCATTTTCATGTTGTTTAGATTGGTTCCATTATCTGTTATGATTCGACTTGGGATTTCGTATCGACAGATAATCTCCCTTTTGGTAAAACGAGCAACCACTTGTTTAGTTACGTTAACATAAGATGCAGCTTAAACACACTTCATGAAATAATCAATAGTAACAAGGATGAATCAATGTCCATTGGATGCCTTTGGCTCGATTGCTCCAATCATGTCGATGCCCCCACATAGAGAATGACCAAGGTGATGACAACACGTTTAGCAATGTTGGAGGTACATGCCCCTTATCCGTATAAATCTAGCACTTGTGGCATTTCCTGGCATATTGGATGCAATCGGTGTTTGACCATTACCACAAGAGTACATCCACCTTATCAATGTTTGACCATTACAACAAGAGTACCACTAACATTTAATATTAGTGTCCAAAGACTTGATATTGATGGTTCACTAGGTATTTGTAGATGGGTTATGTCATTATTTGAACATATTGATGATTGATTTTTATTTTATTTTTATGTGACTATATTTATAGTGTTTATTTTGTTCTATTTTGAACTATGATTGCTTTGATATCTGCTAATCTAAATTCAGTTTGGGTCCTTAATGGAGAACGTTCCAAAGATTGGAAGGAGAACATGGAAATTATCCTTGTTTGCATGTGGTTCTTGACCTTGAGTTATAGATGAAGAAACCACTTTCTCATACATAATCTAGTACCTCAGAATAGAGAAAATATTTTGAGAAGTTAGATCGTTTGCATGAGCCTCACGATCATTAGGAAGAGTATAAGTCTATGCAAGACAACAATGTTTAGGAACTTGTCCAGTGGCCAGAAGATGTGAAACCCATTGGTTTCAAATAGATTTTTAACACCAATCGACTAAGGGTTATAAGATTCTTCTTGTGGCTAAGGGTTATACTTAAAAGGAAGGGTTTGACTTTAAAGAGACTCCCTCTTCCGTTTCAAAGAAAGATTTTTTTAGTGAAATCATTGTTCTTGTTGCACATTAAGATTTGGAACTCCATCAAATGGATGTCAAGATCAGACTCCTCAATAGCAACATTGATGAAATGATATAGATGATGAAAGAAAAAAACTTTGTGTCGGGAGACTCAAAGAACATGGTTTGCAAATTGACAAATTTCATTTATGGACTAAAACAGGCATCCCGTCAGTGATACCATAAATTTCATAAAGTAATTCTTTCATTTATTTTTGAGGTGAATGTTGTTGTAGATTGTAGGTATCACAGTTTTAGTAGGAGCAAGTACATATTCTTGATCATGTATATTGGTGACATACTGCTTGCCACCAATGACATAAGCATTATGCAAGAAACAAAGAAATTCCTATCAAGAAAATTTGAATTAAAAGATCTTGGTGATGTTTGATTTGTATTAGGAATTTACATATAATGAGACCAATCTTGAGGTATTCTAGGATTATCACAAAGGAGCTATATCGAAAATGTACTTAAGAGGTTTGAAATGCAGGAATGTAAATCATGGGATACATCAGTTGCTAAGGGAGAAAATTTTAGTTGTAGTATGTGTCCAAAAGGAAACTTAGAAACTCGTGTGATGAAAAAGATTCCTTATGTGTTAGCTGTATGGAGTCTAATGTATGCCCAATTCTGTACGTATCATGATATTGCATTCATACTTGAGATGTTAGGCAGATATTTGTGCAATCCATGAATGGATCATTGAAAATGAGCCAAAAGGGTTATGAGACATTTAAAGAGAATAAAAGATTATATGCTCACATACAGGAGATCAAACCAGTTGAAGATCATTGGATATTCTGACTCTGATTTTGTTGGATGCCAAGATAGTAAAATATTCATTTCACTCTATATCTACATGTTGGTCAGTGGTGGGGTTTCTTGGCACAATGCTAACCAAACTCTTGTTACTTTATCCACCCTGACAGCAAAATTTATAGCATGTTTAAAGCTAGTGTAATAATGGAATTCGAGATAAATATCTAATCGCCTTTTTATTATTGAACTTTACTTTTCCAAATTTCTCATATTGTTTTCGTACCAAAACATTATTGAAAACCCCCGTTTTTAATAATTTTAAATCACATTGTTATTACTTTGTTAAATTTATAATTTCAGTGGAGACGAATTATTTTATTAATTCGACGAGACTAATACATTTACTAGAACTGTCATCAGTATGTTGTAAATGTTTGTGTTATTTTATTTTTATTTTTTGTAGATGTACATTTTAAATGTTTATGTTATTGTTATTTTTATACTTTGTACATTGTAGCTTTCATTACGTTCAATCAACATGCCATAGAAGATGAACTATTATACTGTATGTTGTTTGAGTGTTTTTTCAACCCCTTACTGAATATATAATCTTTCAAATTGAATTAGAAAATTATAATATGAGATACTAATTTATATTTGAAAACAAGTTACACTTATCAATGTCTTAAGATCTTTTTGCATCCTATTATTCCTATATTGTTCTTTAATGGTTAGAACTTTATTCAATGCTTCTAATTCTTCTGCTGTCACGTATTTTACCTCTAATTTTATCTGCAAGAGGTGAAGATAGTGTTAGTAGAAGAATTATAAGCATTGAAAAAAGTTCAAACTATTAAAGAGCAAAATATGGATAATTAGTTGTATAAAGCTTGTACAACATTGATTAGTGTAATTCGTTCTTCTAATAAAATTTAATTTGTCATATTATTGAAATAAGCATTCCATATAAGTTATGAAAAATTCAAGTAAGCATATCACAATGGTTGGAATATAGAATCGTAGTAAAATGTTACGTATTAATTTTTTCACTACAGTTGAAATCTAAATCAGTGGTACAGTGTATTGAAATCTAAGAAAATCAAGTTATTGGATCTATGTTCTTTCCCTCAGTCTTCAAATTATTGAACGATCTCTTATCTCAATCCCAATTCCAAACCCTAGAACATAGTTTCATCTTTTTCCTGTTTACTTCAGCCTTTTCCACATTTTAGCTTAAGATTTACCATGATATTTTAAAACTTTAGCTTGAGATTTAACCACGATATTTTGTGGTGATATTTCAAGTGAATAGCTAGAATCCGTAAACTAAAGATTGACATTTTGCTACCTTTTAGCATTAGTTTTGCTAGGGATTTTTTAATATTAGCTGAAATTTTGCTAGAAAAATCTGGTTAAGATAACTAGCCACACAATCCATGCTACTACATATAACGTAGTTAATCCACACCGAATTTCCAACTAATTCTATTTGGTAGAGTTTAGCTAAAAACTAGTTGCTATAAATGTCATAGCTATTCATAAAGTTTCTTGTAGTGTTAGTACACACATATATTTCTTGTCACTTTAACTTTTCTTACAGAGATACATGTTATTTACCTTAGGTCATACTTGCAACTTTCTTGAATTACAGTCATATATTGTAATTACGATCTTGGCTGGAATCCTTGTTATGCATACAGTTTGATCAGACTACCTTTATAATTCTATTCAACACTTCTAATTGAGGATGAAACCCACAACTCAGGAATGTTATTATTGCAATCATTACCTTAATCATATAGAATTTATGACGCACAAGTAATAAACTCAAATTCAATGACACGTAGATAAGCACAACAGTGAACATAGAGATATAAATAATTTAATTCATAATGCCTCCAACTCATTCAAAGGACACATGTACTCATCGATGCAGGAAATATCTATCTTAATACATTTTGATGTCAAATGTCGAGCCCCTTGCACCTTGCATCAAGAAAATCAATAGGAAGTGCCTCCAACCTTGCTGAATTCACTAGACATTTGGTTAAATGATTTTACATCGGATTTTAAGATATATGATGTGAAAAATATTTGTCAAAGAATTTTACATCAGACTTATTAACAATATGATGTGAAAAATATTTGATTTAATGATTTTACATCAGACATATTTTTGCACTGATTTGAAAAAAAAGACGTTGGCAATGTCGTAAATAATAAGAAATTTTGTTATAAAGGATTTTACGTCAGGCCATTTAACACAACCGATGTAAAACGTTCTAAATAAAAAATAAATAAAATGGGTTAAACATTTTACATCGGGCCTATTAAACCAACCGATATAAAAAATAACGCGGTGACAGTTTCGTAAATAATAAGAAATTTTGTTATAAAGGATTTTACATCGGCCCGTTTATCCCAACTGGTGTAAAAAGTACCTCAATAAAATAATAAATAAAATATATTAATTAAACATTTTACATCGGGCCATTTATCACAACCGACGTAAAGAGTTCTAAATGAAAAAATAAATAAAATATATTAATTAAACATTTTACATCGGGCCATTTAAGGCAACCGATGTAAAAAGTACTAAATAAAAAAATAAAAAAAATGGAATAAAATTTTTAGATTGGACCATTATTCCAACCAATGTAAAAAATGGTTTAAAGTATTTTACAACAGTCCTTTAATTACAACCGATGTAAAAAGTGCAAGACCTTAACAGGATTTTACATCGGTCCATTAACAGGATGCGATGTAAAATGTTTTAAGTTACAGGATTTTACATCGGCCCATATGCCAACCGATTAAAAATCTTCCTTAAAAAGTCAAAACCCTACCCCTAATGTTTACATTCTCAAAATTTCAAAACCCATTCTTCTTCTTCTTCCTTAAACGCTCTGTACCTCCTTCTTCCACTGTCCCTCCGCCATTTTCTATCCACCGTCGCCATCTTCTTCTTCCACCGTCCCTCCACCGTTTTCGTTCCACCGTCACCAACTTCTTCTTCCACCGTCCCTCCTCCATTTTCGTTCGCCTCCGTTCTCCCTCCACCATTTTTGTTCGCGTGGTTCTTCCTCCGACATTTTCGTTCGCATGGTTTCTTTAAGGTATTTTTAACACTATATTATTTTACTATTTTTAATAATATTTTTTTGTAAGAATTCTAGATTTTGAAAGTTAGTGTGTAGAAAATTCAGTTTGTTTCATATATTTTCAACATCATATTGTTAAATTTAGTAGTGATATTTTTAACATGGAGTGTGTAGAAAATTTAGTGACAACCTTATACTGCAATTTTTAACATCATATTGTTTTTTAAATTATTAGTGATATTTAACATAACGTGATTTCAAATGGTAAAATATCAATTTCTCATTATTTGGATAAAGTCTTAGGAAAAACAACCTTGTGCTTGTTGGCTTGGAGAGACAACCTTGAGATTTTTCTACTTTCTAGTACTCTGCCGATGATAACAACGATCTATAAGGTATCTTTAACAATACATAATTTTACGGTTTATAATAATAGCTTTTTGTAAAAATGATTGAAACATTTTGATATCAATTTCGTTCTATTTGCGTTAAAATTGAAGATAAAAATGTTAAATAATTTTGATGTTAATTTGGTTTTATTTGGATTAAAATTGAGTAATAGAATTTTTATGATAATACCATTTTGTTCGGAATAATTTTTATGATTTAATTTAATGCCACGTGTTTGCACGTAGAGACTTTTGTTCTCTCTAATGTGTCTAAAAGAGGGACTATTGTAGGCATCACAATGATTTAACTCCGTATGTGTTAATTTCGGAACATAGGTATGGATCGTGGTTGGATGAGAGCTAAACGATTAAGTACTGAGTACAAACATGGAGTGATGAAATTTATACAGTTTGCTGAAAGTAATGCTAAAAAAAATCTTCCTCCTCCTAAAACTAATGCTGAAAAAAGTCATCATGTGCTTTTTCTCTGCCCATGTGTTCGTTGTGCAAATGAAGAACCAAAACTTAATAAGAAAGAAATTATGGATCATCTAATTTGTGAAGGGATTTGTCAAAGGTATACACAATGGATATGGCACAGTGAAATAGTAGCAAATTCAAATGTGTCCCAAAGAGATAATGTTAGTGTAGAAAGGGATGATCGTCTGGAAGACATGATGCGTGATATTGGAAAATATTTGTTTAAGAGGTCACATGCGTATGGTACTTTATGCAATGAAAAGGATAGACCTTTGTACCTGGGATGCACAAATTTTACATGTTTGTCAGCTATGTTAAAATTGTTTAATTTGAAGGCAAATAATGGATGGACTGACAAACGTTTTACGGAATTGCTTGAATTGTTGACACAAATGCTTCTAGAAGGTAACGTAATTCCAAATCGTTATTACGAGGCGAAGAAGTTATTGTGTCTGATGGGTTTGGAGTATCAAAAGATACATGCATACCCTAATGATTGCATACTACACAGAAAAGAGTATGTAAACTATAATCACTGTCCAAAGTGCAAGGCGTCACACTACAAAAAGAAAGATGGTGATTCTAGTGATGATGAGGTGGTCAAAAAGGGTCCTTCCGCGAAAGTAGTATTGTACCTACCAATAATTTCAAGTTTCAAGAGATTATTCGTTAATACAAATGACGTAAAGAATCTTAGATGGCATGCAAAAGAAAGAAAATGTGATGGACAAATTCGCCATGTAGTTGATTCTTTGCAATGGAAGAAAATAGATTCTTTGTTTCCAATTTTTGGCAAAGAGTCGAGAAACCTTAGACTTGGACTTTCTACTGATGGAATGAATCCATTTGGTAATCTAAGTACTATCCATACTTCTTGGCCTGTTCTCCTGATGATTTACAACCTATCTCCTAGGCTGTGCATGAAGTGTAAATATATTATGTTATAGATGATGATTTCGGGCCCAAAACAACTAGGAAATGACATAGACGTTTATCTAATTCCACTGATAGATGATTTAAGAGTGTTGTGGGAGGAATGGGTGGATGTTTTTGATGTGTATTCTAGTGAACATTTCAATATACATGCCACGTTGCTTTGCACCAGAGGGTTGTGCTGGCCTTGGGGATAGGGCATGTCTGCTACGCGTACAACCCTTGGGAAGTCCCCCATACGCGTATTGACACCCCCAATACGCGTATGACCAGCAGATCCGTCAAAAAACTTAGATCTCAGCATTCCAATGAGTTTCCTCTCAAGATCCCTCATCTTACCTTCCCATTCCTCCTAAAACTCAGATTTTGATCGATTCCAATGAATCCTATCTTCTATCCTTTCAAGATTCTATTTGTTAGATCTCATTTCGATTACTGCTAAACCCTTAATTCTAAGATCTAACACCTGTCATAATTTCACCACAGTGTTCATAACTTTTCACACGAATTTTGGATCAGTTCTAGATTCGTTCATCCAACACCAGACCAGAATATTCAACAATGACAGCAATTACATGGAAAATCATAATGTTACGAAAATCAAACCAATAAGCAAGAACAAACAGAATTCCTATGAGAGAAAGGACATCTCACTACCCTCTCATATTAAATCCCCCATATTCAAATCCATTCTCCCCCCTTACCTTGGATTTGAGCTCTTTCTTGGCAACAATGGAGAAAATTGATTCTTTTTTTCCCTAGCTCTCCTTCTCTATCTCTTCCTCTTTCACGAATGTTAACTGTTTAATCCCACTAATACTCTCTAAAACCTTTCAATAAGATTTTTAATTCATTTAATCCAATTAATATTAATATTAATAATAATAATAGTAACTACCATCCTATTAATATTATTATCAATAATAATTAAATAATAATATCAATAACCATAGTATTCTTATTATTGTTATTAAATGGTTAACAATATTAGTATTATAGGTCCACCATACCCCAACTAAGGTCACCTCCCACCCTTGCCCCTAACTTCATACCCCTAATTAAGGACATCACAACAGATACGCACACAACAAAGTATAAATGACTAAATAATTTAAATGGGGTGTTACAGATATTGTCTCTGCCAACATAACTAAGTCTTGGTTACAGGTAAATAAAAATAAGTTTACTTCGTTATTTACTTTGCGTTTTGCAACTTAAGGTGATTTTTCAAAGAATAAGTTTATATTGTTATTTATGTATTATAGGTATTTGATGACCCAACAGTATTAACACAAGATGATTTGTATGATTTGCGACTCCATTGGGCAAAATGTTTCTTTGAGTTATATAAAAATTAAGATTTATATGGTGAGTTATATATAATTATCCATATATATCTGAATTGAGTTTCTTGACTTTGTTATTGTCTGCTGATGTTTATTGGTATTATTATTTATTCTTAGCAAACGTGATTTTGATGTTGTCTACCGAACCTAGCTACAACTCATTTCTTGTGGATTGCACGTTGGTATTCCAGTGTGTTAAAGAACTTATAAATGGTTGAAAATTTTTGTTTTTTTTCACTGGTTTTGTTGTTGTATTAGTCCACCGTGTAAAAATACATATAAATTTGTACACTTGTGTTTATACTAGTTTATGATTTTTGCAAATTAATTTGTTCTTGTTGAAGAATATGTGTATCATAACAATTTGGTGCAATGAAACTAAAAGGTTAGTTGAAAAAATATGAAAATTAAATTGTATACCAAATAGGGACTAAAATGTGCTATGTGTGATGTTGGAAAAATATGGAAAATTAGGTACCAATAAAACTACAGAGATTCCACATCAATTCGGATAAAAATTAGCAAAATTTTAAAGAAAAACAACCTACATTTTACATCGGTTGAGCCTAGAAACCGATGTAAAAACATAATTTTTGAAGACACGTAGCCAAAAAGGCAACCGATGTAAAAAACACACCTGTGACACCGTTTACATCGGTTCTGTTGAACAACCAATGTAAAAAACACACCTGTGACACATTTTACATCTGTTCTAAATACCAACCGATGTAAAAAGTGCTTTTTTAAAAAAAAAACAAATAATAAATTCATATTTCACATCAGTCTTAAATGTCAATCGATGTAATAGATGTATTTTTCACATCAGTCCACGGCCCGATGCAAAATGTCTTTGACTTACTACATCACTTGGCTTTACATCGGACCCAGACCCAATGTAAAATATGGTTTTGACTTGATGTAAAAAGTAATTTTTTCACTAGTGATTAAGTGTAACACAAATCATATGACTCGATTGAATCTTAGACTAGCAATCTATGGAGGGATTTTCTTGATTTTTTAGGCACCTATTTAATTGCATTATAAGTAAATTTTTAATAGTTGAAATTACATGTATCATTTTGCCTATAGAGCATGCTTCTAAAAAGAAAATTAAGTTACAACCAAAAAATACAAAGCACAAGAGGTGCTCAGAAACAAGGTAAAAAAGAAAGATACTCAATAAAAAAAGAAAGTCTCAAACAAGAGGAAACATCCAAAAGAAAAACCACAATTGTTATAGAATCCCCTATCTACTTTAAAGCTAAAGCTGAAACCATCCAAATCCACCAACAATGTATTAGAATCTTCTTCCCGTGCAGAGTTATCATAAGAGGACTCTTCTCTTATGTTTTCATCAGTATTTTCATTTTTAGGGGAATCTCCCCATCTAGTGGGCTAGATGTCTTCAAATCTGATCTAGGAGCTTTTAGGAGCAGTATAATTTACTAGAATATGGTATTTACTACTTGGTTGTCCCAAAGTATCCCAAGTTTCTAAAGGGGTAGATGAATCATCTTCTTCGATGACATTGACTTTAGGAAATGTAAAGTTGATGAATTATTGTCCAGCAGTTCTTGAAACTTCATCAACATGATGTTTGACATTTTCATAGTTTTCCTGCTAAGGATTCCATGATTCTGGGAGAGCAGGTGGATTTTCCTCTAGGTCATTTAACAAATATGCATTCTCTAGCTAACTCTTATACCCTGGACTTTCCATGCAAGGTTCCCAAATGGGTAAACCATCCATGAGATCAAATGACTTGTAATAAAAGTTATATTTCATTAAAGTATCTTCTTCCAATAAGTTGGGAGGAGCACGACATCCTTCAGGATCACAATCTCCGAAGATCATCCTAACATCTGATCTTGGTTTATATATGGGACTTTGCTTCGAATAGAAAAATAACATGTTTGTTTCTTCCTGTGATATATATCCGTCATCGTTGAAATAAGATTTCCATTCTTCATCTATATTAGAGGGATCATTTTCCTCGATGGTGTTGACTTCTTGAGATATTAGGTGGAGGAAGCTCCCACTGTGGAAGAAATTTTGAATAAGTCTAGTGGCCTCATCCTTTTTTGTAACATTGGTAAATGCTGGAGAAAAACGGATAACTTTCATTGTCTTGTAATCAACAGGAATCACAACTTACCTCCATCCTTTTATGTTACTGCTTCTTAATACTTGGAGAGCATCTTTATACGAGGAAATGGACGTTCCTTCTTCTTGATGATTCTCATTTCTCACAGAGAGTGCTTGAAATTGAGTTCCAATGACCTCCTCTGGTTTTAAATATGAGAAACACTATAGGTTGCTCACAATTAAAGCTTGTCTTTTGCATACTATGATCAACTTGTCGTTTTTGACAAACTTCAGCTTTCGGTGAAGTGTCAAAGTGATTGCCCCTGTTTCATGTATCCAAGGTCGTCTTAATAAATAGTTGTACGTTGCTCGGATGTCCAGGAATTGGAAGGTGACATGGAAGGTGTGGGGACCAATGGTTATGATAAGGTCGACTTCGCCAATAACTGTCTTCCTGGATCCGTCAAAAGCTTTGGCTATGATCTCGTTGCCTCTCATGGGGGCACCTTGATTACGAACTTCAGCTTGAGGTTCATTTTCTTTTGTAGGTTCTCCAACTCCTCTGTTGAAGATTCGGCCACTTCGGGTGACTCGACTAATATCAGCAATGTTGACAACTAATGGCAGTGGAACTTCTTTTCCATCTTCTATTATGGTTGCACCGTATTTCTACATTATAACTTTCTCTGACTCCTATGGATATGATCTTGGCAAGTAGATGACCAAAGGGGTTATCTGGGTCTTTCAACAGTCACAAGTAACCTCAATTGGTTCCAGCTTAGGAATGTTGGAAATTTTCCCATTGTCGAACGGGATATCCAAGCTTTTTGGCTCATCAAGTAGAGGAATTACGGTGAAAACATCCTCGTTGATTCCATAATTAATAGGTTCTCTTTCATTGAGAACTGCTATGTTTCTTTTATCCAACAGTTCTTGAATCTCATTTCGGATAAGGAGGCAGCCTTGCCGGCTTCTGCAACATTCTCTACAAGCGATGTGATCATGGTGGTTCGGACCAAAGTAGTCAAGTTCGCACAAGCATTTGTGAAATTTGATCAATGATGTTTCAATGTTTTTAATGTCATAAACTACATATTTTTTAGGGAAATCTTGCACCATGTTAATTGAGTGAGAACTCAGGCATAACAGGGTTTCCCCTTGGTCAAATTGATCTTGGAGAGCTGCTGGCACGAGGTAGCATCCTTGGCTATTTTCCGAGCATACGCGAGAACGTTCAAAATTGTGAGGTGGTATACGACCGTACCCACTCTGAATGCAGTGCATCTTGACCAAATCCATTTCTAGCAAGCGACAGTCGCATCTTTGGTGTCTTTCTGGATTTCCATTAGCTATGCTTGTCGCATTGCTGCGAAGAGGGGTCGACAAGGAAAGAAGAGTCACCACCGCTCGTTATTTATCTCAAAGAGAGGGAAAGGAAACGATTAGAGAAAACCTATCAAAAAGGGAAAAGACAGGTCATCGCAACCATATCTCGGGTTCGGGAGTCGGTTACGCAAGGGGAAGGTATGAGCACCCTTCACGTTCGTTTTACTCAACAGTATCCACGCTTGTTGTCTAAGTCTATGGGTGAAAAACAAAATATCTAAGGCTGGTGCTAAATGGAGAAATAACTGACTCGATAGGACATCGCCGCACTATGCCTACGTATTTCCTCGTGCAATGGGAAAGTCAGAGTCAATGTAATTCGGGAAACTACGGGGGGATTGCTCGCCAAGACATCGCGTCTTGTGCCTACATATTCTCATCTGGTATGAGAAATAAGAGAAAAACGTAGTTCAGGCTAACTACGGGACAAGATCTCAATCGCACAGGGGCGAGAGAAAAGGTTCGGAACAACAGGCTAGTCTCAATTACACGGGTGCAAGAGAAGGGGTGATTAGTGGCTAACGGGAAGGAATTTCAAAACAATTTCCTCAGCTCTTATAGTTTTGGATTTCAAAATAATGACAGTAGCGACTGGAATTTCAAATAATGCCAATAACCATTGGACTTTACCAGAGATTTCTAGTAACGACTAGACTTCAAAGGGAATGTAGGTAACAACCCATAAGCTAAAGAAATAAACTAGTGACAACTAGGGTAGAAATGTTGGTGACAAGCAAGGATTTGAAAAAATGGAGGATGCTAGCAATGACTGGACTTAAAAAACAAGATGTTCGTGACGACCAAAGATCTAAAAGCATGCTAAATGCACATGATATGTCATGATGCTAATGATCTATGATATACAAGAGCTGACTCTAACAAAAGACCAGGGATCCGGAGACTAAAAGGGAAAGATAGATAAACATATCTACTTCATTGAGGAAACAAAAATCACATTGAATTCAAGGAAACAAGGTGTCTAAAGGGATACTGGGAAATAAACACACTCTACTTAGGAAATATAAGGCTCAAGCGAGCTTGTTGGAAATGGAAGTGTAACTTCAGCAGAGATATTAGATGACTACAATGAGGATGAATCTTCACACTATCAAAAATTGTACCGTATAGAGGATACTGGAGATGATGTCTTCAATCTTGGTAACCACACAACCATTGAAGAAACTACCCAACAAATAGACTTTGTAACGCCCCGATTCTGATTTCCCATTTTTGTTGAGTCTTTTTTATTTAATTAGGTGATTATTATTTTAATTGTGGAATTTAGGTGTCAATATGTTATGTTTGCATATTAGGCTATTTTACCGATTTGGAGAGTTTTCGGGGGAAATAGATCGGAGGGTATTTTCGACATTTAGTATTTAATGTTAAGTTGGATATTTTATGAGAAAGTGGATTTAGTAGATATTTTGAGGGAAATAGAATAGAAAGAAATATAAGTGGTAAGAGGAGAGAATGAGATAGAAATAGAAAGAAGAGAAAAGGAAGAGAAGGAAAGAGAGAAGAGGAAAACTTGGAGAATCATCAAGAACAACATTTAGGATTCGATTTAATCGGGTAAGGGTGTGAAATCTTATTACCTTATCGATGTGTATGATTATGTATGTGTGTGTTTGGATTTGTTGGAGAGTTTTCCATCTTTTTCAATTTTAGGTCGAAATGGATTAATCGGTAAGAATCGATGTTTGAACGGTTAGAATCCCGAATAAATGGATTAGTTTAGTCAGGTCATGTTGGGCTAAAACTACTAGAACTGGTAGGGATTGAATCGGTTGATTTTGTGATGTTTTTGTGATTTTAGACAGTTTGGGGTTCTGGGTTCGCAGATTCGCAAGCGTTCGCCGGACGAGAATAAGCGAAGGTTCGCCAGGCGAAGCCCAGCGAGTGGGTAGCGAAGCATTACAGTAGCCATGATCAGCCTTCGCTGGCGTGTTCGCCACGTGAAGGAGGTGGCGACAGGGTTCGCCAGGCAAAAGTCAGCGAATGAGGTAGCGAATACTTCCAGTAGCTACTGCCTGTCTTCACCAGCGAGTTCGCCAGGCGAGTGCAGCAGCGAGCATTCGCTAAATGCTTCGCCAGGCGAAGGTCAGCGAGTGTGACAGCATTTTTCATTTCTTATGTTTTCCATCCAATGTTGATTGTTTGGTTCGATTGTGCTTAATCCTTATCTGAAATGTATAGTTTGTGTACTATTGTGATAAGATGTGTTGTGGGTAGCCGTATGGCGTGAATCCTATATTATGAATTGTGAAGTGTGAAATGTGGCCGTTGGCATGATATTGTGAATGCATAATTGATTCTGTGCGATAGAATGTGATAAATGAGGAATACAATATGGAAAATGCATTGTGAATGTATGATGATTGTATGAGAATTATATGAGTAGAATGCATGAAGACATTATGTATATGTATGCATTTCAAGAATTTTATGGCGTCATTTTGCATGTGAAGCATCATGATATACATTCTTGTTCTGATTGATTCCTCGGTGAATCTGCTGAACGATTGTGTGCCCTTGTGGGGTGTGAGCAATCCTTAAACATTGTGTGCACATGTGAGGTGTGGGCAATGGGTAAATTGATTCCGCGTAGAATCTGCTGAACGATTGTGTGCCCTTGTGGGGTGTGAGCAATCGGATTGTGTGCGCGTGTGGGGTGTGAGCAATCCTGAAACATCGTGTGCCCATGTGGGGTGTGTGTTGGTGTAAGCCCTAGTGGTACTTGTATCAGATTATTCGTTTAATAATAAAAGGCATTTCTTTATTATGTTTGTCTTTCAGAATAATAAAGTCCCTAGAATAGTTAGTCTGTTTAATGAAATGTTAAGTGTGACTTAATCATGAGATCCCATTAAACATAAAGACATTATTCTTAAAATATCCGTAGTCAAGCTTTATTGCAAAGTGGGATAACATTAAAAGCATTGAGACTATTATGAAGATAGACTGATGATCACATCTCATGGATCATGGATAAAGAGTTATCAAGTCTTGACATAGGTGTAAATATTAGGAGTAATATTTATACCGGATTGACCCGCTATGAGAATACTACATAGTATGTTATGCAAAGTGTCATAAGTTATTCTCATGGTGATAATGGTGTATTACCACCCTTCGACCTGAAACCACTATGGACCCTAGATGTAGAGTCGGGTGCTTTATTGCTGATCAAACATTATCCGTAACTGGATGATCATAAAGACAGTTGATGGGCACTCCACGAAGCATGCTGAGGGACATGAGTGTCCTAGATGGAATTTGCCAATCCTGCATAACAGGAGAAATGTCTAAGGGCCCAATATTGAACTGGACAAGGATGACACAGTGTATGCCTTGTGTTCAATATAGACATAGGGGCAAAAGGGTAATTGTACAAACATATATTATCACGAAAAAGGTTTTGTCAGATCACATGACATTTTCGTGACTTGGGTAGCAGTGATGTGTTGCTAGATATCGCTTACTGTTTATTATGTTAAATATATATAATTTAATATAATTACCAACGTTACGAAATCCTACAGGGTCACACACATAAGGACAGTTTGATGAGAGATAGAGAAATCAAAGGAACACCGTAAGGTACGGTGCACTTAAGTGAAAAATAGAAATTCGGATAATATAATAATAATTATTGTTATTTTATAATGGTTATAAAATAATAATAAAATAAATATATTTATTATAATAATAATAGTTATTATAATAATATATAATATTATTATGGATCATGTGAATTAGGGTTTTAGCCCGCAACCCACAAGAGAGTCTATAAAAGGAACCCTTGTGATGAAGCTTTCACTTGATGCAATTTCGTTTTTGATTCTCTTTTCTCACTCAAATAATTCCGTTCGTAAGCAGCTAGCACTGTGACCGGAAGCTGTTCGTGTGGACTGAGTAGAGGCGTTGCACTTCATCAACGCTTGTGATCGCTGCATCAAAGATCTGAATCGCCACAAAGAGGTAACGATTCTATCACTGACCATGCTCATTCGTGAGGATCACTAAAGGAAAATTTTTGTTTTCCGCTGCGTTTAGATCGCAATTTTCCTTCAGTGGTATCAGAGCCACTTACGAAACCATGGATCTGATAGCTGTTAAATTTCCGTCTTTTCTGTATTTGATTCGATTAAAACACAGAATGAATTTAACAATAAACGATTAATTAAATTTGGCATCTGTTGTGTACGATTTGGATGATTGATGTTGATTATGCTTCGGAATCCGACATTAGTATGGTGAAGTTGTGCGATACATTGATCATCCATAGGTTACACAATTAGATCGATCACTTTTATATAAGATATAAGAAATTCTGATGCAAAGATGGTATATGGGATATACTGTTTTGATTTCATCCATTCAATCACATAAGGATTGTAATTCTTTTGAAAGATCATCACTTTCATTCGCTTCGGAATCCGACGTTAGTATGGTGAAGCAATGACATGTTGATCTATCATATTGAGTTATCAATCGAGTTGTGTTTGACGGCATGAAATTGTTGCATTAGGATTAATGGCAGTACAAGTGTTGTATTGCCGCAGACTTTTCCGGTTGGGATTGTAAATGCACAAAAGTTGTGCAGGAAACGACGTGAAATACAATGAAGTGTTCATAAAAATTTTCGCTGGGGCGCTGCCCCTAACAACCCCGCAAGGGGCGCTGCCCCCTTGACCCCCGGCTAAGTCTGCAAAGTGTGATCAATCAGTCGAAATTTAATTTAGTTTATTTAATTATCGGAATTTTAAACTAATAATAAAAGTGTGTTTATTATTATTTATTTGTGGTGATCAGTTATGGCCTTAGTTTTGTTTTGGGATTTTTGAATACGGCCTGCGTGTCGTGCCTCTCTCTCAATCTCTTTATGTAACTTCTTTTCTCATCTCACTCCCTCGTATGTAAAACGAGTTTTCTTATATGTAATGTAATATTATGTTATGAAAAAAAAAAGGAAGTATTCAATATTAAAGGAGGATAACCTTGGAGATCATGCTTGGAGAAGCTTAGATCGTTATTAGGTTAGCTTAGGTTCTCTCATTGGCTTGAGAGAACAATTGCGTTAGGGGCCATAATTGTATCTTTTTATATGTATGTTGATGCATGTACTTGTGTGTTGATGCATGTGAGAGACGTTTTGCATGTTAAGCCGGTGAGATCAAACTAATAACAAATTCCCTCAAAATTAAATATTAAGTTTATGCTTTCCAATTTTTAGCACTCATCAAGACTAGTATCGAGCATTGTAGGTTTCGCCTACGCGAGGTGCATGTTCTATATTAGTAAGGTGTGATGGGATAATTGTAATATCCAATTGCTAAAACAATGGGTCAAACTTAACTAAACAAATTATAATAAGATTATATATGTTTAGAAGCAAGAATTGGGAATGATTCATGTGATGGATCAGAATAAGGAGTTATTCACCCAATTGAAAATATTCGAGAGTTGTATGAGATACAATTGGAAGGAGTTCCTACCTAAATAACTTAGTTTTGTGTAATCAGCCTAACGCTGACTTAAAACAAAGTGAAACATGGATCTCGACCCACTAGAAAGTCTTCCAACGGGATTTTCCGAATCAAATGATGAGGGTCATTTGTTTTGAATAAAATAGTGGGAGCATATTTGATTAAAGGCCTAATTAAATATGTTGTTTTAATGATACTTATATTTTCATATTTCTCTTGTAGATTACCATGACAACAAACACATCAAACAATATTTTGCGATCCATCCTAGATAAGGAAAAATTGTCTGGGACAAATTTCCTGGATTGGCACCGTAATCTGAGGATTGTCCTCAAGCACGATAAGAAGCTGTATGTCTTGGAGACACCAGTTCCTGAGGAGGAACCTCCTAGTTCTGCACCAAAGGCAGAAAGAGATGCTTATAAGAAGCATTTCGATGATGCCAATGAAACCGCTTGCCTCATGCTTGCTACCATGAACTCTGAGTTGCAAAAGCAACACGAGAACATGTCTGCGTTCGATATGATCGGACATCTGAAAACGCTTTATCAAGAGCAAGCAAGAAATGAGAGGTTTCAGGTTTCAAAGTCCCTTTTTAACAGCAAGTTAGCTGAGGGAGCCCCTGTAAGTCCCCATGTACTCAAGATGATTGGGTATGTGGAGAACCTTGACAGATTAGGGTTTCCCCTTGGAAAGGAACTTGCGATTGATCTGATCTTGCAATCGTTGCCAGAGAGCTTCAGTCAGTTTGTCCTGAATTTCAATATGAATGACTTGGACAAAAGTCTTCCAGAACTGCTAGGCATGTTGAGAACTGCTGAGCAGAATATGAAGACAAAAGGGAAATCCATTCTGATGGTCAGTAATGGAAAGAAACAGAACAAGAGGCCCATCAAACAGGGTGGTAGAGGGAAAGGCAAGGAAGTTGCCAAACCCAAACCCACTCCTCCTGTTTTGAAGCCTACCTGTTTTGAAGCCTAGTGGAGGAATAGCAAAGGAGGGCACTTGCTTCCATTGCGGTAAGACCGGACATTGGAAGAGAAATTGCCCAAAGTACCTGGAAGATAAGAATAATGGAGTAGAGACTTCAAATTCAGGTATTTTTGTTATTGAAATTAATTTATCTACTTCTGCATCATGGGTATTAGATACTGGATGCGGTTCTCACATTTGTACTAATGTGCAGGGACTAAAAAGGAGTAGAAATTTGGCAAAAGGTGAAGTTGACCTACGAGTTGGCAATGGAGCAAAGGTTGCTGCTTTAGCTGTAGGAACTTATGTTTTAACTTTACCTAGTGGTTTAATAATTCAGTTAGAGAACTGTTATTATGTACCTGCAATTAGCAGGAATATTATTTCCGTTTCTTGTTTGGACAAGTTTGGTTTTTCATTCATAATAAGGAACAATTGTTGCTCCATTTATTTGAATGATATATTCTATGCTACTGCAAAAATGAATAATGGACTATATGTCCTTGATCTTGAAATGCCAATTTATAACATTAATACTAAAAGGTTGAAACCTAATGAGTTGAATCCAACTTACCTTTGGCACTGTCGATTAGGCCACATAAATGAGAAACGCATTTCCAAACTCCATAAAGATGGACTCTTGGACTCTTTTGATTATGAATCATACGAGACATGCAGATCTTGTTTAATTGGAAAGATGACAAAATCCCCATTCACAGGAAAAGGTGAAAGGGCTAATGATCTTTTGGCACTCATACATACTGATGTATGTGGACCACTGAACATACCAGCCAGAGGAGGTTTTCAGTACTTCATCACTTTTACTGATGACTTCAGTAGATACGGATATGTGTATTTAATGAAACACAAATCTGAGTCCTTTGAAAAGTTCAAGGAATTCAAGAATGAAGTACAAAACCAACTAGGTAAGAATATTAAAGTTCTTCGATCAGATCGAGGCGGTGAATATTTAAGCCTAGAATTTGATGACCATCTAAAAGAGTATGGGATTCTATCCCAACTTACTCCTCCTGGAACACCACAATGGAATGGTGTATCTGAGAGAAGAAATCGAACCTTGTTAGACATGGTCCGATCCATGATGAGTCACGTCGATCTTCCAAACTCCTTTTGGGGACATGCATTATTAACAGCAGCTTACACACTTAACCGTGTTCCATCCAAAAAGGTTGATAAGACACCATATGAGATATGGAGTGGTAAGAAACCACATATGTCTTACATGAAGATTTGGGGTTGCGAGGTTTACGTCAAACGACAAATTTCAACCAAGCTTGAGCCCAAATCTGACAAATGCTTATTTGTGGGGTATCCTAAAGAAACAAGAGGATATTACTTCTACAATCCTTCTGAGGGCAAAGTGTTTGTCGCTCGAACTGGAGTCTTTCTGGAAAGGGATTTTATTTCCAAAGGAAACAGTGGGAGGAAAATAGAGCTTGAAGAAATTCAAGAATCACAAAACATTGAAACACCTATGGAGGAACTAGAGCGGGAAACACAAGTAGTTGTGGAAGAGCAACCTGCTCAAGAAGAACAAGACCAGCGTAGGTCAAGCAGGATACGTCACCAACCTGAGAGATATGGATATCTCATAAGTGATCAGGGTGATGTATTACTCATGGATCAAGATGAGCCTGTGACCTACAAAGAGGCCATAACTGGTCCTGAGTCTGAGAAGTGGCTAGAAGCCATGAAATCTGAAATGGATTCCATGTACACAAACCAGGTTTGGACCTTGGTAGAACCTCCTATAGGAGTTAACCCTATAGGATGCAAGTGGGTCTTCAAGAAGAAGACTGACATGGATGGTAAGGTACATACCTATAAAGCAAGACTGGTTGCAAAAGGCTATAAACAAATTCATGGGGTTGACTATGATGAAACCTTTTCACCAGTTGCAATGCTTAAATCTGTTCGGATTTTACTTGCCATCGCTGCATATCATGATTATGAAATATGGCAGATGGATGTCAAAACTGCTTTCCTTAATGGGAATCTTCTTGAGGATGTGTACATGACACAACCTGAAGGATTTGACATACCACAAGATGCCCAAAAGATATGCAAGTTACAGCGATCAATCTATGGATTGAAGCAAGCTTCCAGAAGCTGGAATCTTCGTTTTGATGAAACCGTAAAACAATATGGATTCATCAAAAATGAAGATGAACCTTGTGTCTACAAGAAGGTTAGTGGGAGCATGATCGTGTTTCTGGTATTATATGTAGATGACATATTACTCATTGGAAACGATGTCCCTACCTTGCAACAAGTGAAAACTTGGTTAGGGAATTGTTTTTCTATGAAAGACCTAGGTGAAGCAGCCTATATATTAGGAATTAGGATCTATAGAGATAGATCACAAAAACTGCTTGGCCTAAGTCAGAGTACATACATAGATAAAGTGTTGAGACGCTTTAATATGCATGATTCCAAGAAAGGATTCATACCTATGCAACATGGTCGGTGTTTATCAAAAACACAATCCCCTTCAACTAAGGAAGAAAGGGATCGCATGAATAAGATTCCATATGCATCTGCAATAGGATCTATCATGTATGCCATGTTATGTACTCGACCAGATGTCTCGTATGCATTAAGTGCAACGAGTAGGTACCAATCTGATCCCGGTGATGCTCACTGGGTAGCTGTCAAGAATATCCTTAAGTACTTGAGAAGGACCAAGGATTCATTCTTGATATATGGAGGTCAGGAAGAGCTTGATGTAATTGGTTACACTGATGCTAGCTTCCAGACAGATAAGGATGATTTTAGATCACAATCTGGTTATGTGTTCTGTCTCAATGGTGGCGCTGTGAGCTGGAAAAGTTCAAAGCAAGAAACAGTTGCTGATTCTACAACTGAGGCCGAGTATATTGCTGCCTCAAATGCAGCAAAGGAAGCTGTTTGGATCAAGAAGTTCATTAGTGAACTTGGCATAGTCCCTAGCATTGTGGATCCCATTGGTTTATATTGTGATAACAATGGTGCTATCGCACAAGCTAAGGAGCCTAGATCTCACCAACGATCCAAACACATACTTAGGCGTTATCACCTCATTCGAGAGATAATCGATCGGGGAGATGTGAAGATATGCAGAGTACCTACACTTGACAATATCGCTGACCCATTAACAAAGCCTCTTGCGCAACAGAAGCATGATGGTCATACTAGATCTATGGGTATTAGGGGTATGCCTAATTGGCTCTAGTGCTAGTGGGAGATTGTTGGTGTAAGCCCTAGAGGCCAATACTTTTTGGTACTTGTATCAGATTATTCGTTTAATAATAAAAGGCATTTCTTTATTATGTTTGTCTTTCAGAATAATAAAGTCCCTAGAATAGTTAGTCTGTTTAATGAAATGTTAAGTGTGACTTAATCATGAGATCCCATTAAACATAAAGACATTATTCTTAAAATATCCGTAGTCAAGCTTTATTGCAAAGTGGGATAACATTAAAAGCATTGAGACTATTATGAAGATAGACTGATGATCACATCTCATGGATCATGGATAAAGAGTTATCAAGTCTTGACATAGGTGTAAATATTAGGAGTAATATTTATACCGGATTGACCCGCTATGAGAATACTACATAGTATGTTATGCAAAGTGTCATAAGTTATTCTCATGGTGATAATGGTGTATTACCACCCTTCGACCTGAAACCACTATGGACCCTAGATGTAGAGTCGGGTGCTTTATTGCTGATCAAACATTATCCGTAACTGGATGATCATAAAGACAGTTGATGGGCACTCCACGAAGCATGCTGAGGGACATGAGTGTCCTAGATGGAATTTGCCAATCCTGCATAACAGGAGAAATGTCTAAGGGCCCAATATTGAACTGGACAAGGATGACACAGTGTATGCCTTGTGTTCAATATAGACATAGGGGCAAAAGGGTAATTGTACAAACATATATTATCACGAAAAAGGTTTTGTCAGATCACATGACATTTTCGTGACTTGGGTAGCAGTGATGTGTTGCTAGATACCGCTTACTGTTTATTATGTTAAATATATATAATTTAATATAATTACCAACGTTACGAAATCCTACAGGGTCACACACATAAGGACAGTTTGATGAGAGATAGAGAAATCAAAGGAACACCGTAAGGTACGGTGCACTTAAGTGAAAAATAGAAATTCGGATAATATAATAATAATTATTGTTATTTTATAATGGTTATAAAATAATAATAAAATAAATATATTTATTATAATAATAATAGTTATTATAATAATATATAATATTATTATGGATCATGTGAATTAGGGTTTTAGCCCGCAACCCACAAGAGAGAGTCTATAAAAGGAACCCTTGTGATGAAGCTTTCACTTGATGCAATTTCGTTTTTGATTCTCTTTTCTCACTCAAATAATTCCGTTCGTAAGCAGCTAGCACTGTGACCGGAAGCTGTTCGTGTGGACTGAGTAGAGGCGTTGCACTTCATCAACGCTTGTGATCGCTGCATCAAAGATCTGAATCGCCACAAAGAGGTAACGATTCTATCACTGACCATGCTCATTCGTGAGGATCACTAAAGGAAAATTTTTGTTTTCCGCTGCGTTTAGATCGCAATTTTCCTTCAGTGTGAGCGATCGGTGAACATCGTAGGCTCGACGGGGAGTTACTTCAGTAACGAGCGATGGTTCCATTTGGTTCTTCAATTGAACCTGCTGAGTGAGTTGGTACCGCATGTGCAACTGCATAGAGTCGTGAGTCGGTCTCTATGAGTTGCATTTATCATCATGAATTGTGTATTGGTGAATAAACATAATTGAAAATGTTTATGTGAAATGATGTGAATTGTAGAAGCATGATTGATGAATATGCTTGGTGAAATATATATGTGTTGCGATATATATATATATATGATTGAATTGTGATGAATGTGGTGAGAATGTAGATATGTGTATTATTATGTTAATATATAATTATATGCATTGATTATTATGATAGTATTTCTCACCCTTCTGCTGTTTTATGATGCTCTATGAGGCATTGCAGAGTAGGTTTGCTGGAGGTCTTTTTGTGAAGCGTGACTTCATTCTTTTTGGTCGGTTGACTCTGATATGTAGCACCTAGTAGCTAGGATTTTATAGAATTCTTTTGTGATACGTTGTATATATATCTGTTGATGAGATGTTTATGAAAACATGTTGAATGATGTTGTGAATCAAACTATATGTATATATATATATATATATATATATATATATATATATATATATATATATATATATATATATATATATATATATATATATATATATATATATATATATATATATATATATATATATATATATATATATATATATATATATATATATATATATATATATATATATATATATATATATATATATATATATATACATATATATATATATATACATATATATATATATATATATATATATATATATACATATATATATATATATATATACATATATATATATATATATATATATATATATATATATATATACATATATATATATATATATATATATATATATATATATATATATATATATATATATATATATATATATATATATATATATATATATATATATATATATATATATATATATATATATATATATATATATATATATATATATATATATGTTTGAAGTGATTCAATGTTTAGATTTTCCGCTTTTATTCTAAATATTGAGATGTGGGTGTAAGGACTAAGTTCCTCTGTTTTGATAGTTACCCCACTATTGCATATCTTGTTGAGCAGGTGTTGTATGTGTTTTAATTTCAAGCATAATGTGACATGCCTCTTTTATACACTGTTTTTAGTTACACTCTGATGAAATTTTCGATACGTGCCTAAATGATTTATTTGATTATTTGGGGGTATAGAAAGGGGGTGTTACATTAAGTGGTATCATAGCCAGTGTTGAGTCAGTTGTGTCTGTCTCGTTGTTGTGTTGGTTTAACGGTTGTTTAACCTTGTTGTTATTTTTGGGAATAATCAGAATATGGCTGGTCATAACGACAATGTGATGGCTGCTGCATTGGAGGCAATGGCTAGAGCGGTGCAGGGTGCGCCGAATGCAAATGCTAACGATGAGTTTAGGAAGAATCAACCACCGGTCTTCAAAGGAAGATTTGATCCTGATGGTGCCCAAATTTGGTAGAAAGAGATTGAAAGGATCTTTTGAGTTATGGGCTATGCAGAAGAGAATAAGGTGAGACTTGGGACTCACATGCTGAGAGAAGAAGCCGACGATTGGTGGGTCGGAATGCAACAAATTCTTGAAATAGATGATGAAGAAGTAACTTGGGGGTTATTTTGTACTGAATTTTTGAGGAAGTATTATCCCGAGAGTGTGAAGGGGAAGAAGGAGATGGAATTTCTTGATTTGAAACAAGGTAGTATGTCTGTAGTGGACTATACTGCTAAGTTTGTGGAATTGGTTCAATTTCATCCTCATTATGCTGCGGTTACTGCTGAGTTTTCTAAGTGTATTAACTATGAGAATGGCTTGCGTCTTGAGATTAAGCAAGCGGTGGGATACCAAAGAATAAGGAGATTTTCGGATTTGACCGAGTGTTGTAGAATTTTTGAGGAAGATAGCAAGGCTCGTTCTACACACTATAAGAGTTTGAACGAGAGGAAAGGAAAGCAACAAGTTAGGAGTGAACCTTATGTGACACCTGTTGATAAGGGCAAGCATAAGGGAAACTTTGAGAAGAGATCTGGAGGAGGAAGTTCTGGTTCCGTCAAGTGCTACAAGTGTGGCGAGATGGGCCATAAGTCTTTTGATTGTGGTAAGACCATTGTGAAGTGTTCTAACTATGGAGGTATTGGACATGCTACAACTGATTGTAGAAGGAATGTGGTGAAGTGTTTTAATTGTCGAGAAGTTGGTCACATTAGTACTAAGTGTACTAAACCGAAACAAGCTCAAGCGGGCGGAAAGGTGTTTGCATTAGCTGGTTCAGACACTACTAGTATGGACCGTTTGATTAAAGGTACATGCTTTATTAATAATACGCCTTTAGTTGCTATTATTGATACTGGAGCGACTCATTCGTTCATTTCTTTTGAGTGCGCTAAGCGTTAGAAATTGTGTGTGACTTCTTGTGTTGGTGAGATGGTTATTGAGACTCCTACTTCAGGGTCGGTAACTACTTCTTTGGTGTGTGTAAGTTTTCCTTTGACCATGTATGATAAAGACTTCATTATGGATTTAGTGTGTTTTCCGTTAGAAGGTTTGGATGTGATATTGGGTATGAACTGGTTGCAATTTAATAGAGTTCGTATAGATTGTTATCAAAGTTAGTGAGGTTTCCTTCTTTGGAAGATGATGAAGATGAGAGTTTTCTATCCACTAAAGAGTTGAAGAAACTTTTAGCGGATAAAGCTCAGTTGTTTGGTTTGTTTGCATCATTGTCGGTGGAGAGCAAAGTTGAGTTCGATGTGTTTCCTGTGGTGTGTGATTTTCCAGAAGTGTTTCCGGAGGATTTTACGGATGTACCTCCGGAAAGAGAAGTTGAGTTTTATATTGATCTAGTTCCTGGTACTAGACCACTTTCGATTGCACCGTATCGTATGTCGGCATAGGAGTTGGTAGAACTGGAGAAGCAATTGAATGAATTGTTGTAAAAGAGATTTGTAAGACCAAGTGTTTCTCCTTGGGCTGCACCGGTATTGTTGGTAAAGAAGAAAGATGGAAGTATGCGGTTATGCATTGATTATAGGCAATTGAACAAGGTGACTATTAAGAACAAGTATCCGCTTCCAAGGATCGATGATTTGATGGACCAATTGGTTGGCGCGTGTGTTTTTATCAAGATTGATTTGAGATCGGGATATCACCAGATTCGTGTGAAAGAAGAGGATATTCAAAAGACGACTTTTAGAACACGGTATGGTCATTATGAATATTTAGTGATGCCATTCGGGGTTTCTAATGCACCAGGTGTGTTTATGGAATACATGAATCGTATTTTTCATGATCAGTTGGATCGCTTTGTGGTTGTGTTCATCGACGATATTTTGATTTACTCTAAGTCTCAAGAGGAGCATGAAGAGCAGTTAAGGATTGTGTTGTCGAAGTGTGAATTTTGGTTGTCGGAAGTAAGTTTTCTGGACATGTTATTTCCGGTAATGGTATTAGTGTGGATCCATCCAAGATTGATGCGGTGATGCAATGGGAGTCTCCTAGATCGGTTACGGAGATTCGAAGCTTTTTAGGATTGGCGGGTTATTATCAGAGGTTTATTGAGGGATTTTCAAAGTTGGCACTTCCGTTAACGCAATTGACTTGTAAGGGAAAGGCTTTTATTTGGGATGTTGATTGTGAAAAGAGTTTCATTGAGCTAAAAAGAAGATTGACGACGACGCCAATCTTGATTTTTCCGAATCCGTTGGAACCTTTTGTGGTTTATTGTGATGCTTCTTTGACTGGTTTAGGTGGTGTTTTGATGCAAGATGGAAAAGTTGTGGCTTATGTTTCAAGACAATTGAGAGTGCATGAAAAGAATTATTCTACGCATGATTTGGAATTAGCGGTCATGGTGTTTGTTTTGAAAATTTGGAGGCACTATCTTTATGGTGCAAGGTTTGAAGTTTTTAGTGATCACAACAGTTTGAAATATTTATTTGATCAGAAAGAATTGAACATGAAACAAAGAAGATGGTTAGAACTTTTTAAGGATTATGATTTTGGTTTGAATTACCATCCGGGTAAGGCAAATGTGGTGGCCGATGCTTTGAGTCAGAAGTTGTTACATGTGTCTGCATTGATGATGAGAGAATGGGAACTTTTGGAGAATTTTAAAGACTTAAGTTTGGTTTGTGAAATGACACCGAGTAGTGTGTGTCGCTATCGCGAAAATAAGGTGTCGGCAAAACAGAAGAGTCACCACCTTTCGTTATTTATCCCTTTAAACGGGAAAGGAAACGATCGGAAAATCCTGACGAAAAGGTATAAGACAAGGTCATCACAACTAATGTCTGGATTCGGGAGTCCGTTACGCAAGGGGAAGGTATTAGCACCCCTCACGTCCATCGTACTCGATGGGATCCACGCTTGTTGTGTTTATCTGATGGGTTTGTTTACTATCTACCTATCAAGGCCGGTCTGAAAAGAAAAGAAAATGACTCGGCAAAGCGTCACACTTTATGCCTACGTATTTTCATCAGAGAATGAGAAATCAGAGTCAACGTAGTTCGGCTAACTACGGGATACGGGGAAGGTTGCTCGCCAATACATCAGTATTGTGCCTACGTACTCTCAACAGACATGAGAGATCAGAGCTTACGTAGTTCGGGATAATACGGATTAGAGGGATTCAGATTCATCTGTTTTTCGAGTAGGGTTAACAAACAGTTCCTGCAGTTTGGTGTACGCAACTTGACCCTTGGAGACTTAGGCATTACCGTTTGCGGTACAATTGAGAGTTAACGACACTCTTTTCTTCAGAAAAGCTTCCTTTGAATTATAGGCCCACGGGGAAACAAGGTTTGAAGTTTGTTTTCTGTCTTTTACGGAAGAACTGTTTTTTAGTTGTCTGCAGTTTGTACAGCACTAGAGACTATGACTTAGGAGTGAATGCGTCGTATAGCATCCAAAGGACATATACTAAACATTCTAGACGATTGAGAGGAGGCCGCTCAATTATCATTACCCAAGTAGCTTAAGGCTCGTAATGTACTTGTACTAATTTGCCTTTATTACGTTCTTTACTGTTTTTAAGATGAGAAGAGGACGAACTCTATGGGGAGACTATCAAGTCCTAATGTTGTCATGCCAAGAATTCATCCTATGGTTGTGGTTTGAAACAGGGAACTCTTAGATGTTATCATGTATAGGTTTCAACCTAAAGTCTATCACAGTCATCCTATCAAGGAGACTGGAAATCCTAAGGGCACATGCAAGGAAGGTATCAACCAACAGCAGAAAGAATTATCAAATAACAAGGCTATCAAGCTAAAACAAATAGATGCACATGATGCAGCAGTACAAGCAGAGGGAGACTCACTCAACCTCTCAGCAATCAAGCAAAAAGGGAACAGACAAACAGAGATGGACAGACTCAACCTCTATTACTAATACACAGATGAAAAGAAAAACAACACACAAGCAAGGGGAGGATCACCTCAACCCTTAATGCAAACAAGCAGAGGGAGACTCAGTCAACCTCTAAGCAGTCATGCTCCTAGCTCGAGAATCTAAACATGGACCTATTCTAATGTATCAGGCAATTCAAACAAGGGAGATAAACCATAACGAGCAACAGGGAAGTCATCCCAGGCTACATCAGGTTGGAGGTATATCAACACCAGAGTCCATCATGGGCTCAACCTCTTGAGGAATGCACAGAATCCAACCAAAGGAAGGATTAGGCTCTCCCAAGAGGGATCCTATGTCAATAGGACAGAAAAGACTGGGTATTAGTTCTAGATATCAATCTAAGGGTAACTGATTGCAGTGTATCAACACAGAATGTCCATCTCAGGCTCAACCTGTTGAGGAATGCACAGAATCCAACCAAGGGAAGGATTAGGCTCTCCCAAGAGGGATCCTAAGAAAAGGACTTTGAGATGGATGACAGCGTATAAACCAAGGGAATATACCATGCCAAGAATGTCAATCCAAGGCTCAACCTCCCGAGGAATGCACAAAATCCAACCAAAGGAAGGATTAGGCTCTCCCAGGAGGGCTCCTCATCAAGACTTGAAGGATAAAGATAGTATAAACCAAAGGAATGTACTATACTGGGGAATGTCAATTCAAGGCTCAACCTCCTAAGGAATGCACAAAATCCAACCAAAGGAAGGATTAGGCTCTCCCAAGAGGGTTCCTCTTCAAGACATGAATAAAGAATGTAGGGCAAAGCCCAAGGAAAACACATAGGGGACAGGAGGCAACACCACACTCCCAAGAAACCCTACAAGCTAGCTACAAAGATCACCACCTAAGTTAGGGGAATCAAAAGCTCTACCAAGACTATGGCAAAGTCTGAATGAGGTCTCTACCTACTTACCAATCTATCAAGAAAGGACTACATTACTTAGAATCATCTAATGGCTATTTACAATGTTAATCTATGAAGCTCTCTAAGTTAAGATCACCTATACTAAAGCTAACTTGTAAAAGAGGGAATTAATTGGAAATCATTCCTAAAAATTCTAAGAAAAATACTACACTATCCTAAATGTATCAACATGCTATGGTAGAAGAATCAGGGGTTAATCCTAAGTAAAAAGGTTCAAACTAATTCTAATAAATTCAAGGGTATCTAAAGGGATTCAACAAAGAACACTCCTACACAACTAACCTAAAACCCTATTTAAAATCATCCAAAAAGCATAACAAAAATTAAACAACATCATCAGCATGTATATAATCAGCATATAAAATTTCAAGATCGAACCGAAAAGTATGAATGAGAAATAAAATGAACAAATTCAGTACACAATCATTCCATTACCAAAAGCATATCACCATGGAAAATATGAAATTAATTGCAAAATAAATGGAAAATTAAAATAGAAAATATGAAAATATTCTAGACATCCCAATCTATATCCACAAATTTTCTCAGAATTTATTAACAACATTCACTATTTTTTATGAATTAAATATAACAATAAATAAAACAAAAGAAATAAAAAAAGAAAATAAAAGAAATAAGGGGAGGGGGTGTAACCAGCAGGCCAGCCTAGTGTAACTACGCTTGGGCCCAATAAGGTGGGGGCGTGAAAAGCACGTGGGAATGGGCCCAGTGGAAAGTTAATTCAGCACATTATCCTCAACTTGAAACACGCCAGGGGGTGCAAAGGGCAAGGTTTTCACGTGTTATTTCTGTTGGGCCTACGAATGGGGAGTGTGGATAGCATCATTGGGCCCAGAGTTATTAACTCAGCATTGAATTGAATAGGGATAAGCCCCAGAGAGGGGGGGTACACGAAGTAACAACCTATAGTGTGGTTTTGGTTTTGGGATGCGTGAGGGGGTGTGGAAAACACACATTGAGCCCAGCTGAGTTTCTAGATGAAACTCAGCGTTTCATTAAAGCTGGGGGAGGCTTTGTACTGATTCTATCTCCTTCATATTTGTTACAATTGGATGTAGAAGCATCACCCATAATGACAAACAAATATATATCAAAGTAACTTTTCTCACTGGATCTTTACTGACACGGTTAAGTGGTAGCACACGCAGAACCGGAGCTCTGATGCCAACTGAAGGTGAGAAAATACTTAGAAGGGGGGGGGGGGGGGGTTGAATAAGTATGACAAATAATCAAAGATTCAAACACAGTTATTTTTATCCTGGTTCGTTGAACTCAACTACTCCAGTGCACCCTCTCAAGAGTGATTTGCCTTTCTCAGTCAAGGACTTAATCCACTATTTAATCAAACAGATTACAATAGTAACACCTAAGAACAACTATTCTTAGTCTTCTCAAGAGCTACTGATCCCAACTGGATCCTCTTAAGGAAACCTTTTACAATCAATGTAAAACTATTACAAGAGTAAGAATGCTTCTAAAAAGCTATTAGCACAACTGTGATATTTCTCTTAAGTTTAAGAACAATGTAACAACAAATAGAATATAAGAGCTTTTGAGAGATTAGCTTTGATAAGTGATTTTTGCAAGAAATTCGTCTCTGAAGAAGATGGAGTGGACTTCTTTATATAGGCACTTAGATCCATGAAGTCTTCTCAACGTTGGAGGCTGTGCTGAAAAAGCTTGGTGCCTTTTGTCTTTACGTTGGAGGCTGTGCTGAAAAAGCCTAGTGCCTTTTGTCTTCTCGTTGCAGAAACTTTCCTTAGAATGGAGTGCACAGATAAAACCTTTTTGTCTGTGTTCTTGTGTCTAGCATAAAAGAGGAAAGAGCTGTTGAGATATGCCAACGGACATATTCAAATCTTCTTCACTAAGTAAGTTCAGCTATCAACATCAGAGTCTGGATCTTCAGAATCTCCAGAGTAGAGATCTTCTGGATCTTTAGAGTCTTGGGATGTTCTTCAGATTATGCTGAATCATAGTATATGCAGCTTGTGTGCTTGAGCGTGTAGTTCTGTCAGAGCAGAGTCTTCTATATCAGATTCTCAATACTATGCAGCGCAATATCTTCAGAGTCTTCTGATGACTAAGCTTCTGAACTCTCAGAGTCTTCTATTCTTTAGAGGCTTCTGCTTCAGAATCTTCAGTAGACAGCACTCAGATTCTTCTGGAGACAGTGTTCAGATCTTCATTTAAGATGCTCTTGAACCTTTGAAGCCTTTCATAATATCATTGTTCATATCCAAATTTGCTCTTTAAGAATATTTTCTTTAGTACCTGTAGCAAACAGTCTAGAACAAATTTAGAGTATATAATTCTTGAATACAAAATTCATAAGTGTTATCATCAAAACATAGAGATATTACTAAGAAACAATCTGTGTTCTTACACACATGCCTCAGATGACTTGTAACTTGTCTGGCTCATAACTTGAGTTCTATAAACCCTATCAAGGACTTCTAGTACTCAAATTAAAGCTATGATCATGCCCTACAACAATCATGTTGAGGTCAAGATGAGATGAAGATCATATCTTGAGTTAAATGGTCTGGAAGTCAGGGGTTCAGCTAGGGGATTTTACACTGTCAAGTCTTAGAAACCCTAGCCCGAAACTTTTCAAACTCTTCAATCATGATGAGTTATCCTTGGAATCATCCTTAGAATATCTCAATGTATAAATCCATGATCACATGGCTCTTGAATTAAGTCTCAACTTCCTTCAAATCCTCAGTTGACCTAGGGTTGACCCAGTCAAACCCTAGCTGCACAAATCATGGCTGAGGCTTAATCTTGCACAATGACCTGTATAGGCCTCAAAGTGAACTTCAAAACTTCTCATGAGTTCCCTCAAGACCTTAAGTCCAACTTCATGACCTCAGAATCATCTGATGGCTTCCCTCAACTCTCAAGTTAGGAGACCTACACACTTGGCTTCAATCACTCTCTCTGAGGATCTTTTAACTTCTATGACAAGGATATCAACCCTTGAACATCTGAATAACCTTCTTAGCTAGCTTCATAGTCTAATGTAGCTCTTAATTGGTAATCATACCTCTTGATCTCCTGCATACAAGTCAATGAAATGCAAATGATAATGCTAATGTGAATGAAATGAAACATAAGCTAGGTAGAGAAAATGTTGGGCAAATTTTGGGGTGCAACAGTGTGGAACTTGGTATGCTACATGTTACGAATGATTTTATTGCAACCGTATGTGAAAAGCAAAAGTTGGATTTAAAGTTTGTTGATTTGATGATGAATGAGAATAATGATTTCAAGGTCGATAATTTTGGAGTTTTGAGATTTCGTGGTCGTATTTGTATTCCCGATAATGAGGAGTTGAAAAAAATGATATTGAATGAAGGACATCGAAGTAACTTAAATATTCACCCGGAAGCGAATAAGATGTATCAAGATTTGAAGAAAATCTTTTGGTGGTCCGGGTTGAAGAGGGATATAGCTCAATTTGTGTATGCTTGTTTGACTTGTCAGAAGTCTAAGGTGGAACATCAAAAGCCTAGTGGATTGATGCAACCGTTGGACATTCCAGAGTTGAAATGGGATAGTATATCGATGGATTTTGTTACGGGGTTGCCGAATACGAAAAGAGGTCATAATGCTATTTGGGTGATTGTTGATAGGCTTACTAAATCTGCTCACTTCGTTCTGATTGATATTAGTTATCCTTTGGAGAAGTTAGCCGAGATTTATGTTCGTGTGGTTGTGAAGTTACATGGAGTTCCTAAGAGTATTGTATCAGATAGGGATCCTAGATTTACATCAAGATTTTGGGAGAGTTTGCAAATTGCCTCGGGTTCTAACCTAATATTGAGTTCGGCTTATCATCCGCAAACGGATGGTCAAACCGAGAGGACAATTCAATCATTGGAGGATTTGTTGCGTGCTTGTGTGCTAGAACAAGGTGCTGCCTGGGATAGTTATTTGGAGTTGATTGAGTTCACCTACAATAACAGTTTTCATTCGAGTATTGGTATGGCACCATTTGAGGCTTTGTATGGTCAGAGATGTCGAACACCTTTGTGTTGGCATGAAACTGGTGAGAAATCGGTAGTTGGACCGGAGATGGTGCAACAAACAACGAAGAAGGTGAAGTTTATTCGGGAAAAGATGAAAGCTTTTCAGAGTAGGCAGAAGAGTTATCATGACAAGAGAAGGAAGGATCTTGAATTTCAAGAAGGCGACCGTGTGTTTTTGAGAGTTACACCGGTTACGGGTGTGGGTCGTGCTTTGAAGTCGAAGAAGTTAAATTCTCATTTTATTGGTGAATATCAGATTACTGCACGAGTTGGTGTTGTGGCTTATCGTGTGGCGTTGCCTCCGAATCTTTCGAACTTGTATGATGTGTTCCATATTTCACAACTTTGGAAGTATGTTCCGGATCCGTCACATGTTATTCCTATGGACGAGGTTGAAGTAAGAGATAACCTTACGGTGGAAGTTTTACCGATTAGGATTTTGGATCGTGAAGTTAAGAAACTAAGAGGCAAGGATATTGCGCTTGTGAAAGTAGCATGGGGAGGCGCTTCGGAAGGCAATATGACTTGGGAGTTGGAAAGTGGGATGCGAGAATCGTATCCGGTGTTGTTTGAATCAAGTAATATTTTCGAGGACGAAAATTTCTAAAGTGGGGGAGAGTTGTAACGCCCCAATTCTGATTTCCCATTTTTGTTGAGTCTTTTTGATTTAATTGGGTGATTATTATTTTAATTGTGGAATTTAGGTGTCAATATGTTATGTTTGCATATTAGGCTATTTTACCGATTTGGAGAGTTTTCGGGGGGAAATAGATTGGAGGGTATTTTCGACATTTAGTATTTAATGTTAAGTTGGATATTTTATGAGAAAGTGGATTTAGTAGATATTTTGAGGGAAATAGAATAGAAAGAAATATAAGTGGTAAGAGGAGAGAAAGAGATAGAAATAGAAAGAAGAGAAAAGGAAGAGAAGGAAAGAGAGAAGAGGAAAACTTGGAGAATCATCAAAGAACAACATCTAGGATTCTATTTAATTGGGTAAGGGTGTGAAATATTATTATCTTATCGATGTCTATGATTATGTATGTGTGTGTTTGGATTTGTTGGAGAGTTTTCCATCTTTTTCAATTTTAGGTCGAAATGGATTAATTAGTAAGAATCGATGTTTGAACGGTTAGAATCTGGAATAAATGGAGTAGTTTAGTCAGGTAATGTTGGGCTAAAACTACTGGAACTGGTTGGGATTGAATCGGTTGATTTTGTGATGTTTTGGTGATCTTGGACAGTTTGGGGTTCTGGGTTCGTAGATTCGCTAGCGTTCGCCGGGAGAGAAGAAGCGAAGGTTCGCGAACCATTACAGTAGCCAAGATCAGCCTTCGCTAGCGTGTTCGCCAAGCGAAGGAGGTGGCGAGAGGGTTCTCCAGGCCAAAGTCAGCGAATGAGGTAGCGAATACTTCTAGTAGCTACTGCATGTCTTTGCCAGCGAGTTCGATAGGTGAGTGCAGCAGCGAGCATTCGCTAAATGCTTCGCCAGGCGAAGGTCAGCGAGTGTGACATCATTTTTCATTTCTTGTGTTTTCCATCCAATGTTGATTATTTGGTTCGATTGTGTTTAATCCTTATCTGAAATGTATAGTTTGTGTACTATTGTGATAAGATGTGTTGTGGGTAGCCGTATGGCGTGAATCCTAGATTGTGAATTGTGAAGTGTGAAATGTGGCCGTTGGCATGATATTGTGAATGCATAATTGATTGCGTGCGATAGAATGTGATAAATGAGGAATACAATATGGAAAATGCATTGTAAATGTATGATGATTGTATGAGAATTATATGAGTAGAATGCATGAAGACATTATGTATATGTATGCATTTCAAGAATTGTATGGAGTCATTTTGCATGTGAAGCATCATGATATACATTTTTGTGCTGATTGATTCCTCGGTGAATTTGTTGAACGATTGTGTGCCCTTGTGGGGTGTGAGTAATCCTTAAACATTGTGGGCCCATGTGGAGTGTGAGAAATAAGTAAATTGATTCCGCGTAGAATCTGCTGAACGATTGTGTGCCCTTGTGGGGTGTGAGCAATCGGATTGTGTGCCCGTGTGGGATGTGAGCAATCCTGAAATATCGTGTGCCTATGTGGGGTGTGAGTGATGGGTGAACATCGTAGGCCTGACGGGGAGTTACTTCGGTAAAGAGCGATGGTTCCATTTGGTTCTTCAATTGAACCTGCTGAATGAGTCGGTACCGCATGTGCATCTGCATAGAGTCGTGAGTCGGTCTCTATGAGTTGCATTTATCATCATGAATTGTGTATTGGTGAATAAACATAATTGTAAATGTTTATGTGAAATAATGTGAATTGTAGAAGCATGATTGATGAATATGACTGGTGAAATATATATATATATATATATATATATATATATATATATATATATATATATATATATATATATATATATATATATATATATATATGTTGTGATATATATATATGATTGAATTGTGATGAATGTGGTGAGAATGGAGATATGTGTATTATTATGTTAATATATAATTATATGCATTGATTATTAGTATAATATTTCTCACCCTTCTGCTGTTTTATGATGCTCTATGAGGCATTGCAGATTAGGTTTGCTGGAGGTCTTTTTGTGAAGCATGGATTCATTCTTTTTGGTCGGTTGGCTCTGATATGTAGCACCAGGTAGCTAGGATTGTATAGAATTCTTTTGTGATACGTTGTATATGTATCTATTGATGAGATGTTTATGAAAACATGTTGAATGACATTGTGAATCAAACTGAATGATATGTGTGTATATATATATATATATATATATATATATATATATATATATATATATATATATATATATATATATATATATATATATATATATATATATATATATATATATATATATATATATATATATATATATATATATATATATATATATATATATATATATATATATATATATATATATATATATATATATATATATATATATATATATATATATATATATATATATATATATATATATATATATATATATATATATATATATATATATATATATATATATATATATATATATATATATATATATATATATATATATATATATATATATATATATATATATATATATATATATATATATATGTTTGAAGTGATTCAATGTTTATATTTTCCGCTTTTATTCAAATATTGAGATGTGGGTGTAAGGACTAAGTTCCTCTGTTTTGATAGTTACCCCACTGTTGCATATCTTGTTGAGCAGGTGTTGTATGTGTTTTAATTTCAAGCATTATGTGACATGCCTCTTTTATACCGTGTTTTTAATTACACTCTGATGAAATTTTCAATACGTGCCTAAATAATTTATTTGATTATTTGGGGGTATAGAAAGGGGGTGTTACAGAGTTAACCTATGTTTTAATGGGGAAACATGATGAGATGGCACATTAAGGCTTCTGACATCTAAAGGATTCTAGGGGAACACATGATTTCCACTTAATCCTACCACAAGCCAAAGCAACTATATGTTTTTGTTAAGTTTTCAAAAACTATTTTTTAAATTCAAAACTTTTTGTTTTCAAAATCATTATTAACGAATAAATTATGTTTTGCATAACAAAGAAAAAGTAGAGAAAACAATAAATTGCAAACAATTGAATGATCCAAAATCTGATTTTATTCAAGAGTGGTAGCTTGCAAATGACAAAGCTCTATGGAATATTTACAATTTGAAAATGGCAACGGGGAGAAAGTTACATTGAATCCAATGACAATCTAACCCTACTAACTAAGAGTTCTTCAAAACCTCGCTTCTAACAAGAGCGATTGAAACGAACTTCTCGCGTAATCTTCTGCAGAAGTGACAACCACCTTATGCAGTGAAATGCCTTTGCCCCCTAATTTTTGCCTGGATCTCCCTTTCGGGTTTTCAATCCACTGGGGCGCTCATTTTTTCCTAATCCGCCCTTTCGGGTTTTCGAATTAGCGAGCTTTTCTTTTTTCATTTTGTCCCTAATTTTTTCCTGGATCGCCTTCATAGGTTATAATCCACCGGGATACCCATTTCTGCCTAAGCCGCCCTTTAGGTTTTTCGACTTAGTGGGTTCTTTTAGGCATAATAATTTTGTACTACATCAAAATTCACAAGGTGAGTAAGTTATTCACCGTCCATCATTGTGAGAATTAACGAGCCTCCTGAGAAGACTACTTTCACAACAAATAGGCCATCATAGTTAGGCATTCATTTCCCACGCGTGTCCTTATGAATTGGCAAAATCTTCTTGAGTACAAGCTCTCCTTCTTGGAACTCTCGGACACGAAACTTCTTGTCAAAAACTCTCTTGATCCTCTTTTGATACAACTGACCGTGACACATTGCAATCTTGTGGTTCTCATTAATAAGGTTCAGTTAATCAAATATTTCTCTAACCCATTCCTCTTCATCAAGTTTAGCTTCCATTAGAACCCTCAGAGATGGCATCTCAACTTCAATGGGAAGAACTTCATCCATCCCATATACCAATGAAAAGGAGCTTGCCCCTGTCGAAGTATGAACATATGTTCTATATCCATGCAACGTAAATGGAAACATTTCATGTCAATCCTTATAAGTATTTATCATTTTCTACAAAATATTCTTGATGTTCTTATTCGTAGCTTCAACAACTCAATTCATCTTCTGACGGTAGGGAGAAGAGTTGTGATGTTCGATCTTAAAGCTATCACACAGCTATTTCAATGTCATGTTGTTTAGATTGCTTCCGTTCTCTGTTATGATTTGGCTTGGGATTCTGTATCAATAGATAATCTCCCTTTTGAAAAACGAGCAACCACTTGTTTAGTTACGTTAACATAAGATGCAACTTCAACCCACTTCGTGAAGTAATCAATAGCAACAAGGATGAATCAATGTCCATTGGATGCCTTCGGCTCGATTGCTCTAATCATGTTGATGCCCCACATAGAGAATGACCAAGGTGATGACAACACGTTTAGCAATGTTGGAGGTACATGCACCTTGTCCGTATAAATCTGGCACTTGTGGCATTTCATGGCATATTGGATGCAATCGGTGTTTGACCGTTACAACAAGAGTACATACACCTTATCAATGTTTGACTGTTACAACAAGATATTGATGGTTCACTAGGTATCTGTAGATAGGTTATGTCACTATTTGAACATATTGATGATTAATTTTTTTATTTTTATGTGACTATATTTATAGTGTTTATTTTGTTATATTTTGAACTATGATTGCTTTGATATTTTCTAATCTAAATTTAGTTTGGGTCCTTAATGGAGAAAGTTCCAAAGATTGGAAGGAGAACATGGAAATTGTCCTTGTTTGCATGGTTCTTGACCTTGCGTTATGGATGAAGAAACCACTTTCTCATACATAATCTAGTACCTCTGAATAGAGAAAAGATTTTGAGAAGTTAGATCGTTTGCATGAGCCTCACGATCATTAGGAAGAGTATAAGTCTATGCAAGACAACAATGTTTAGGAACTTGTCCAGTGGCCAGAAGATGTGAAACCCATTGGTTTCAAATAGATTTTTAACACCAATCGACTAATGGTTATAAGATTCTTCTTGTGGCTAAGGGTTATACTTAAAAGGAATGGTTTGACTTTAAAGAGACTCCCTCTTCCGTTTCAAAGAAAGATTCTTTTAGTGAAATCATTGTTCTTGTTGCACATTAAGATTTGGAACTCCATCAAATGGATGTCAAGATCAGGCTCCTCAATAACAACATTTATGAAATGATATAGATGATGAAAGAAAAAAACTTTGTGTCGGGAGACTCAAAGAACATGGTTTGCAAATTGACAAATTTCATTTATGGACTAAAACAGGCGTCCCGTCAGTGATACCATAAATTTCATAAAGTAATTCTCTCATTTGTTTTTGAGGTGAATGTTGTTGTAGATTGTATGTATCACAGTTTTAGTGGGAGCAAGTACATATTCTTGATCATGTATATTGGTGACATACTGCTTGCCACCAATGATATAAGCATTATGCAAGAAACAAAGAAATTCCTATCAAGAAAATTTGAATTAAAAGATCTTGGTGATGTTTGATTTATATTAGGAATTTACATATAATGAGACCAATCTTGAGGTATTCTAGGATTATCACAAAGGAGATATATTGAAAATGTACTTAAGAGGTTTGAAATGCAGGAATGTAAATCATGGGATACATCAGTTGGTAAGGGAGAAACTTTTAGTTGTAGTATGTGTCCAAAAGGAAACTTAGAAACTCGTGTGATGAAAAAGATTCCTTATGTGTTAGCTGTATGGAGTCTAATGTATGCCCAATTCTGTACGTATCATGATATTGCATTCATACTTGAGATGTTAGGCAGATATTTGTGCAATCCATGAATGGATCATTGAAAATGAGCCAAAAGGGTTATGATACATTTAAAGAGAATAAAAGATTATATGCTCACATACAGGAGATCAAACCAGTTGAAGATCATTGGATATTCTGACTCTGATTTTGCTGGATGCCAAGATAGTAAAATATTCACTTCAGGCTATATCTACATGTTGGTCAGTGGTGCGGTTTCTTGGTGCAGTGTTAACCAAACTCTTATTACTTCATCCACCCTGGCAGCAAAATTTATAGCATGTTTAAAGCTAGTGTAATAATGGAATTCGAGATAAAGATCTAATCGCCTTTTTATTATTGAACTTTACTTTTCCAAATTTCTCATATTGTTTTGGTACCAAAACATTATTGAAAACCCCCGTTTTTAATAATTTTAAATCACATTGTTATTACTTTGTTAAATTTATAATTTCAGTGGAGACGAATTATTTTATTAATTCGACGAGACTAATACATTTACTAGAACTGTCATCGGTATGTTGTAAATGTTTGTGTTATTTTTGATTTTTTTTTGTAGATGTACGTTTTAAATGTTTATGTTATTTTTATTTTTATACTTTGTACATTGTAGCTTTCATTACGTTCAATCAACATGCCATAGAAGATGAGCTATTATACTGTATGTTGTTTGAGTGTTTTTTGAACCCCTTACTGAATATATAATCTTTCAAATTGAATTAGAAAATTATAATATGAGATACTAATTTATATTTGAAAACAAGTTACACTTATCAATGTCTTAAGATCTTTTTGCATCCTATTATTCCTATATTGCTCTTTAATGGTTAGAACTTTGTTCAATGCTTCTAATTATTCTGCTGTCACGTCTTTCACCTCTAATTTTATCTGCAAAGTAAATAATATTTTGTAAAATGAATAAGAGGTGAAGAAAGTGTTAGTAGAAGAATTACAAGCATTGAAAAATGTTCAAACTATTAAAGAGCAAAATATGGATAATTAGTTGTATAAAGCTTGTACAACATTGATCAGTGTATTTTGTTCTTCTAATAAAATTTAATTTGTCATATTATTGAAATAAGCATTTCATATAAGTTATGAAAAATTCAAGTAAGCATATCACAATGGTTGTAATCTAGAATCGTAGTAAAATGTTACGTATTAATTTTTTCACTACAGTTAAAATCTAAATCAGTGGTACAATGTATTGAAATCTAAAAAAATCAAGTTATTGGATCTATGTTCTTTCCCCAGTCTTCAAATTATTGAGCGATCTCTTATCTCAATCTCAATTCCAAACCCTAGAACATAGTTTCATCTTTTTCCTATTTACTTCAGCCTCTTCAACATTTTAGCTTGAGATTTACCACAATATTTTAAAACTTTAGCTTGAGATTTAACCACGATATTTTGTGGTGATATTTCAAGTGAATAGCTAGAATCTGTAAACTAAAAGATTGACATTTTGCTACCTTTTAGCATTAGTTTTGCTAGGGATTTTTTAATATTAGCTGAAATTTTGCTAGAAAAATTAACAAGTCACCCAATCCATGCTACGACATATAACGTAGTTAATCCACACCAAATTTCCAACTAATTCTATTTGGTAGAGTTTAGCTACAAACTAGCTGCTATAAATGTCATAGCTATTCATAAATTTTCTTGTAGTGTCAGTACACATATATTTCTTGTCACTTTAACTTTTCTTACAGAGATATATGTTATTTACCTAAGGTCATACTTGCAACTTTTACTTTAGAATTAACACGCTAATATTCCTGCAGATTTACATGCTGATTCGTAAGAAGTATCTTAGTATAGCCATTTTCTACCTAGTTTTTGTTCAATTTCGTAGAAATATTGCAGGAAATTCCTGGAATATAAAATAAAGACATGGAGATATCTTTGAAGTTGTGTGAGAAGAGGAAATTTTAAATACCATTATTTGCTGCCTTATTTAATTTGCTTACAATAATCTTATCTAAATATACAAAATAATAACTACAATTTGATGGCAACATAATAACTAAATGGCTGCTCATGAAATATTCTAGTGTGGCACTAAATACAATGTCATGTAGGAATATAGTCTTATGGCAACATAATAACTAAATGGCTGCTCGTGAAATGTTCTTTAAGACATCTACATCGTCTACCCACACATTTCGCAACATAAGGCCTTAGGCACAAATTTGGTGGACAATCAGAATCTCTGAAACATCTATTAATACCTAGCATGAAAAATGAGCATAAAATGATTAAAATAATATGTGATTAAATGTTTATAGAAAGTAACGAATGAATCTGTAAAGAATAAAAAATGGATTACTTGCAATAGTCGATGGCACAAGAAATATGAATATAAAGAAAATCATTACATATATAAACTTGACCACTTTGGTCATATATCTCCTTTGCCTTTAAGAAATAGTTTATTCAGTTTATAACTGTTAAGGTTTCACCTCTTCTTACACCAATTAAATATCTTATATAATTGTAAGAGATCCTTTTTAAAATTAGAATAATTATTAAATAAATTCTTAATTATATCAATGTCTAGTGTTTGTCCTTTTAGCACACTTAGTAAGCATTTTAGACTTAAAAAAGCTAATCATTTATAATAATTATTTATAATTTAACTAAATTTCCATTAGTTTACAACCTTTTGTGATATGAAAGAGTAAAACACAAACGATAAATAATATTATAGAAAAACATATTTAATAATGTATGATTGTAATAATGTATGTTTGGATTTTTAGAAGCACACGTTTTAACTTTTTATTTGAATATTTAATTGGAGAAAGTATTTATTCGTCGAAGATATACAAATGATATTTTCAAAAACCACTCTCCCAGTTTATAATACTTACAAAGATATACTATAATGTATAAAATGTTCAAACAATTAAACACTTGCATTCAATGAAACATATGAGTGCCAAAGTATTGATTATGGACTAGTTAGCTGGGTCAAATCCATCTAGCAATCGCACATTCCACATACAAAATCTATCATCCCTTTGAGACTCATGCGTAATGTCTTTTCCACAAATGATAATATAAAAGGAGAAGGATTACATTGATTCTAGATATTCCTCCTCAACTTTCTTCAATTACAGTCCTATGTTGTAATTACGATCTTGGCTGGAATCCTTGTTATGCATACAGTTTGATCGGACTACCTTTATAATTCTATTCAACACTTCTAATTGAGGATGAAACCCACAACTCCGGAATGTTATTATTACAATCATTACCTTAATCATATAGAATACATGACACACAAGTATTAAACTCAAATTCAATGACACGTAGATAAGTACGACAGTGAACATAAAGACATAAATAATTTAATTCACAATGCATCCAACTCATTCAAAGGACACATGTACTCATCGATGCAGGAAATATATATCTTAAAACATTTTGATGTCAAATGCCGAGCCCCTTGCACCTTGCATCAAGAAAATCAATAGGAAGTGCCTCCAACCTTGTTGAATTCACTACTAAAAATAAGAAATTTGGTTAAATGATTTTACATCATATTTTAAGATATATGATGTGAAAAATATTTGTCAAAGAATTTTACATCAGACTTATTACCAATATGATGTGAAAAATATTTGATTTAATGATTTTACATCAGACATATATTTGCACTGATATGAGAAAAAAGACAGTGGCAATGTCTTAGGTAATAAGAAATTTTGTTATAAAGGATTTTACATCAGACCATTTAACACAACAGATATAAAACGTTCTGAATAAAAAATAAATAAAATGGGTTAAATATTTCAAATCGGGCCTATTAAACCAACCGATATAAAAAATAACGCGGTGGCAGTTTCGTAAATAATAAAAAAATTTGTTATAAAGGATTTTACATCGGTCCGTTTACCCCAACCGGTGTAAAAAGTATCTCAATAAAAAAATAAAAAAAATATATTAATTAAACATTTTACATCGGGTCATTTATCACAACCGACGTAAAAAGTTTTAAATAAAAAAATAAATAAAATATATTAATTAAACATTTTACATCGGGCCATTTAACCCAACCGATGTAAAAAGTTCTAAATAAAAAAATAAATAAAATGGAATAAACATTTTAGATCGGACCATTATTCCAACCGATGTAAAAAATGATTTGAAGTATTTTACAACGGTCCTTTAATTACAACCGATGAAAAAAGTGCAAGACCTTAACAGGATTTTACATCGGTCCGTTAACAGGGTGCGATGTAAAATGTTTTAAGTTACAGGATTTTACATCGGTCCATATGCCAACCGATGTAAAATCTTCCTTAAAAAGTCAAAACCCTACCTGTAATGTTTACATTCTCAAAATTCTAAAACTCATTTTTCTTCTTCTTCCTTAAACGCTCCGCCATTTTCGTTCTTCTTCCACCGTCCCTCCGCTGCTTCTCTTCTTCTTCCTTAAACGCTCCGTACCTTCTTCTTTCACCGTTCCTCCACCGTTTTCTTTCCACCGTCGCCATCTTCTTCTTCCACCGTCCCTCCACCGTTTTCGTTCCACCGTCGCCATCTTCTTTTTACACCGTCCCTTCGCCATTTTCGTTCGCCTCCGTTCTCCCTCCACCATTTTTGTTCGCGTGGTTCTTCCTCCGACATTTTCGTTCGTGTGGTTTATTTAAAGTATTTTTAACACTACATTATTTTACTGTTTTTAATAATAATTTTTTGTAAGAATACTGGATTTTGAAATTTAGTGTGTAGAAAATTCAGTTTGTTTCATATATTTTCAACATCATATTGTTAAATTTAGTAGTGAAATTTTTAAAATGTATTGTGTAGAAAATTTAATGTGTAGAAAATTTAGTGACAACCTTACACTGCAATTTTTAACATCATATTGTTGCTTAAATTAGTAGTGATATTTAACATAACGTGATTTCAGATGGTAAAATATCAATTTATCATTATTTGGATAAATTCTTAGGAGAAACAACCTTGTGTTTGTTGGCTTGGAGAGACAACCTTGAGCTTTTTCTAATTTCTAGTACTCTGCCGGTGATAACAACGATCTATAAGGTATCTTTAACAATACATAATTTTACGGTTTATAATAATAGCTTTTTGTAAAAATGATTGAAATATTTTGATATCAATTTGGTTCTATTTGCGTTAAAATTGAAGATAAAAATGTTAAATAATTTTGATGTTAATTTGGTTCTATTTGGATTAAAATTGAGTAACATAATTTTTATGATAATACCATTTTATTCGGAATAATTTTTATGATTTAATTTAATGCCACGTGTTTGCACATAGAGACTTTTGTTCTCTCTAATATGTCCAAAAGAGGGACTATTGTAGGCGTTACAATGATTTAACTCCGTATGTGTTAATTTCGGAACATAGGTATGGATCGTGGTTAGATGAGAGCTAATCGATTAAGTACTGAGTACGAACATGGAGTGATGGAATTTATAGAGTTTGCTGAAAGTAATTCTAAACAAAATCTTCCTCCTCCTAAAAGTAATGCTGAAAAAAAGTCATCATGTGCTCTTTCTCTGCCCATGTGTTCGTTGTGCAAATGAAGAACCAAAACTTAATAAGAAAAAAATTATGGATCATCTAATTTGTGAAGGGATTTGTCAAAGTTATACACAATGGATATGGCACGGTGAAATAGTAACAAATTCAAATGTGTCCCAAAGAGATAATGTTAGTGTAGAAATGGATGATCATCTAAAAGACATGATGTGTGATATTGGACAAGATTCGTTTAAGAGGGCACATGCGTATGATACTTTATGTAGTGACAAGGATAAACCTTTGTACCCGGGATGCACAAATTTTACATGTTTGTCAGCTGTGTTAAAATTGTTTAATTTGAAGGCAAAAAATGGATGGACTGACAAACGTTTTACCCAATTGCTTGACGTGTTGACACAAATGCTTTGAGAATGTAACGTAATTCCAAATCGTCATTACGAGGCGAAGAAGTTATTGTGTCTGCTGGGTTTGGAGTATAAAAAGATACATGCATGCATTAATGATTGCATACTATACAGAAAAGAGTATGTAAACTATAATCACTATCCGAAGTGCAAGGCGTCACGCTACAAAAAGAAAGATGGTGATTCTAGTGATGATGAGGTGGTCAAAAAGGGTCCTCCCGCGAAAGTAGTATGGTACCTACCAATAATTTCAAGGTTCAAGAGATTATTCGCTAATGCGAATGACGCAAAGAATCTTAGATGGCATCCAGAAGAAAGAAAATGTGATGGAAAAATTCGCCATGTAGCTGATTCTTTACAATGGAAGAAAATAGATTCTTTGTTTCCAATTTTTGGCAAAGAGTCGAGAAACCTTAGACTTGGACTTTCTACTGATGGAATGAATCCATTTGGTAATCTAAGTACTAACCATACTTCTTGGCCTGTTCTCATGATGATTTACAACCTATCTCCTAGGTTGTGCATGAGGCGTAAATATATTATGTTATCGATGATGATTTCGGGCCCAAAACAACTAGGAAATGACATAGACATTTATCTAAGTCCACTGATAGATGATTTAAGAATGTTGTGGTAGGAAGGGGTGGATGTTTTTGATGCATATTCTGGTGAACATTTCAATATGCATTCCATGTTGTTTTGCACCATCAACAATTTTCCGGCATATGGAAATTTGTCTGGGTACAAAGTTAAAGGGCATAAAGCATGTCATATATGTGAAAAAGACATATGTTACCATCAACTTGAAAAAGGAAAGAATACTGTTTATCTCAGGCATCAAAAATTTATGAATCGTTATCATCCATATCATAGATTGCGAAAAGCTTTCAATGGGGAACAAGAGCATGATGTGGCTCCAAAGCCCTTAACTGGAGAGGAAGTTTATCAATGACAACATGGCATTAATGTTGTCTTTGGAAATTACCAAAAGCAAACTACTATGAAAAAATATGGAAAAAGAGGTAGGTTTTCTTCGATCTTCCATATTGGTTTAATCTTGATGTAAGACATTGTATTAATGTGATGTACGTGGAAAAAAGTGTATGTGATAGTTTAATCGGAACACTTCTCAACATTCAAGGCAAGACAAAAGATGGTTATAATGCTCGTCTGGATTTGGGTTTGATGGGTATACGAGAAGAGTTAACTCCACAACATATAGGTAACAAGATATATTTGCCTCCTGCCTGCTACACTTTGTTTAAAAAGGAGAAAATAAACTTTTGTGAGTGTTTACAAAGTATTAAAGTGCCGCATGGTTATTCATCAAATATCAAGAGGCTTGTATCAGTTAAAGATCTCAAATTAATTGGGTTAAAATCTCATGATTGTCATGTCTTAATGCAACAGCTACTACCAGTGGCTATTCGTGGGGTATTTCCTAACAATGTTAGGAAAACTATAACTAAGTTGTGCTTATTTTTCAATGCAATTTGTTGTAAAGCCATTGATCCGTTAAAGTTATACGATTTCGAAAATGAGGCTGCAGTTATCTTGTGCCAATTAGAGATTTATTTTCCTCCTTCATTTTTTGACATTATGGTTGACTTGATTGTCCATCTAGTAAGGGAGATTAGAATATGTTGTCTAATTTATTTAAGGTGGATGTATCCAACAGAGTGATACATGAAGATCCTAAAAGGGTATACAAAAAACCCACACCGTCCAGAAGCATCGATTATTGAGAGGTACATTACAGAAGAAGCAATTGAGTTTTGTTCAAACTATTTTTCAGAAGTGGATGCTGTAGGGGTTCCCAAGTCTCGTCATGATGGAAGATGTGAGGGTGTAGGTACACAAGGTTTAAAGGTAAAAAGCTTAAGTATTGAGGTGGTTGTACAAGCGCATTTGTATATATTGAATAACACTGATGAAGTTCAACCTTACTTATCTACTCACAAAAGCATCATAAAGAAAAAGTACCCCAAGATGAATGAAAGAGGCTTGTTAAAAGAGAATAATAAGAGTTTCTCTGAGTGGTTTAAAGAAAAAATTGCTAGTGATGATACTGCTTCTAATACAATTAAGTGGTTGTCCTATGAGCCTAAATGTAACATAATAACTTGGAGTGGATATGATATTAATGAAAATTCCTTTTATAAAAAGTCAAAGGATGACCGTAGTACCACGCAAAATAGTGGGGTTATGATTGTGGTTGAGTTCGTGCACTTCTCAAGTTCTAAAGATAAAAATCTGGTTATGGCATTTGTACCCTACTTTGGGGTGATTGAAGAGATTTGGGAAGTTTATTATGTTGTGTTTAAAGTTCCTGTATTTAAATGCAAATAGATTGATATCAACAGTGGTGTAAGAATCGATGAATTTAGATTTACACTGGTTGATCTTAGCAAGTTAGCTTATGCAGACGAACCTTTCATCATGGCATCTCAAGCAAAATAAGTGTTTTATGTCACAAGTCCTTCTAATAAAAGATGGTCAGTGGTTATATAAGGAACGGTGCATGGTAGTAATGAAAATCAAGATGCGAATCTTGATATTTCTGAAACTCTGTCGCAACTGCGAAAAACACCCAGCGGAAAACAGAAGATTCGTCACCTTTCATTATTTGTCCCAAAGAGAGGGAAATGAAACGATCGGAAAAACCTAACAAAAAAGGGAAAGACAAGGTCATCGCAACCAAGACCTAGATTCGGGAGTCAGTTACGCAAGGGGAGGTATGAACACCCCTCACGTCTGTCGTACTCGACGGGATCCATGCTTGTGGTCTATCTAAGGGTGTGTTTAATCTATCTACGCTAAAGGCTCACAGAACAAAAAGAAAAGAAAAGAGACTCGGCAGAGCATCGCCGCTCTGTGCCTACGTATTCCCTCGTGCAATGGGAAAGTCAGAGTCAACGTAGTTCGGCTAACTACGGGTGAAAGGTGGGGAAGGTTGCTCGCCAAGACATCGTCGTCTTATGCCTACGTATCCTCATCTGGTATGAGAAATCAGAGGAAATGTAGTTCGGGCTGACACGAAACCACCGGTTGATTAAGTGTTTTAACCGAGTAAGGTTAAACCTCCGTTCCAGCAGTTAGGGACGAGGCCTGTTTACGGTAGAACTGTAACAACACTCTTTTTACGAAAAAGGTTTCCGATTAATCTCGAAGGAAAAAGTTTGATGTTTTATTTTGTGTTTTTTAGTGAAATGAATTAATTCGGTTTGTGATTAACGTTGCACTAAAGATTATGACATAGGAGCAAATACATCGCGTATCACCCCCAAACGGGACCTACACTAAACACTCTAGACAAGCGAGAGGAGACCCCTCACGCATCATTCCCCATGTAGCTTAAGGATCGTAGCGCACAACTTTCATCGTATTTATTAGATGAGTTAGGATTGTTTTGAGATGAGAAGAAAGAAGCGCGAACTCTAAGGGAAACTTGGTCCTAATGTTGTCATGCAAAGTAGACCTAAAATTTGGATTAAAGAGGGTAAACATCTACCCTAATGTTAGCATGCTTGGATTGAACACCTAATGTCTCTCCTACTCCCATCCTAAACGGAGGGACTAGGAACCTTATGGGGATCATGGCAAAAAGCACAAGAAAGCACCAGATAAATTCAATCACAAGTAAGATATGCAAACATGGAAAATAAACATGCAAAGAGGGAGGAAAATAGTGTGGGGCAGCAGCCGCCACAAGCGCGTTTTGACCTCTTGGAAGAAAACAAAGAATGCGATGCAAAAGAGGAATGCAAGAAGGCAAGAAAACATGGAATTGCAAACATAAAAGAGAATGGATGAGAAAAAATGGGAGAAGTGAACTTCTACAACCATCGGCTATCAATCATCGGAGACAAGTGGGAGGAAAAGAAGTGCGGGGCAGCAGCCGCCACAAGCGCATCTCAACCACTCGACTCTAACACTCAAGCGAAAGATAAACATCACGTTGAACAACATATACGAGAGTATGCATTCAAGTGGAAAACAAGCATGCGTGTCTAAGAAATCTCGATTAAACAATCAAGAACAGCAACAAAATGTCCAAAACATTTCACTCCTGATGCATCATATTGATCTACGATGATCCGATGTGAAACGATACTCAAACAAACAAGAAAAACAGAAAAACAAACCTACTGGCACAATGTTAATCGGTTAACACCAGGGGTTAATCGATTAACCACTGTTAACGTTTCAAAATTTTGAATATTTGAACTGGTTAATTAGTTAACACCAGGCGTTAACCGATTAACACCTTGAAAACTTTGAAAATTTTGAATATCTGAAATGGTTAATCGGTTAACCAAATGTGTTAACCGATTAACATTGTGCCAACAGTAGAAAAAAAGCAACAGAGTAGTATGTTTAGCAAATAAGCACTTATCCGATCAACCGGATGATTGCATAATCACTTAATCACGAAATTCAACCAGCAAACTATGATAACAACAAGATTTAAACACATCTAAACAGCACCATCAACATTCACATCAACCACAATTCAACCGAATATGAAAAATCAACATGAATATGCAAATAAGCTTAAAAAAATGCAATGGATATAGAATTCCAACATTTGAAGCGGAGAATTGCTTCGATTAATGTTGATTCAATTGTAATTGAACAGATCCAATGCTAGAAGTTTGGAATACTTCAAGATCCACACCAATTCTTGTAGTAGCATTGAAGATCCTTCAAGATTAAGCCAAATTAAGCCAAATTATCACTTCCAAATTCAGATCCAATTTTGCACAAAAATTGAATGAAGAAATCAATTCAATGAAGATGATGGATGGAGGTTTGAGCTTAAGAATTCATTGATTCCAAGGAAGAATCAAAGAATTCAATGGAAAATTGAGAGAGAATAAGATCAATTCTGAAAATGGAAATGAAATTATGAGGCTTAGATTTGTGTGGTTTGGAGTGGATCACTTAAATATCACTTAGGTTTGGAAGATGGTTTGGGAAATTTGGAATGGAATGAGGAATGAGAGTTTGGAGGAAAAATGAATTTAATCAAATTTTGAAATGATTCTAGATCCTTCCCAAGTGTAAAATTGAAATTCAAGTGATCAAAATTGGAACCCAAAGTGGTTTGCATTGAAAATCCACGTGCAGAGGCAAAATCTGCACTGGTTAATCGATTAACCATATAGGTTGATCGGTTAACACCCTCAAAACTTCAGATTTGACCTAATTTTGACTTGGTTATCGATTAACCATATTGGATAATCGGTTAACACCTTCAAAATTTGAATGTTGGCGCCTTTTGGAGGGAAAACAACACATTTGCCCTGTTTCAATTGTTTGGAGTTCTGTTAGGCTTCCGAATCTTGTTCTTGAATGTTGCAACTGTAAGAATGCTTGATATGAGCCTGAATGCTGCTTCTTGAAGTTATCCTGCAAAATAAAATAAAATCGGCCACTGGGCAAAATAAATGTCGGAGCCTTTGATGCTCGTTGGTCAGTCTTTCAGTCCTTTGCGCCAAAATGAACCTGAGCCACATGAATGCCTTGATCCCATGCCTCGAGAACAAATGCTATGATATGCGAAAATGAAAAATGAAAAGAAACAAAAGCCAGTTAAGGTTAAAACGAAAGGGCAAATTTTTAGGTGCTACAGCTGCCCCTATTCAATCGACTTAGACCTGAAGGGGTGAGAAGCATCAGTGTTCAAACATTCAACGTATGAGGTGATTGAATACAACAAGAACCCGGAAATTTGCAACCAGCGAGGATGCAAAACAGCAAATACCAACCAAGAGTTGGGATGCGACACGCTGGGGATAACAACCCAATATGAATAGGACTGCCCACAAAATCTCCAGAGACAACTGACCCGATATTTGCAACGACAACCATCTTACTGATTCAGAATCAAAAAGCATCGAGACTCAGTCGGAAGAACCTCTACTAACGCGCAGGAATCGACACTAAGTCAGAAAGAAACCCAAAAATCATGCAACGGATACAAAATATCTGACATCGCCGCCAGGCATCTACACCTAGTTGGCAAAACATCTGACCTTGCCATCAGGCATCTACGAACCTAAGAATCCAATCAACAACAGACTGGAAAGTATCTGACATCGCTGCCAGGCACCAGTAAAGACAATTGACATCGTCGTCAACTCTCTGTAGGAGACAAACATCTTCTGACCTCACCGCCGCCAAAAAAACACAAAGTTGATGGAGATATGACATCGCCACTAAAAAACCACTCACATCTGACATCGCCGCCAGAAAAACACAACGTTGATGGAGATCTGACATTGCCGCCAAAAAAACCACCCACATCTGACATCGCCGCCAGAAAAAACACAAAGTTGATGGAGATCTGACCTCGCCGCCAGAAAAACACTCACATCTGACATCACCGCCAGAAAAAACACAAAGTTGATGGAGATCTGACCTCGCCGCCAGAAAATCACAAAGTTGATGGAGATCTGACTTTGCCACCGGAAAACCATAAGCGTCTGCGGGGGTTTAAAATTCTAACATCGCCGCCAGAAATTCTGAACATCTGACCTCGCCGTCAGAAAACCACAAACGTCTGGCATCGCTGCCAGATAACCAACCACACCTGATCGGAGCGTCTGGCATCGCCGCCAGGCCTCGACATCAAGTTGAAAAATTTTGACATCACCGTCAGGTAAACAAAAACCTCAAGTTTATAACCTTTGACATCACCGTCAGGTAACCAAAAACTTTTGACCTCGCCGCCAGACAACTACGAATATTTGACTTAGCCGTCAAAAAATACGCAAACACCAAATTGGTAACCTCTGACCTCTCCATCAGTCAACCAGAAATTCTAACCTCGCCGCCAGACAACCATAAACATTTGACCTCGCCGCCAGACTAAAGGATAGCATGACATCACCGTCAGGCCTCGACATCGAATCAGAATATCTCAAAGTTAATAGAAAACCTCCAACATCGCCGTCAAACATTGCTATTAAGCTGGTAAAAGAACCTGACATCGCCGTCAGACAACCACAAGGGATACACCAAGCATCGGATCCAAAGATAAAGACATCTGACCTCGCTGCCAAGTAGTCGCTAAATAAAAGCGAGCAATAAACCCAAAAACCTGATAGGCAAGAAACTGATAATCACCTGGCATCGCCGTCAGGCATTCACAAAGTTGATAGACCTCTGGCATCGCTACCAGTCCTTTGTTGAACACCAACAAGTATTGAACCCAAAGGTCAGGACATCTGGCCTTGCCGCCAGGCATTCGCTAAATAAAAGCGAGCAACAACCCGAAGATCGGATCCACACGAAGCTAAAATCATCCATGATAACAATCGCAAGGAAACTCCACCGGGGAAAGAGAAGACTTGAACAAGTAACTCTGATGAGGATCTCATGATAGGATGAACGCATTTATCACACATCTTACGCCGAGGTCTGAACACTTGTACGGACTTGGAGAATAGAATATCACAAACCGAAGTATAACGACACCTTTGGGGAATACCATAAACCGAGAGCAAAATAAATGCGTTCGGTTCGCCGGGCCTAAAAACCACATGGTTAAGGTTTACGATCACCTGGGAGATACGCCCGAAAGCAAAGAGGTAACAACCTGGCTTATGTTTCAAATGCGTATGTTTGAAAATGGCTTAATGCTCCATACGAAATGGAAATGCTACGCATTTGAGAGGATGCTATGAAAAATGCAAATGCAAAAGAACCACCCCAGCAAAATAAATGTCGGGGAGAGATACCAACTCTGCCAGGGAGAGATATCACGCGCCAAATACGATTGGACTTATACTGGGGAAACTAGCCCTGAGAGGCTTCCTGATACACAACTTGGGTAGTACTACTCTTTCAAGAACAAAAATCCGCTCTGCTGAGGATTAAATCACATTCTGCTGAGGAAAACGCCCTAGATCGCCTACCAGTATACAACTCTTCTGGAGAATCAAAACACTCGGCTGGGAAACAAGCAGCCCCTTGCTAAGATCAAATCCATTCTATTAAGGAAACAGACTCTGCAGGAGAATTACAACCAACCGCCGAGGTTGACTTCACTCTACCCGGGAAATCAACCATAAACGGCTTTCTAGAAACCTTCACCCTGCTTGGGAAAGAATCCATTCTGCTTGGGATTACATCAGGTATCAACCTGTCCTTCTGAGGAATATCGGATACTCCTATTGGGAACTCCACTCTACTGGGGAAATCCCACGCTTCTGTTCTAACACTTACTCTGTCAAGGGAATCAGCACTGAACTCTGCTAAAGGAAGAAAATCCTGAATACTGAAAACACCAGAACATCGACACCGTTGGGAAAGGGCGTCACAGACGTTTCCTCTGCTAGAAAAGAATACCGCATTATAAACTACCCTGTCGCTGAGGGAACATCCTTACACCTTGCTTTGCCAGGAACAAAACCGCCCTGCTGGGGATTAAACTTCACCTGAAGACAAGGTTTTATTTTGCTGGAGACATACCAGACCTACGCTGGCTACAACATTTTAGACTTGACAATGAGATTCCGTACCAACCTCACTGGGGAAGCAAAACCTCTGCTATGGGGAACGACCATCTTCGACGAACAAACGCCTGACTGCATTCAACCTTTTGGTGATGAGTCCACTCTGTTGGAGGTATCAACATCAACCTGCTGAGAATACCCGGCTGACAACAACTGCCACTTGTTGTGATTTTGAACCGCCGAGGATAGGGCAATCTAAACCTGTTGAGGATAACCCTGCTGACCTGAAACAAAGAAAAACACCAGGAATGTTTTATATGCGAAATGGTTACCTCAGTTATCATTCATGATAGTTATTGCTCAAGCAAAGATAGCGCTTTCATTATGCTCTATAAACCCTCTTGCTTTTACATGCAATGTTTACCAAAATAACAGACATTCCGCAAACAAAACAGTAAAATGAACAGGAAAAAAAAAGCTCTTTGACTGAAGTGATCACTTTATTAATGAAGGCCTGTAAATAGGCGAATTACAATTCAGATGCAATTCCTGAAAAGAGATAATTGCTTAAAAGCAAGAAAAACTAAAATATATACAAATTTCGGCAACATGGAAATAGATAACCACCATGTGTCAATTCAGCTATGACCTGTATGTCTTCGATGTTCCCCATGTTTAGCCTTCTAACAAGGCTGATAGGACTGATTCCTTTCCCTCGGGATAACTGCTCACAAGCTTACAGATCGAACGCAAACCGTGATCATTTGCTTTTTGAATCCCTAACTTTTGTCTGGACCGCCTGTTGTACCTCAAAATTTGACCAACCTTTTCTTTACTTGGTTTATGTTTCATTTCATTGTTCTAGCATATTGCATTGCATAGCATTTTACATTTTTACAGAGGATTAAGAGATGTGTGTGCAACAAGAGGAATGTGCCAAGGGTTCTAAGCCTAATCAAGAGGTTGTATTCAAGTCAACAAGGGGGTTATCATCATCAGAGACAAGTCAAAACCCTATGGATAAGCAGATAAGTGAATGTGGTTCGCCTCCTGTCTTGGAGGCCATTTGAAGACCATCAGAGGATCACAAGCCCATGGTTATGAAGAGAGATGGTCGTTTAAACTCATTGGAGGCCTTGAGGGTCATTGTGGAGTTCATTCAAGTGTTTATACCAAGTGTGAAGAGCTACAGTTGAAGATGGTGCAATTAGGGTTTTCATCTGGTCAACCCTGAGTCAACTATAAAATTGAAGGAGATTAAGACTCAATTCCAAATCTTTAAGGTAATGGAATGTTGTGTTAAGATATTTGGGATATCATTTCAAGATTAATTCATCAAGAATCAAGAGTGTGAGGAGTGACTAAATTAGAGTTCTCAGTGTAAAATCCCATGTTCCGTGCCTAACTTCAAGACCACCTATCTCAAGATACATGCCTCACCTTAATTTTTTGTCAACATCAAACTTTTAGAGCATGTTCGTAGCTTTCTTTTGAGTACTAGAAGCTCTTGATTGGATTTATAGAACTCTAGTTATGATGCAGACAAGTTACAAGTCCTCAAATGAATGTGATTTTGGTCAACAAAAGTCAACCAACTTCCAAGCCATTTTTGACCTAGAATGATGATTCTCCTCAAATTTTGATTAACATGAAAGTTGTTCCTCATGATCTTAGCTTTCCAAAGAGTACAATAAGTCCTTCATCTTATTTGTAGAACTCAAGTTATGAGGCCTGCAAGGCAGGGGTATTTTGGGAAAGCAAGATCACAGGTCATTTTCATTATAGGTCATTTTCACCACTTTGCACACTTCAAATGGAAATCTTTCCAACATCAAACTTGCTCCAAATAGGGACATTTTCTCAACCAAGCATCAAGACATCAATGGTTTGGCATAGATTGAAGAATCCCTAATTGAATTTCCATGAAAAAGGCTTAAAAAGGAAAAAATCAAAATTAATTCATTTGAAAACATTTTGCACCAACCTTGTGCATATTTTGAGTTCCAAAGACATTTGGAACACAGTTCTATATTTGTATTTGGAATTTGGATGCATTTTGTTGGCCATTTTCATGGTTTCTTCAAGTTTAAGTTACATATCAAAAGCATACCATAAGATGAAAGCCAGGGAAGCCATTTTTACAGCTAATCAAGGTGAAATTCGTGCACTATTCAATTGACCATAAGTGAAAAAAGTGAAAATCAAATTGGGCTAAAGGGAAGAGAATTGGGCCTATTCTTGATCTGAATCCAACATATATAATCCCAGGATCATTCCTATACCTTCAGAACTTGATTTGGTGAGAGTTTGAGTGAGAGAGCATTGAGAAAAAGTGGTGAAAAGTCAAAATCGTGTTTTGAGTTCCACTGAGTTTCAACCAAAACTAAAGATTTTAAAACACTCCTTCAGGTTCATAGAAAGTTTCTAGTTGGTTTATTGCAAGTTTCACCCACACACAGAGCTCTGAGTAAGCTTTATTTTAGGTTTTCTTTCTTTCAAATTTTCTCATTGTTTAAGCATTGTTCTTGCACCATTTTTATATATTATTGATCCTCTTGTTGCATAGATCATTTCTGGTATCATTTGGTTGTTGTTTATGATGTTTTATGTTTTGAGCACCAAGCTTGTTTTGCACGGTTTGGAGTATTCATGAGGTTTTATGCTAAACCAACGATTGATTCATGTTCCTGGTATTGATTAGATGAATTTTGATATAAAGTTTGTGGATTTTGGTTGAGATTTGATGTTCCTGCATTTTTCATGTTGGCCGGCCGTGAGGTAGGGGATGACCGGAGGTGGCTCCGGCCACCGTCTGGTTTCCCTCTCTTTTTCTTGAGGATGATGATGCGTTGGCTAATCCTCATGTGTTGGATTTGTTTTATTTTTATTTTGATGGCTCAGATTAGGAAACACGGTGTACTAGCTTCTCCCACACACAAACAATCCGTTTTAAATGTTCATTAATTGACATGGCACCATGTGATCTGTTGGATTGGCGTACTTTTGATCAAGTGACCTAGATTTGTTTTCCACCGTGTGCCCAACATTGACTTGCACCACTGGATTGTCACATTTTATTTATCTGTTTTTTTATGATGGGTTGGGCCTGCTAATGGCACCCCCATGTGAGCCCAGTCTCTTTTTTACACGCTTTTGTTTTACTTTTTGCACCCAGCCTTTTTTTTATTTTCTTTGTTATTTTCTTTTAGTTTTTATTTTGTGACTGTTTAGAAATTAAATCATGAACAATACTTCCAATGACCATAAAATTCTACAAAAATATATTTTAGACTCCTTGAGATGTCCCTTGAATTTAGGATATTTTTATTTTATTTTATGAGTTATTTTTAAATTAAAAAAGGAATTTGTCTCTGGAAGTGTTTTACTTGGCTTAAATCTTAATATGTTTTGTTCTTGGATTTGTTTCTCCAATTTCTTTTTGATCCAATGAATAAGATTCAATCCTCATATCAATGATGAGTTGAATAATTTTTTAGGACCATTTTGCCCCTGTTTGGTTGACTTTTGAGTTGACTTTTGTTGCCTTTTAGTTGACCCTAAACAATCCTCCTTCACAATGGAGCACCCTTGTGAATCAATTTCTATGGTGATGTTGTGAAGTGATTTTGATTGCAATCGTTTGGCCTCTGGTTGCCAACACATTTATGAGCTTCTTGCATTTTATTTGATAATTTTTGAATCATTTTCCTATTTTTAGAGTAATTTGCAAGTCAAGCTACCCTAAAGGAAGGTTCATACATACATCTTGTCCTAGTTTGATTTGGATATAACATTTTTGGATCCTTTGAGCTCTCAATGCGTATTGATTCATGTTTTAACATGTTAAGGATGGTGCTTGCTCATTTTTAGGTCATAACATTTGTTTTTGCTTGTTCATTTGATTGGTAACTTTTGAGTTGCCAACTAGGGTTTCATTGTGAAACAAGCTTGCTTTATTTTGGGATTTTGCTTGCATTTTCTTGTGGTTTACTTTATTTTCCTTTTGAGAACTTTTACTTCATTCCCCTTGCTATCCATGGACTTTGGAGCACCATTTAGGCTTATCTAAGTTCCCTCCTTTCGAGGTATTTAAAACATGGATTGAATGGTGAACCATGAGGACACTTTTGTTGCACCCTTTTGCACAAATCATGATGATGCCTTTGTTGAATGATGTTTGGGGACACTTTATGTTGTTTTGCTTTGTGGCATTGTGGTTGATGTTGTTTGATAATTTCTCTTGTTCAAGGGAGATTATGATAGACATTAGGATCTCAACCATGTATGATAACATTAGGTAACATTCCTTTATCTCAATCTTAGGACCACCATTGCATGACAACTTTAGGTTTGGATTTAGTCCCCCTCTTAGTGCCCTTTCTCTTCTCATCTCAAAACAATCATAAAAACACTTAATAAAGATAATGGATGTTGTGCCATGAGCCTTATACTTGGGAAATTGTAATTGAGGGGCCACCTCTTAGTTTCCTAGAGTGTTTAGTATACGTCCTTAGGGCAATATGTGACGCATTCGATCCTAGGTTCTAGACTTTGGTACAACATGTATTATAAACACTCCAATTCAAAACATTTCTTCTCTAAAAAACACAAAAACACTTCAAACCTTTTTCATCCTTCGGGATCTTAATCAGGAAAACATTTTCATAAACAAGAGTGTTGTTAACTCTTAGTTCTACCGCAAATGGTAACGCCTAAGTCTCCCATGCTCGAGCTGCATACACCAACTGCTAGAACTACTTGTTAACCCTACTCAGGCCTAAAAAACAGTTGAGCAAACCTATGTTCCCGTAGTACCCGAACTATGTTTGCTCTTATCTTTCATACCAAATGAAAGTACGTAGGCATAAGACGCGATGTCTTGGCGAGCAACCTTCCCCCCTTTCACCCGTCGTTAGCCGAACTACGTTGACTCTGACTTCTCATTTCAGATGAGATACGTAGGCCCAAAGCGTAGTTGCTTTGCCGAGTCATTTATTTTTTCTTTTGTCCTCAAGCCTGTAGTTAGATAGTTTCAATCACCCTTTTAGATAGACAACAAGCGTGGATCCCGTCGAGTACGATGGACGTGAGGGGTGCTAATACCTTCCCCTTTGTGTAACCGACTCCCGAACCCGAGATTTGGTTGCGATGACCTATCTTATCCCTTTTTTTGTTAGGTTTTCTCTGAGCGTTTCCTTTCTCTCTCTTGGGATAAATAACGCACGGTAGCGACTCTTCTGTCATTATCGGCCTCAATTTTCACAGTAGTGACAGCTGGCGACTCTGCTGGGGACAAAAATATCCCCTATGCGAGTCAATCCTAGCGCTTGTTTGTTTATTTTTAGGGTGTGTACATATGTGCTTTATCTTTATTCGCTTTCCGCATTTTTGTTTTCCGCATCATATATCATTATTTCTGTGCTGTGGGGAGGGAAGTTCCAATGAGTCATAAGCCAGACCCAGGCTTGAGTATGAACCTAGCTTTAGTAGTGGAGATTAGTGGGGGGCCTGTTTGCGTAGCAGATATAATTCCCCATAAAATTCACACTCAGACGAGATTCTCTTTGATGATTTTCCTTCAGATCCTTAGGATCGATTGGGATTTTGGATTTGAGAATTGTCGACTCTAGGAACCGATCATTTGTGAGTCAGATAAGTGAGGCCTCTTCAGGAGATGATGATGCCAAACCAGAAATGGTGAAAGTATCATCATTTCTAGAAAGTTTGTGACGCTGATGAACGCATAAGATGTCGAACCTTGTCAGTGGATAGGTCCATACTGTTAGAACACAGATTGGTTCTTAATAATATCTCTTTGTTTTGATGATAACTGTTAGGAAATTTTGTATTTAAGAATTATATACTCTAAAATTTGTTTGAGAGTTTTACTGCAGATTGAAATGAAATTAACTCTCTAGAAGGAAATATATATTGTATACAAGAAGTTATCTTGACTCTGAAGCGCCAGATGCATTCATTAGAAGATTCTGATTGCTGTTTACAGAAGATCCTGAGCGTAGTCTCCAGAAGGATCTGAAGTAAGAAGCTCTAGAAGATTCTGAAGCAGAAGCATCTGAAGCAAGCAGAAGCATCTGAAGCTAAGAAGAATATTTTATGAAGAGTTTCTCAAAGCATAGTTTCTACAGAAGTTTCTTAAAGTACTAAAGCTGCCAAGTACTAAAGTTCTGTGTCAAATATGCTCTGATGATCAACACGCTGAAAGCACACATGCTGCAGAAGACTCTGATACAGCAAGGTTCTGAACACCATTAGAAGACTCTGACTCAATCAGACTCTGATGAACTTGCTGAAAACTGAAGAAGAAATATTCAAAGAATATATCCGTTGGAGTAAATCAAACGTCTCTTTCCTCATTTGTGCTAGACACAAGAACACAGACAAAAAGGATTTTTCTGTGCTTTCTACTTCTACGAAAGGTCACTTATGTGAAGACAAAAAAGCCCAGTCCTTTTTGGGACACTCTTCTCAACGTACAACTTCCTTGGATCAGCTGCCTATAAAAGGAAGACTCCACCAAATTCTTCAGTTAGACATTTTGCTGAAAAGAAATCATAACATTCAAAGCTCTCATTCTTTCATATTCATTCTTAGAATTATTTGTACTTAAACTTAAGAGAAATATCACTGTTGTGATAAAAGCTTTTTAGAAGCATTCATACTCTTGTATTTAATTTACATTGATTGTAAAGGTTTTTCCTTAAGAGGATTCAGTTGGAATCAGTAGCTCTTGAGAAGACTAAGAACAATTGTTCTTAGGTGTTACTATTGTAATCTGTTTGATTAAATAGTGGATTAAGTCCTTGCTGAGAAACACAAATCACTCTAGGAAGGGTGGACTGGAGTAGTTGAGTTCAACGAACCAGGATAAAAATAATTGTGTTTTTATTTCTAAGTTTTAATCTTTCATACTTATTCAACCCCCCTTCTAAGTATTATCTCACCTTCAGTTGGCATCAGAGCTCTGGCTCTGTGTGTGCTACCACTTAACAGTGACAGTAAAGATCCAGAGAGAAATACTTTGATATATATTTATTTGTTACAATGGCTGATAATACTATATCCAACATTAACAATAAATACGAAGAAAGGGACAGGATCAACACCAAACCCCCTATGTTTGATGGGGAGAAATTTGATTACTGGAAAAACAGAATTGAGAGTTTTTTCCTAGGATATGATGCTGATATATGGGATCTAGTCATAGATGGATATGTCCATCCCACAGATGGGAATGTCAAGAAGATAGACAGAAAATCTATGACAGATGCTCAGAAGAAAGATTTTAGAAATCATCACAAAGCCAGGACTATATTATTGAATGCAATTTCCCATACTGAGTATGAAAAAATTACAAACAGGGAAACTGCTTTTGATATGTTTGAATCCCTAAAAATGACTCATGAGGGAAATTCTCAAGTCAAGGAGACAAAAGCTCTGGCTCTGATCCAGAAGTATGAGGCCTTCAAGATGGAAGACTCTGAATCTGTTGAAGCCATGTTCTCCAGGTTTCAGATCCTCACAGCTGGGCTGAAGGTTCTGGACAAGGGATACTCTACATCAGATCATGTAAAGAAAATCATCAGAAGTCTGCCTACCAGATGGAGACCAATGGTGACTGCCTTGAAGATGGCTAAAGATCTGAACAATATCTCTCTAGAAGAACTCATCAGCTCAATAAGGAGCCATGAAATTGAGCTTGAGGAAGATGAACCTCAGAAGAAAGAAAAAGGTAAATCTGTTGCCTTAAAATCTAACAAAACTGCTAAAGCTTTGCAGGTTATTCAAGAAAGCTCTGAAGAATCTTCTTCTGAAGAAGAAGATGAATTATCCATGTTGTCCAGAAGGATCAATAGACTCTGGAAGCACAAGGGAAAGAAGCTCAACAACTTCAGAAGATCTGATAATAGAAAGGAATCTTCTGGGCACAAAAGATCTGGCAAGAAAGAAGTTGTGTGCTATGAGTGCAAAGAACCTGGGCATTACAAGAATGATTGCCCCAAACTTCAGAAAGAAAAACCCAAGAAGAAGTTTAAAAAAAAGAAGAAAGTTCTGATGGCAACATGGGATGACTCAGATGAATCTGAATCATCTTCTGAATCAGAAGAAGAATGTGCTAATGTTGCATTGATGGCCAGCACAGAAGATCAAGAGGAAGGAACCTCAGGATATGAATCAGATTCTGAATCTGATGATGACGCAGAAGAGGTAATGCCTAAACTTACCAAAGAAGAATTTATAAAAGTTTTAACAGAAGTTCTTAAAAGTTATAACAATATCAAACTCAAATACAAGAAGCTGAAAAGCAATCTTGAATCTGAGATTGATCTTCTGAAGACAAAACTTGTTGAGCAAAAAGAAATTAATCTGAAAATCAAAAATGACTTTGAAATAACTCAACAAGAATCTGAATCTGAGACTAAGTCATGTGAAAATATTTTAGAAAAATATGACTCTAGCTTTCAGAGATTTCTTACTAAGAGCATAGACAGAAGCAAGATGGCTTCTATGATCTATGGTGTTAGTGGGAACAACAGAAGACGTATTGGATATGAATCTTCATCTGGAAGTAATCCAAAATCTGTTGACAAAATTTTCATCAAGAAGACACCTCTGTATTCTCAATTTAAATTTGGTCACTTAAATGAAATTAAACACACAAGCTCTGAGAAGAATACTTATGTGTTTAAACCCAAGGCAAGTCAGAATAAACATTATGTTGAAAAACAGAAGTTTAGACAAACCTACAAACCAACTAACCCCAAAGGACCCAAGAAGATCTGGGTACCTAAAAACAAAATAATTCCTGTTGCAGATGTTCTTAGCAGCAAGGTCAGGACGCCAATCATGGTACCTGGACTCTGGATGCTCACGACACATGACAGGAGAAAATTCTATGTTCCAAAGCCTGGAACTTAGACCTGGAGGCGACGTGAAGTTTGGAGGGAACCAGAAGGGCAAGATCATTGGATCTGGCACTGTTGGAAATGGTAAACTTCCCTCTATTACTAATGTTTTACTTGTTGAAGGGTTAAAGCATAACTTATTGTCCATAAGTCAATTAAGTGACAATGGTTATGATATTACTTTTAATCAAAAATGTTGTAAAGCTATTAGTCAAAAGGATGGCTCTATCCTATTTAGTGGTAAGAGGAAAAACAACATTTATAAAATAAATCTTTCAGAACTTAAAGTTCAAAATGTTAAATGTCTCTTGTCTGTTAATGAAGAGCAATGGGTCTGGCACAGAAGATTGGGCCATATTAATATGAGACGTATATCTCAGATTAATAAACTTAATCTTGTCAGAGGACTCCCTAATCTGAAGTTCACTTCAGATGCTCTTTCTGAAGCATGCTAGAAAGAGAAGTTTTCAAAAACATCTTTCAAATTAAAAAATGTTGTTTCTACTTCTAAACCACTAGAACTGCTTCATATTGATTTGTTTGGACCAGTGAAAACTGCATCCATCAGAGGCAAGAAGTATGGATTAGTCATTGTTGATGACTATAGTAGATGGACATGGGTAAAGTTCTTAAAACACAAGGATGAGTCACATTCTGTGTTCTTTGACTTCTGCAAGCAAGTCCAGAATGAAAAAAAATTCAAAATTGTAAAAGTCAGAAGTGATCATGGCGATGAATTTGAAAATAAATATTTTGAAAAATATTTTTCTGAAAATGACATTGCTCATGATTTTTCCTGTCCTAGAACTCCACAACAAAATGGGGTTGTAGAGAGAAAAAACAGAACTTTGCAAGAAATGGCCAGAACCATGATCAATGAGACAAATCTAGAAAAACACTTTTGGGCAGAAGCAATAACACAGTCTGTTACATTCAGAACAGAGTGTCTGTAAGACCTCTTCTGAAGAAGACTCCTTATGAACTGTGGAAGAACAAAAATCCCAACATTTCATATTTTCATCCTTTTGGATGTATTTGCTATATGTTAAACACTAAGGAAAATCTGAGCAAGTTTGATTCCAAAGCACAGAAGTGTTTCATGCTTGGATATTCTGAACGCTCTAAAGGCTACAGAGTATACAACACTGAGACACAGATTGTGGAAGAATCCATTCATGTCAGATTTGATGATAAGCTTGGCTCTGAAAAGCCAAAGCAGTTTGATAACTCTGCAGATAGGGAAGTAGTCTTCATTGACTCTGAAGTTCCAAAAGCAGACAAAATTCAAGTGAAGGAACCAGAAGCAACTCCAGATGCTACTCCTTTAACTTCTCAGATGAATAATCTAAACATTTCTGAAGAGTCAACTATTAGAGGATCATCATCCATAATTAAAGCTTCTCATCCAGAGGATGTTATTATTGGAAAGAAAGATGATCCCATCAGAACAAGATCCTTTCTAAGATCATCTGAAGCATCACTATTTGGACTAGTGTCAGAAATTGAACCATCTTCTGTAGATGAAGCTCTGCAAGACAATGATTGTATTATTGCCTTGCAAGAAGAGCTAAATCAATTCAGCAGAAATGATGTATGGGATCTAGTTCAAAGACCTCAAGGATTCAATATAATTGGTACAAAATGGGTCTTCAGAAATAAGCTAAATGAGAAAGGAGAAGTTGAAAGGAATAAGGCAAGGCTGGTTGCTCAAGGGTACAGTCAGCAAGAAGGTATTGATTACACTGAGACATACACTCCAGTGGCAAGGTTAGAATCTATACGCCTTCTTATTTCATTTGCTGCACAAAATAACATCACTCTGTATCAGATGGATGTTAAAAGTGTCTTTCTTAATGGTATTATAGAAGAAGAAGTTTATGTCCACCAACCTCCTGGTTTTGAAAATGAAAAATTTCCAGATCATGTTTTCAAATTAAAGAAATCTCTATATGGATTAAAACAAGCTCCCAGAGCTTGGTATGAGAGATTGAACAATTTTCTTCTGGAGAAGAATTTCATCAGAGGAAAAGTGGATACAACACTCTTTTGTAAAACAATTAAGAAAGATCTTCTAATTTGCCAAATTTATGTAGATGATATTATTTTTGGATCAACAAATATTATGCTTGGAAAGGAGTTTGCTACATGTATGCAGGCAGAATTTGAAATGAGCATGATGGGAGAACTCAGATTCTTTCTAGGAATCTAAGTTAATCAAACTCCAGAGTGCACCTACATACATCAGACAAAATATGTTAAAGAACTTCTGAAGAAATTCAACATGTCTGATAGTAAGCTGGCAAAGACTCCAATGCATCCTACTAGCTCTCTTGGCAAGGAAGAGGTAAGTAAGAAAGTAGACCAGAAGCTCTACAGAGGTATGATTGGCTCTCTTCTTTATCTTACTGCTTCTAGACCTGACATATTTTTCAGTGTTTGCCTGTGTGCTAGATTCCAATCAGATCCTGGAGAATCACACTTGACAACTATCAAGAGGATTCTAAGGTATCTGAAAGGTACTTCTAATGTGGGTTTGTGTTACAGAAAATCTGATGATTTCAAATTAGTTGGATTCTGTGATGTTGACTACGATGGAGACAGAGTGGAAAGAAAAAGTACTTATGGAAGTTGTCAATTTCTAGGAAGAAATCTAATCTCCTGGTACAGCAAGAAGCAACCCACAATTGCACTTTCAACCACAGAGGCTGAATACATTCCTGCTGCTGGATGTAGCACGCAGATGCTCTGGATGAAGAGTCAACTAGAAGATTATCAAATTTTTGAAAGTAACATTTCTATCTTTTGTGATAATACTTCTGCTATATGTTTGTCCAAGAATCCCATTTTACATTCTAAGGCAAAACATATAGAAATTAAGCATCATTTCATCAGAGACTATGTTCAGAAGGGAATCATAAATTTAGCCTTTGTTGATACAGATCATCAATGGGCAGATATTTTTACAAAACCCCTTGTTGAAGATAGATTCAAATTTATTTTGAAAAATATTGGTATGGATTTTTGTCCAGAATGATATTTGTCAGAAGCCAATTTTTACAAATGCAAAAATGCTTAATGCTCTGAAGTATTTCTTCTGATTGCTTATTTTATTCTGATCAATATTTCTTTTGTGAAACTCTGAACTAACAATCTTTAGAAGATCTGAACGTTGGCTAACGTTTCATTTCTTAAGAGAATTCAGAACACATGCAAGCAAACACGTGTCACACCCAATCTGAAGAGGTGGCGTGTACATAACTGAAGAGACGTTTGAGGTGAAGTTTGAATAGTGAAAATCTTGATTTTCCCCCCAAATTGTCAGAAGCAATTAATGGTTGTAATGATTATTATTCTTTTCATTTATTGCTTGTTAAAATGTGCATATTTCTGACTGTTGATTTGCCTAAGTGTTTTAGTATAAATACATGACTTGTATTCACTTTCACACTTTTCACTCTCTCAGAAATTTATATGCATTTTCATCTTCTATTTGCTCTGCATAAAAACCCTAAACCCAAGCGTTTGACAAAGAATTCTTCAATGGCAACTTCATCATCAACAACTGCTCAATTCAAATCTTCTATGGTTGTTGTAACTTCAGAAAACATGGGTGTTGCTCCCTATTCTCCTCCCAAAAGAACTCTTCTAACCCCTGTTGATAAATTGGAAGTTCTATGTGAATCTATGGTTGAGTTTGACTCTCTGGCAGCAAATGGGTTTGAGTTTCGTTCCATCATTGGAGCTCAAGGATGGGTTAAGTATTTTGATAGGCTCTTTGGACCAGTTTACCCTTTACTTGTGAAAGAATTCTGGATCCACGCATCAGTTTACCCCAAGTTCATCTTATCTTCTGTGCTAGGAAAATAAATTATTATCACAGAAGATCTGATAAGAAAATTAATAGGATATGAAGAAACAGATGGTGTTTCCCACTTGCCAGCTGGGCGTGTGGACATGGATGAGGTATATGAAGAAGTAATGACTGCTGGTCAAGCTTCTAACAAATTCAAAGATCTGAAGCCTGACTACAAGATCTGGGCCAAGATCTTTATAGGATGCATCCACCACAGGAAGTCAACTAATTCTCCAGACTATGTCAATAATGAACATCTATATTTCATGTATTGCCTTAGTCAGAGCACCAAGGTAGATCTTCCATACATTCTTTTTATGCATCTGTGGAACCATATCAATGCATCTAGAGAATATGTGAAAGAGAAAGGACATAAGATCAGAACTTGGATCCCCTTTGGAAGGTTGATCTCAGATCTTCTTACTGAGAATGGTTTGGTCACTGCTCTATACGCTGCTGGAGTTATAGAGGAATTAGAATTTATAATGGGAAAGCCTCTGAATGCTAAAAGTCTTCAGAGACTCAAAATTGTTGATGAACTCACAACAGCTCCCAAGAAGCTGAATGTGTCTGAATTGAATAAGAGGGTTCCTGTAGATGACTTTCCTTTATTCTTTGCTGAAGAGCCCAGACATATAGTTGTCATGTATATTGATGAATGCAAGAAGGAAGGAAAACCTGTTCCTGCTAATGTGATTCAACTAGCTAGACAACCACTACCCAATGCAGAAGAAGAAGCACAACTACAAAGGAAAAGGACTCAGCCAGTTGTTGACTCTGCACCTGCTCAGAAGAAGGTCAAGATTGCTGAGAAGCCAAAGAAGCTCTTGAAGAGAAAAGAATCTGAAGAAGTTGCTTCTGTACCTGCCAAGAGGATCAAAATAAAAGGTACTAAATCTTCTGTATCTTCTGCAAATATTGTTATAGATGATTCTAATATTAAGTCTATGCCAAAACCACCTTCAACACAAACCACTTCTGTTACTGCTCCCAGTTCCATATCTCCACAAAAACAAACACCTGTTCCAACTCAAACAACAACACAAACAATTCCAACACCAACAACTTCTGTACCAAAACCATCTCAACCAAAAATCCATATCAAACAGTTTGTTCCACGAACACAACCATCAAAACAACAACCACAACAATCTGAACAACAACAATCATCTGAACAACCAGAAAAACAACAAGAATCTCAACCAGAAAAATGCTTTGAAAATCAACCACCATCAAAATCATCTGAACCCATTGCACCTGTTACTTCTGAACCTACAAAAGTAACTTCTGCTCCCATTTCATCAGAACCAATCACCATTCCATCTGTCTCACCCATCTTAGAACAACCGTCCAAACCATCTGAAATTCCTTCAGAACAAACCAACACTTCTGAACCTCACATCCCTGAGACAGAAGTTCTTGATGTCACACCATTAAAAACGGTGTTTCAAGTATCTTCTACCTCTTGTACACCAACCACATCCTCTAACTCCTCAGAATCAGAAATCCACCCAGATTTTCTAATCTCTCCATCTGAAAAATACTCTAAGGTAAACCAACCAGAACCCAGCATACCTTCAAAAGATTCCATTCCAGATCCTATTCCCACACCTACACCTACACCATCATCTGAGATTTTAATTCCCAATCCAAACCCAAGATCTTCTATATCTTGTGCCCAAGAGTATCATCTTTATTTCATAATCTGTCTTATGGTTTAAAACTAAAAGACTTTTATGACAGAGTTGAACCTTCTGAACCCATCAATCCTCTGAAACCAAAACCCACAATGACCCTTCCATCTGTGATTCTTGATTACTTAAAATCTATGTCAGATGCAGAACCTTTAGCAACCATTTCATGTTCTGCAAAATCTGATAAAGTTGTTGTTTCAGCTCTGCAAATTGCATCTGATAACACTGTTGCATCTGATGAACCACCAAAATCTGCTTTCAAACCCTACTCAAATTCACCTTTTGATGTAGTTACCCCTCACAGAAGAGCAAAACCTCATTTGCTAAATGCTTTACTCAGATCAAAAGAAAAAGCTCCTGAGATACCCTTCATTCCATACTATCCTCCTCCTCTGATCTCCATCCAACAATCACTTTTTCCACCAACTCCCCAACCTAAACCTGTAACTCTGGAAACTTTGTTACGACCAAAGCCCAGACTTAATGTTGATCATTTATTTCAAACATTTTTGCAAGAAATATAGATGTATTTAGGTACTGTTCAGAAGAAATGCTCAGCAACAATGGATGCCAAAGAATCTGACATCATCTGGAATGGATTCATAAATAGATTCAACATTGTAGCTTCAAATCTGAAGAGCATTTGTTCTGATGATGCAAAGCTCAGATTTGCTGAGGCTGCAAGGACTCTATTCTGGACTGTCAACAAATCTGAACCTCTGCTTCTTTTAGATGCTCCTCCACCATCAACAGAAACCAATGAAAATGCATTTGAAGAAAATCCGTTGGCTATGACTCTGGTAGACCCTCCTTCTGATTCAAATGCTCCAGAATCTACAAACCAAATGGAAATTGACTCTGTTCAGGCTACAGAACCTCATCATACTTCTTCATCTGAGATAAAGAAAGAACATCCAGATTTTGAAGATAAGATTGCTGCTCTGGAAGCTGGACAATCAGAGATGAAATCCTGGATGGCTAAACATGATAAGAAGTCTGAGGATATGACAGAATGGATGTCACATCAAGATGAAAAGAATGAAACTATGGCTAAGTGGATGTCCAAGCAAGAGCAATCATCCTCTGAGATTACAGATCTATTGACGATGCTTTTGTCCAAACACTCTTAGATTTTTTTTCATTCTAATGTTTTGGCATATGTTGTTTGCATCTGTACTTTATTGCCATATCTTCTGGTGTTTGCCTATGTACTCTTGATATGATCTTTTGAATGAATCAATGTTTTTTCTCCATTGAATTATCTTATTTACTTTTTCCTTTTATTTGTCTTACTTTTTGCTTATGACAAAAAAGGGGGAGAAAATATAGATCTGAACTGTTTAATATAACTTCACCAGAATGAAACTTCAGACATATCTATTCTATCTAACATTTAATCTGACTATTTCAGAATATTTGATAAGTACATTCTATAAAAGAAACTCTGAGTCTTTCAGATCATTTGTCTATTATCAAACTATAAATCTTAAATCTGCAAGACATTCTGACCTTCAAATGTTATAAGAACAAACAAGATCTAACTCTGAAGATTACTCAAGACAAAAGGGAAGTTTCTATTCCTTTTTTGTATTTAACTCAGGGGGAGTTATAATTCTACTATGTTCAGTTAAACAAAATTTCTGATACTTTTTGTCATCATCAAAAAGGGGGAGATTGTTAGAACACAGATTGGTTCTTAATAATATCTCTTTGTTTTGATGATAACTGTTAGGAAATTTTGTATTTAAGAATTATATACTCTAAAATTTGTTTGAGAGTTTTACTGCAGATTGAAATGAAATTAACTCTCTAGAAGCAAATCTATATTGTATACAAGAAGTTATCTTGACTCTGAAGCGCCAAATGCATTCATTAGAAGATTCTGATTGCTGTTTACAGAAGATCCTGAGCGTAGTCTCCAGAAGGATCTGAAGCAAGAAGCTCCAGAAGATTCTGAAGCAGAAGCATCCGAAGCAAGCAGAAGCATCTGAAGCTAAGAAGAATATTGTATGAAGAGTTTCTCAAAGCATAGTTTCTACAGAAGTTTCTGAAAGTACTAAAGCTGCCAAGTACTAAAGTTCTGTGTCAAATATGCTCTGATGATCAACATGCTGAAAGCACACATGCTGCAGAAGACTCTGATACAACAAGGTTCTGAACACCATTAGAAGACTCTGACTCAATCAGACTCTGATGAACTTGCTGAAAACTGAAGAAGAAATATTCAAAGAATATATCCGTTGGAGTAAATCAAACGTCTCTTTCCTCATTTGTGCTAGACACAAGAACACAGACAAAAATGATTTTTCTGTGCTTTCTACTTCTAGGAAAGGTCACTTGATGTGAAGACAAAAAGGCTCAGACCTTTTTGGGACACTCTTCTCAACGTACAGCTTCCTTGGATCAGCTGCCTATAAAAGGAAGACTCCACCAAATTCTTCAGTTAGACATTTTGCTGAAAAGAAATCATAACATTCAAAGCTCTCATTCTTTCATATTCATTCTTAGAATTATTTGTACTTAAACTGAAGAGAAATATCACTGTTGTGATAAAAGCTTTTTAGAAGCATTCATACTCTTGTATTTAATTTACATTGATTGTAAAGGTTTTTCCTTAAGAGGATTCAGTTGGAATCAGTAGCTCTTGAGAAGACTAAGAACAGTTGTTCTTAGGTGTTACTATTGTAATCTGTTTGATTAAATAGTGGATTAAGTCCTTGTTGAGAAAGGAAAATCACTCTAGGAAGGGTGGACTGGAGTAGTTGAGTTCAACGAACCAGGATAAAAATAATTGTGTTTTTATTTCTAAGTTTTAATCTTTCATACTTATTCAACCCCCCCCCCCCTTCTAAGTATTATCTCACCTTCACATACATGTGAGAGGGGTTGGGTTGTGCAGGAAACCTTGGCTTCCAGAATACCCGGTTTGCAAGTGTGAACCTGTGTTCCTGATATCAGTGGGTCCTACTTGTTGCACCCCAAAATTTGACCAACATTTATTTATCCATCAAGTGTTTGAAGGTTGATACCTTCATCAGAAAGTTCAAGAGATCCTCAGAGAAATTGGGTGAAACCAAGGTTGTGTGCTTCATAGCTTGAGAGTTGTGGGAGCTCCTCAGATGATTCTGAGACTTTGAGAATGAACTTGAAGCTTTGAGAAAGTTTATGAGATGTCTTGAAAGCCATCATGAAGCCCAGAGAGGTCATTGTGCAAGAATTCAGAAGATTCAACCATTAATGGTAGAATTAGGGTTTTGACTAGGTCAACCCTGGGTCAACTGAGGATTTGGAGAAGGTTGAGACCCAATCCAAGAGCCATGAGATCATGGAATGATGTATGGAGATGTTATAAAGATGATTCCTGGACCAACTCATCATGATTGAGGAGTTTGAGAAGTTTTAAGCCAGGGTTTCTAAGGATGGACAATGAAAAAACCCTAGTTTGATCCCTATCTTCCAGGAAGTTTTAGCTCAATATGTGATTGTTATCTCATCTTCCCCACAACATGAATGTTGTAGATATTGTTCTTAGCTTTAATTTGAGTGGTAGAAGTCCTTTATAGGATATGCATAGCTCAAGTTATGGTTTTGACAAATTACAGGTCATCTGAGGTATGTGAATCTGGGTCCTTGAAAGTCACCCAACTTGCAGACAACTTTTGCCCTAGTAGGATGATTCCTATGATCTCTTGGTCAACATGAATGTTGAAGAGAATCTTCTTAGATTTCTAGAGAGTACTAGACGTCCTTGATAGGATTTGTAGAACTCAACTTATGGTTTGAACAAGACAAGGGTATTTTGGTCATTTGGTGATTATAGGTCATTTTAAGCAAAGGCCATATCTCCTATTTCCAAGCCTCAAATGAAAAAACTCAAAACATCAAAGTTGTTCAAAATAGCATTTTAAGCCTAGAAAAGTGGTCATGAGTTGTTGGAAAAGCTTGTAGCAAGGATTGACAAGAATGGGTGAAAATGACCTAAAAATGGCTTATAACTTAAATGGATCCAAGTTGGAAATTGGTTTGGGAGATTTATGAATCCAAAATAGGTCATCCAATATGTCATTTTGAATCCAAACATCATTTTAAAAACAATGGTTTAAATACATTTTTGATTTGAAGCCTAGAAATTGGACATGCTTTGAAAAGTTCTTTCTTGCATATTAAGGAACCTTTGGAAAACTTGGCATAAGGCAAGGCAATGCTTGTTTTTTGCACACACCATCTCAATATCTCTTGTAAGGAGATTTTGACACAAAATTAAGAGGCTTAATGCATGAGATGAGATCATTCCAATATGTCTTCAAGTGAGATTTTCCATGATATTCTAGCTCATTCTAGATAGTTCTAGACTCTTCCATTGGTTTCTATATATTAAGTGGATCATGATGAGATTAAAGGTTGGTGAATTCATTGGTGAAGAGTGAGGGAGAGAGTGGATTTCAAAGTTTCCTTCAAGTGCAAGCAAGACTCGGATTCATCTCTACAAGCCTTCTCCTTCAAAATTCTTGCAAACAGAAACCCCTACACCATTAGAGGATCCCTTGGAAGCAACTACAAGCTCTGAAACCACCTCTAACTGCACTCACCATTACCATTTGACAAGTTTTATTCTCTCCCTATATCTCTTTATTTATATGTTTTCTGTTAGGTTTATAGGTATAGAATGAGCATGCTAGGTTAGTTGATTAGTTCCTGAAGATTAGAGGAAGATCTATGGAGTTCCATGACAGGTCACGATTTCTTCAAGATTCAAGAACAGGCTATATGTAGGGTTTAAATGATCATGTTATGGTTTAGAATGGTTAGTGTAATCTAGTGAATATAATTGCACCATTAGATTTGAGTTTTAACAGAGTTGATCACAGAGAAAATAGTTTGAACCTAGGACTTTGTGCTATCGGGTTAGGAGTTATAGGAGGTTTCAATGGAAAATATGAGTATGGTTAGATTCCTGGTAACACGTAGAGCAACTTTGATCTTGGAAACTTTGAATTTCATTGAGCATGGAGAGAGAACGAGAGACTTGAAATCTCATGCATGGAATTCGTAAGCTGAAAACCCTAGTTGCATGTTGGGGACGATGGCCATCAGCCGTCAGATCAGTCCAAAAGGCTTGACTTAATAAGCCAATCCAACGGTCATAATTTGAATGGAAAACGGAGGGAATTAGTGAAGCTGCAACGCAGTGTTTCACTTAACCATGTCCTTGGGCCTCAGAAAATCATCACTACTCACACCCCACCCAGACGGCCCAATTGAAATTGCACTAAAACCTCTTGCTAAATACACCGCCCTCGTATTCTTTTTCTTTTAATTTTTCAAGTGATTTCTGATAACAAGTGGGCCTGCGCGCCTTCGCTATCTGCACCCCCGGTTTCTTGGCCCACCGTCATAACAACTAGGCGCCTTTCATTTTGGCACCCCCTCCCCATTCTCTCTTATTTTCTTATTTTATTTCTCTTATATTTTCTTGCATCTTTAATAAATCATAAAAAATTGAAAAATCATTGTTTTTAATTCTTGTTTTTTCTATAGGTTTATAATCCTGTCTAGAAAATTAATAAAAATAAAAATTCCATTTTATTTTTAGTTTAGTATTTTTAGAATATTATTCTTTTAAATAGCTTTTTATAAGGTTTAGTTTGATACTCAATTTTGTAGAATTTATTTTAGGACCTTCCCTTAATCTTTTTGGTTCATTCTTTTTAGTGTGATTAGATATTGAGCTTTAGTTCCCATAGGATTTAATTCATGATTTTTAGATTAAAATTTGATTAGTTTAATTAGGTGAGATTAGAGTAATCATAATTAGGGTTTAGGTTTAGCATAGGTGAAATAAATCATTTTCTTTGGAGAGTTTTGACTTGATTTTTGGGTATGGGCATATAGGGATGTTATGGGTAGGTGTTATAGACCCTTGTGAATGATTGTTAGAATTTTCCCCTTGGTCTTTATATTTTTAGATATTTTCTGAATAGGACTGATTGTATTGACTGTCTGTGTGTTATTTGTCTGTCTCTGGGGTTTATCTTTGGGGAATTGTTGTGGGGCTTGGTTTATTTTGAAGATCTTGTTGAAGGAGCATGATGAAGGAGAAGATTGTAGATCAAGACTCAGAGGTTGAGAGGTTGGAGCTTGTTCTCTGTTTGTGAGGTTTGAGATCCTGAAGTTTGAGGGAAGTTCATGGTACTTTCCTGAGGAAGGCACTATGGATGCCTTTCATTCTTTCTTCTCACCCCTTTCCTAAGTATCCAATGATGTTGGAGCCTTCATGTGAGTTTAGTTTCTCCTGAGGAGGAATGTAAACTGATCACAGTTGTTGAGCCACATGGGATACAATTCCTAAGTGGAAGCCCCCTAGTACTTTCCTGAGGAAGGTCCTATGGGTCTGTTCACTTAGTTCCCCTAGTTCATATAGGTTTTCGTAAGTATCCAATGATGTCGGAGCCTTCATGTGAGTTTAGTTTCTCCTGAGGAGGAATATAAACTGATCACAGTTGTTGAGCCACATGGGATACGATTCCTAAGTGGAAGCCTCCTAGTACTTTCCTGAGGAAGGTCCTATGGGTCTATTCACTTAGTTCCCTTAGTTCATATAGGATTTCTCAAGTATCTAATGATGTTGGAGCCTTCATGTGAGTTTAGTTTCTCCTGAGGAGGAATGTAAACTGATCACAGTTGTTGAGCCACATAGGATATGATTCCTGAGTATAAGCCTCCTAGTGCTTTCCGGAGGAGGGCACTATGAGTCTGCCTACTTAGCTCCCTTTCTTTGGTAAGCTTGTTTTGAAGCTTGAAGACTGGGATTGATTTCTGTTGATTAGGGTTTTGCTTTAGGGCTTTGCTTAGAGGTAGATTAGGGTTCTGTTTTTAGGGTTAGGATTAGGGAGAGCTTAGATGTAGATAATTTCTTTCTCAAGCATGTGGTTTGTTTGCCTGATGGCACTTCATTTATTTTATCTGTATATTGCTTGATAGCATGTTGTTTATTTTCAGTATGATTACTGTTATTTCATGACTGGCTTGAGGTCGAGACGAGCTTGTGGAGGCTGAAGCCCCACACACATTTCCTCCCTCACTTGCATTGCATGCATTTTACTGTTAAGCTGATGCTTTGTCTGTTTTGGTGTATCATTGACATGATCCTTTAGGACTCTCATTTCCTTTGATAAGGATTTGATGATAGACTTTTAGGTTGAAACCTATGCATGACAACTTCTAGGAGTTCCCTGTTCAAACCTCAACCATAGGATGAATCCATGGCATGATAACAGTAGGACTTGATAGTCTCCCTCCTAGTTGGGCCTGTTCTCTTCTCATCTCAAAACAGTTTAAGATACAGTAATCATGAATGATTTCTGTCGTACGTTACGAGCCTTAAGCTATCTGAGAAAGGATTGTGGGAGAGTTTCTTTTCCATAGTCTGGATGTTTAGTATGGTACCCTTTGGGTGACATGCGACGCATTCACTCTCAGGTCATAGTCTCTAGTGCGGTTGAAATCGCAAAACAATAAAAAACACTTCTTTCAAAACAGGAAATAAACCGTAGTTTCCCGAACTACGTGAGCTCTGATCTCTCATACCTGTTGAGAATACGTAGGCACAAGATGGCGAAGTCTTGGCGAGCTACCTTCCCCCATAATCCTTCGTAGGCCGAACTACGTTGACTCTGATTTCTCATTCTCTGATGAGAATACGTAGGCATAAAGTGAGATGCTTTGCCGAGTCATTTTTCTTTTCTTTTTCAGCCAGCCTTGATAGGTAGATAGATTATAACCAACCCGTCCAAATAAACAAACAAGCGTGGATCCCATCGAGTACGATGGACGTGAGGGGTGCTAATACCTTCCCCTTGCGTAACCGACTCCCGAACCCAGACAATGGTTGCGATGACCTTGTCTTACCCTTTTTCGTCAGGTTTTTCCGATCGTTTCCTTTCCCGCTCTGAGGGATAAATAACGAAAGGTGGCGACTCTTCTGTCATGCCGACACCTTATTTTCGCGCAAGCGACACTACTGTCGATACTTTGTTAAGGCGAAGCTCTGGTTTTTCTCGACCAACATTGTAGCAATCTTGATCCCTTGTTTGCATTTGCATTTGCATTTTCATCTGCATTTCATTAACATGTATTTGTGTCGCAGATGTTTATTTCCCTCCCGATTCTAGTAACCTTGCTATGGAGCCCTTGAAGAATACAGTGGCCTACAAGTTTCCAGCTCCAGATGTTAGTACTTTGTTGAGTTTGATTGCCTTGGGTGAAAAAGCAGTAATGGAAGATTTCAAGAAGTCTTATGGGAGGTTATTGAGATATGTCTGTAAGCCCTCCGCATATGAGATTAGTGGTGTTTTTTCTCTCCCACAGTTCTATGATGCCCAGTTAAGATGTTTCGTCTTTCCTGAGTATGTCTTGGCTCCTACCCTAGAGGAATATTCTGAGCTGTTAGGTGTACCCATTCGGAATCAGATGCCGTTTGTTCATGTTGATACCGAGCCTGATCTGACGGAGCTCGCCGCTATTTTGCATCTTGAGGCTTCAGAATTAAATGGGAAGATGATCCAAAGACTTGGGGTATATGGTTTTCCTTTGCCTTGCCTGATCGAGAAAGCTCAGCAGTGCGCTAAAGATGGTTGTTGGATAGTGTTTAGTGCCATCATGGCTCTTTGTATATATGGTATCGTCTTGTTTCCTAACCTTCCGGACTTCGTGGATGTAGACGCGTTCCATATGCTGGCTTCAAAGAATCCAGTGCCTACTCTTCTTGGAGATATTTATCATTCTGTCCACTACAAGAATGAGAAACAAAGAGGAAAGAATGTAGCTTGTTGTGTTCCTCTGTTGTATGCTTAGTTTGTCAGTCATATGCCCAAGACGGGTCCGTTTGTTGTCACTGCTAGTACTTCAGAATGGTCGGAGAGGTTGATGGGTCTATCTACAGAAAACATTATTTGGTTTGACTGAGAAATGCTTGGTACAGATGTTATTTATAGTTGCGGTGGGTTTCCTAACGTCCCTTTGGTCGGAAGGAAAGGTTGCACCAACTATAACCCTTCTTTATTGGTCAGACAGTTTGGGTATCACTGAGGGAGCCTCCTAGGGAAGAGGAGATATTGGAATCTCTATATCTCACTAGTTTATTAGAGGGTAAGAATTTTGGAAGACTTCAACATGCATGGAATAACATCCACAGGAAGGGGAAGTCTTTATTGGGGAAGAGTAAGAACCGAGCTTACGACCCGTACCTTGGATTCATGATAGAGCTGCGAAGTCCTTGATCCCATTTCCTTCAGTTGCGCCTTTGTATCCACTCATGATAGAAGAACCCACTACCGTAGACATTCAGAAATACAATCAGGTGTTGTTGGAGAAGGAAGACTTGAAGAAAACAAATGTAGAATTAGAGAAAAAGATTATTCAACTCTGAAGCAAGAAGATTGATGCTGTCAATTCTTTCAAGAGACAGACTGAGCTCATCAACAAACTAGGTACGAATTTGACAAAGGAGACCAGTGACAGAGAACGCACAGGCCGAGATTTAAACACTGTCCATAGTGTGCTTGCTACCAAAAAGAAGGATCTGGACAAGGCTTACTTGGAGATCTCTAAGTTTGAATCAGTATGGAATGCCACGCTTACTAACAACAAGGAGCGAGAGGATAAACTAAAACAACAGGTCACCAAGTTGAAGAGTCAACTCAGAGAAAAAGACGAGAAGATCTCAACGGAAGAATCACTCAAATATCACAGTGAGCATAAATTGAGCTAAGCTATCGCAGACCTGAAGGATTGTAGATTGAAGGCAAATACCAAGAGAAGCAGACTTGAAGCATGCTTTGGGGAAGGAGCCTGGGACGACCATGTTGATAGTCTACAGTGCACCATCAACCGACGAGAGCAACTCATACAGGGTCTACTTTCCAGACCAGATCATCCTGAGACGCAGGAGCTGCTAGAGGATTTCCGGTCTCGACACCCAGCTTGATTATCTTTTTTTGTATCTTGTTGTTTTTCTTATGTATCGACCATCATCAGGCTTGTTAATTGAGGTCATCTCTATTTTGTACTCAACTGATGTATGCACACTATTGGTTGGCTTATTATTATACGAGGAGCTTTTATTCTGTTCACTTGTTTGTGGGATTTTTTCATGGTTGCTTCTTCTTTCGGGAACAAGAATCGTGGGGGAAATTTCCCTGAAACATGTTTACATGTCTGCATTCTTCATTTTTTGCATCATATATCATTTTTCATAGCAGGTGTTCTTGGGACCGTTAATCTTATCTCTATGTGGTTTTTTTAGTTCACAGGATAGCAGACCCAACATTCCACAGGTACTCTACGAGGGGGAATCAACAAAGAGTTATGGAGCAAGTTCAGCTCGAGCTTCAGGAATTTCGCGAGAGGATGGCGCAGTTTATGGACATGATGCAGGGCGTAGCAAAAGGCCAAGAACAATTGAGGACATTGGTACAACCTCTGGTGTCAAGGGTTGATGGTAGTGGGGTTCTACATGGTGGAACCGCTGCTGTACCTCCTCTAGAAAATAGTACGCCACGGGTAGATGTTATCCCAACGGTTGTCCCTCCGGGCGGAGGAAACCAAACTGGAATTCCCGTCCTAGTTCCAATGGGCCCTGTACAAGGTAACAACGGTCCCTAGTGGGAACAAGATGATCAAGAAAACATCTTATCTCTGGGAGATATTGGGGAAGGATTACAACCCGACCCTGATAGAAGATTCAAGGCGATAGAGGAAAAGATGAGAAGCCTTGAAAGCCAAAATGCTATGGGTCTAGAGATGTCGAACCTAGGATTGATTCTAGGACTCAGGATTCCTCCAAAGTTCAAAGTGCCAAATTTCGATAAATACAAAGGAACAACATGTCCAAGGGTGCACCTTCGCTCCTATTTCTGAAAGATGTCTGCATACTCCGATGATGAGAAGTTGTTGATGCACTTCTTTCAAGATAGTCTGTCGGGACCATCTCTCAAATGGTATATGGGCTTATAGCCAGTTAATGTCAGAAGCTGGAGGGATTTGGCGGAAGCTTTTGTTAAGCACTACCAATACAACAATGACTTGGCACCAAACCGAGTACAACTTCAGAATTTGTCGCAGAGGAGTAACGAATGTTTCAAGGAATATGCACAAAGATGGCGGGAGCTTGCTGCTAGAGTTCAACCTCCCATGGTGGAGAGAGAACTAGTTGATTTGTTTTTGGCCACATTACCAGGAATTTACTATGAGGAGTTAGTAGGCAGCATGTCTGGGAGCTTTTCGGACTTGATTATTACCGGCGAGAGGGTTGAAAACGGTATTAAGATGGGAAAGATACAGGAGGGGGAAGGGACCTCACCTGGAGTCGGAAGAAAGGTTTTTGGTGCGAAGAAGAGAGGTAACAAGGCAAATGCAGTGTTCGACTTTAACAATCGGAATAGAAATCTGAATCAACGTCAACAACGACCGTATTATCAACAACCACCACAAGTAGCTAGTATTGCCATCCCGGCGGTCCATCCTCAACAACAACAACCACGTCAGCCTCAACAACAACGACCTCAACAACAGAATTATGCACCGATACAGTTCCAAGATCGGAGAAGGATGATGGATAGGCACTTTGACACACCACCGATGCCCTACGCTCAGTTATTACAACACTTAATTCAACTGCAGTTGGTCCAGAAAAGGACAATGGCACCTCTAACTGGCCCACCACCTCCTGGGTATGACGCAAACGCTAGGTGTGAATTCCACTCTGGCGCCCCGGGCCACCACATCGACAACTGCAAAGCTTTCAAACACAAGGTACAAGACCTTGTTGATAGTAAGGCTATCAACTTCAATCAGGATGCGCCGAACGTGGACCAAAATCCTATTCCTAACCATGGTATGGGTGGTGGTGTGAATGCTATTGTCAGTGAAGAAGGTTTAAACTTGGTGTCCAATGCGGAGGATTTGAAGACGCCGTTAGGCTTTGTGAAGAGCAAGTTGTTAGAAGGTGGCGTGTTCCCTGGCTGTGGGGAGGATTGTGAAGACTGTTTGATTTGTCCCGAAGGATGTCAGAATCTGAAGAACCATATACAACACATGATGGATGACATTTTATTGCAATTTGATAGAATTTGTGAGAAGAATGTTAAAGAGGTAGTCATTGAAGATAAGGACGAGGTGGCCACCATCTCCATCTCGTACAAAACGATTACAATTCCTGCGCTTCCAGCGAGGCCAACCGTTATATTCACAAAGGAAGGACCTGTACCCTATGAGAGCTCTAAGGCGATCCCTTAGAACTATGGGGACGAGGTCTATTGCAATTGGCAGAAGCAAGAATTAAAGAATTCACCCTTGGACTCGATTGATAATTTGGTAGGAACTGGAGGAATGACCCGAAGTGGGAGAGTGTTTGCACCTCCCGAAGTAAATACAAAAAGGACCGACAAAGGAAAGGGGAAAGTAGTGGCTGAAGAAAGTTCTCAGACTAGAGAAAACGAAGCTTTGCTGAAGGACACTGAGGAATTCATGCGTTTCATAAGAAAGATTGACTACAAAATTGTGGATCACTTACAACAGACTCCTTCAAAGATTTCCATCTTGTCGCTGTTGTTATGTTCTGAAGCTCACAGGAATGCTTTGCTCAGGGTTTTGAATAATGCTTACGTACCTCAGGAGATATCTGTAAATCATTTGGAATGGGTGGTGGCCCGCGTCAATGCAGGTAACGGGTTGGGATTCACTGATCGTGATTTGACACCGAAAGGAAGGAATCATAATCTGGCTTTGCATATCTCGATGGAATGTAGAGGTGTTGTTCTGTCACATGTACTCGTAGATACCGAGTCGTCGCTAAATGTTCTACCCAAAAAGGCCCTCATGAAGCTAGACACACGAGGGACAACATGCACCCCGAGCGACTTGGTGGTCAGGGCATTTGATGGGACGAGGAGGTCCGTTTTTAGGGAGTTGACTTTACCCATCCAGGTTGGTCCTGAAATTTTTGACACATTATTCTACATAATGGATATCCAGCTAGCGTATAGCTGCCTTTTGGGTCGGCCTTGGATACACTCAGCGGGAGGTGTGACATCAACTTTGCACCAGAAATTGAAGTACATGGTGGATGGAAATATTGTGACTGTTTGTGGAGAGGAAGACATCATGGTGAGCCATCTGTCTTCATTTAAGCATGTGAAAGTCAATGGTGAAATTCATGAAACACTGTGTCAGGCCTTTGAGACTGTCCAAATCAAGGAAAAGGCGCCGGTTAAGGTCAAAGCTCCAGAAGCCGCCATGTCGTCATACAAGGAAGCACAAGCCGTAGTGGAATCTAGAGCAGCACAAGGATGGGGGCAAGTGGTAAGCGTACCCAACAAACAAGATAAGTTTGGATTGGGATACAACCCATATGCGTCTTCTTCACAAAACGCTCCGCGTTACAAAGGACCTGTTCAAGTCACCAGTGGTGGGGTGATATTTGAAAGAATCAATGCCGTATCTGAAGAAGAAGGAGACAGTGACTGCGACATGGATGCGTGGATCAAGCCATGTATCCCTGGCCAGGGTTTGAAGAATTGGACTGTGGAAGAAGTTATCTATGTGACCTATGAAGAGTAATTGCTTTGTTTTGATTAATGTATTGCACTATGCTCTGCCCGGAGCATAGTGGTCTTTATTTGGTAGGGCCCTATCTGTTATGTTTGCAAACGATCTTTTATCATTATCAATCAAAAAGGCGTCTTTTCATTCAAAATTGTGTGATCTTTTTTTTTTCTTGTTTCTATTTTCTAACAGTAAAATGGCAATGTGGTTTGTGTCTGTTTGTTTGCATATCATTTAAGCATAAAATCATCATCATTGCAGGTTACACATTTCAGATACCATCGACTCAGACTCGTCTATGACTCGGTATGACTTTGACAATCTGATCTTTCAAGCGGAAGAAGAGATCGAAGAAGACGAAGACCTGCCCGAAGAACTTGCCAGATTGTTAAGACAAGAGGAGAAGGTCATCCTGCCTCATCAGGAGGAAGTTGAAGTCGTCAACCTGCAAAGTGATGTCAAGCGAAGACTGGTTGAGTTGCTCCAAGAGTATAAGGATGTTTTTGCTTGGTCATATGAAGATATGCCTGGACTTGACACAGATATTGTAGTTCATCACTTGCCTCTTCGAGAAGAGTGTCCTCCTGTTAAACAGAAATTGAGAAGAACCAGGCTTGATATGGCAGTGAAGATCAAAGAAGAAGTCCAGAAACAGCTAGACATCGGATTTCTTGCTGTGACCATTTACCCTCAGTGGGTCGCAAACATCGTGCCTGTACCCAAGAAGGATGGAAAGGTCAAGATGTGTGTTGATTATAGGGACCTGAATAGAGCAAGCCCAAAGGATGATTTTCTGCCCCCTCATATTGATGTGCTTGTAGATAACACCGCACAATTCTCAGTGCTTTCCTTCATGGACAGTTTTTCCGAATACAATCAAATTAAGATGGCGCCGAAGGACATGGAGAAAATGACTTTCATCATGCCATGAGGGACGTTCTGCTATAAAGTAATTCCTTTTGGTTTAAAGAATGCAGGGGAAACTTATCAAAGAGCTATGATTCATCATGAGATTGAAGTATATGTCGATGATATGATTGCAAAGTCCCAAACAGAGGAGGGGCATCTGGTGAATCTTCTAAAGTTGTTTGAGAGATTGAGGAAGTTCAAACTTTGGCTGAATCCAAACAAGTGCACTTTCGGCGTGCGGTCAGGAAAGTTGTTGGGGTTCATTGTCAGTGAGAAAAGTATAGAGGTTGATCCTGCAAAGATCAAAGCCATTCAAGAAATGCCAACACCAAAGACTAAGAAACAAGTTCATGGTTTCTTAGGAAGATTGAAATACATTTCTCGGTTCATATCTCACCTCACAACCACTTGTGAGCCTTTATTTAAGTTATTAAAGAAAGATCAGGTGATCGTTTGGAATGAGAATTGTCAGAAAGCATTTGAGAAAATAAAAGAGTATCTGCAGGAACCTCCAATACTGATGCCCCCAGTGGCTGGAAGACCGTTGATAATGTACTTAACAGTTCTTGAGAATTCCATGGGTTGTGTTCTCGGTCAGCATGACGAGATTGGAAGAAAAGAGCATGCAATTTATTAGTTGAGTAAAAAGTTCACAGATTGTGAGTCCAGATACTCAATGTTGGAGAAAACTTGTTGCGCACTGGCTTGGGCCGCCAAACGCCTAAGGCAGTATATGCTAAATCATACAACCATGTTAATTTCAAAGATGGACCCGATTAAGTACGTATTTGAGAAGCAAGCACTGTCAGGAAGGATTGCTAGATGGCAGATGGTTCTGACAGAATACGACATTCAGTATGTGTCTCAGAAAGCTATTAAAGGAAGTGTTCTGTCAGAGTATCTCACAGAGCAACCAATTGATGACTATCAGCCAATGAAGTTTGATTTTCCTGACAAGGACATTATGTACTTGAAGATGAAATATTATGATGAGCCATTACCGAACGAAGGTCCTGAGTTGGGTTCCCAGTGGAAATTGATCTTTGACGGTGATGTTAATTCATACGGCAATGTAATTGGGGCAATCATTAGAACCCCCCATGGGACGCATATACGCTTCACTGCCAGGTTGACATTTCCTTGTACCAACAACGAGGCCGAATATGAAGCGTGTATCATGGGTATCGAGGAAGCAATCGATTTGAGAATCAAGAACCTTGATGTCTACGGTGATTCAACTTTAGTGGTCAACCAGATCAAAGGAGAATGGGAGACGCGCCAACCAAATCTAATCCCTTATATGAACTACGCAAGAAGATTGCTACCTTTCTTCGATCGTGTAGAGTTTCACCATGTGTCGAGAGCAGAAAATCAGATGGCAGATGCCTTGGCTACTTTATCTTCAATGTACAAAGTAAACTTCTAGAACGATGCACCAAGAATTTTTATCTCACACCTCGATAGACCGACATTCATTTTCGCAATAGAAGAAGCTTCTGATGGCAAGCTATGGTATAACGACATCTAGAAATTTCTCAAAAACCAAGAGTATCCGCCTGGGGCATCGGCCCGGGATAAGAAAACCTTGAGGAGGTTATCTGGTAACTTCTACCTGAATCTAGACGGTGTACTTTATCGAAAGAACTTTGACTTAGTGCTGCTAAGATGTGTGGACGAAAAAGAAGCGAATTTTCTTATGGAAGAGGTCCATGAAGGAGCGTTTGGAACCCATGCAGGTGGGCATGCCATGTCCCGAAACCTGTTGAGAGCAGGGTATTATTGGTTAACTATGGAGTCTGATTGCTTCAAGTATGCCAAGAAATTCCATAAATGTCAAATCTACGCCGACAAGATTCACGTGCCGCCGTGTCCTTTGAATGTCATGTCATCTCCATGGCCTTTCTCCATGTGGGGGATTGATATGATTGGCAAGATCGAGCCGACGACATCCAATGGGAATCGTTTCATCTTAGTGGCTATTGACTATTTCACTAAATGGGTCAAAGCAGCCTCTTATGCTAATGTCACCAAGCAAGTCGTAGCCCGATTCATCAAAAGGGACATCATCTGCCGCTATGGGATACCTGAGAGGATCATTACAGATAATGGTTCCAATCTGAATAACAAGATGATGAAGGAGTTGTGCCAGAACTTCAAGATTGAGCATCACAATTCATCTCCTTATCGTCCGAAGATGAGTGGCGCTGTGGAAGCGGCAAAAAAAAACATAAAGAAGATAGTGCAGAAGATGGTTGTGACTTATAAGGATTGGCACGAGATGTTGCCTTTTGCTCTACATGGATATCATACCTCGGTGCGTACTTCAACTGGGGCAACTCCTTTCTCGTTGGTATATGGCATGGAAGTTGTCCTACCATTGAAGGTTGAGATCCCGTCTTTGAGAGTTCTAGCTAACGTCAAGCTAGAAGAAGCAGAATGGGTGAAGAAAAGGCTAAATCAACTCAGTTTGATGGATGAGAAGAGACTGACATCTCTTGCATACGGTCGTTTGTATCAGAGCAGGATGAAGAAAGCCTATGATAAGAAGACGCGTCCTCGAAGCTTTCAGAGAAGTGATTTGGTGTTGAAGCAGATTCTCCCACCACAAAATGATCACAGGGGCAAATGGAAATTATGAAGGTCCGTATGTTGTGAGGAAGGTCTTCTCTAGAGGAGCCTTTCTAGTTTCAACCATGGATGGTGAAGATTTTACGTCCCCCGTGAACGCGGACCTAGTCAAAAGATACTTTGCTTAAATTAGACCCGCTGGAAAGAAAAAGAAGATCCAGGCAAGAATGGTGCATCCCCGCGAACAATAAAAGGATAAGTTCGGGGAAAAAATAGGGATAAAAAAATATGTAAACCCGCAAAGTTGAAAACCTGAAAGGGCGACTTTGGCAAAAATGGGTATCCCGGTGAATCGAAAACCCGCAAGGGCGATTCAAGCAAAAGTTAGGGATTTGAAAAGCAAATGACTGCGGTCTGCGTTGGAACTTCATTTCTTAGTGGATGGGGAGGACCTGGGGGCCGTTTATCCGAATTAATCTCTTCAGAAGTTGAAGCATCGGAAAGGCGTCGAAGTTACGCGAGTCATAGTTGAGTCGTTCTATGGTAGTTGTCTGTGCCACATTGCTGACATTTCCTTATATTCTTGCGCATTTCTGTATTTTGCTTACGCAACTTTCTCATTTCAAGAGTTGCGTCCTTTGTAAATTTTCCTATTTACAGGCAATTTTTCAATAAAACATACTATTCAGAAAAACTTTTGATTTTGATTCAGCTTTTACCATTTTGTTTGCAAAAGACGCCTGATTGTTTTTAGTAAAACTTTGCATACATGATTTTGTGGGCTCTGCCAACCATAATCGAAACAATGCTCTTGCTTGAATAATGTCACAGGTGATAAGTAAGATGACGTTTGTTGCACAAAACATATTTGCCTGTTTGTTATTTGCAGGACTCCCATCCTCGAAACTTTTCCAGAAATCCCTCATCTAAGGGAAATGCGCGAGCTAAGCGTGTTCACATCCTTAACAATTTGAAGCTTCATAAAGTTAAGGTTATCCTCAACGGGTCGAGATTGATGTCTCCAGCAGAGTAGGGGCATTTCCAACAGGTAGATGTGGATTTATCCCCAGCAGTGGAATGAATGCAGAATTTTGTTTTCCCCACGAAGTCTGAATGATTAGCTTCTTTCCCCTCAAGAGTCCGGGACATTGTGCTCATTCTCCCTAAGCAGAGGTCGATATTGTTTAGCATTGTGCTCATTTTCCCCAAGCAGAGGTTGATGTTGATTCCCTCCTTACCTAATCCTCAGCCAAGTCAGTGGAGTGGTTTTCTTTCCTGAGATTGTTTGGGATGATTCCCCAGTGGATCTTATTCGTAATCCCTAACAGATAGTGGATTAAACCTTCAGCAGTCTGCCTTGATTCCCAGCAGAGTTGTCTATTCCTCGGAATGTTATTTTCTGGCAAGCCATTCAGGGTTGATTTCCCCGGTAGAGTGGAGTCGTTGTCTCTAGCCGAGTTGTTTGTTTCCCAGAAAAGTTATATTCTGGTAGGCCATCCAGGGCGCTTTCCTCAGCAGAGTTTGATTTTGATTCCCCAACAGAGTGGATTTGTGCTTAGCAGAGCAGCTTTACCCAAAAGTTATCTCGGAGGCCATCCAAGGCTTGTATTCCCCAGCATGGGTCCGTTTGCACTAGGCATGCCTAGTCTTCCCCTAGCGGAGTTGTTTTCCTCTCTTCAGCATTTATTTTGTTGATGTGGTTCCTTTGCATTTGCATTGTGCATAGCATCCTCCCAAACGAGTAGCATTTCCATTTCGTATGGAGCATTACGCCATATTCAAACATGTGCATGTGAAACATAAGCCAGGTTGTTACCTCTTTATTTTCAGGTGTATCTCCAGCAATTATCAGTATATTTCTCAAAGCCTGTATGGCATCAAGGCTTCCAGCAAGATTATTGACAAATGTGTTCATCTTATCATTCGCTACAACAGAGTCTATTTATTCAAGTACATATATCCCCAACAGGTTTCTTCACCCTGACGGAAAGGTCAGATGCTTTTATCGACTTGATGTTGAGCCCCGACGCTGATGTCAGATGCTTTTACATATTATCTCGAGAGTTGACAAAGAAGTCAGTTTGTTTTGAGAGATGACGGCGAAGTCAGAGGATTGTTTTGAGTTGACGGCGAAGTCAGATCATGTCGATAAATGACGACAAAGTCAGACTGTTTTGAGAAACGACGGCGAAGTTAGATGATGTTGAGGGTTGACGGCGAAGTCAAATTGTTTTGAGAAATGACAGCGAAGTCGGACGATGTTGAGAATCGACGGCGGAGTCAAGTTGTGTTGAGTGGACGACGAAGTCAGATTATTTTGAGAATTGACGGTGAAGTCAGATTAGTTTCGAGAGTTGATGGTGAAATCAGATAATTTTGAGAGTTGACGGCGAAGTCGGATGATTTTGAGGACTGACAGTGAGGTCAGGTGTTTTACCAATTTTATGTAGAGTTCTGACGGTGAAGTCAAGTGTTTTTACAGATTTAATATGGAGTTCTGACGGCAAGGTCAGATTATTTTGATGACGGATGGCGAAGTCAAATTATTTTGATGAATGACGGCGAGGTCATAGGTTTACTTGATTGATGACTAACAGTGAGGACAGATGTTTACTTGGTTGATGACTAACGGCGAAGTCAGATATTCTACTTGATTTAAGCGCCTGACGACGATGTCGGAGGTTTCATTATGCAGTTGGCAAATTTCTGGGTTCTTTGGTATTCAACCGTCTTTTACCTTGAATGTCTAAAAGCCGTTCGCTTTTCATCCCTCAAGGTCCAAGTCCCTTGAATAGGGGCAGCTGTTGTACCCCAAAATTTGACCAACCTTTTCTTTACTTGGTTTATGTTTCATTTCATTGTTCTAGCATATTGCATTGCAAAGCATTTTGTATTTTTACAAGGGATCAAGAGATGTGTGTGCAACAAGAGGAATGTGCCAAGGGTTCTAAGCCTAATCAAGAGGTTGTATTCAAGTCAACAAGGGGGTTATCATCATCAGAGACAAGTCAAAACCCTTTGGATAAGCAGATAAGTGTATGTGGTTCACCTCCTGTCTTGGAGGCCATTTGAAGACCATCAGAGGATCACAAGCCCATGGTTATGAAGAGAGATGGTTTTTTATACTTATTGGAGGCCTTGAGGGTCATTGTGGAGTTCATTCAAGTGTTTATACCAAGTGTGAAGAGCTACAGTTGAAGATGGTGCAATTAGGGTTTTCATCTGGTCAACCCTGAGTCAACTATAAAATTGAAGGAGATTAAGACTCAATTACAAGTCTTTAAGGTCATGGAATTTTCTGTTAAGATACATGGTATATCATTTCAAGATCAATTCATCAAGAATCAAGAGTGTGAGGAGTGACTGAATTAGGGTTCTCAATGTAAAATCCCCTGTTCAGTGCCTAACTTCAAGACCACATATCTCAAGATACATGCCTCACCTCAATTTTTCGTTAACATGAAACTTGTAGAGCATGTTTTTAGCTTTATTTTGAGTACTATAAGTCCTTGATTGGATTTATAGAACTCAAGTTATGATGCAGACAAGTTACAGGTCCTCAGATGAATGTGATTTTGGTCAACAAAAGTCAACCAACTTCCAAGCCATTTTTGACCTAGAAGGATGTTTCTCCTCAACTTTTGATGAACATGAAAGTTGTTCCTCATGATCTTAGATTTCCAAAGAGTACTATAAGTCCTTCATCTGATTTGTAGAACTCATGTTATGAGGCTTGCAAAGCAGGGGTATTTTGGGAAAGTAGGATTACATGTCACTTTCATTATAGGTCATTTTCATTATAGGTCCTTTTCACCACTTTCCACACTTCTAATGGAAATCTTTCCAACATCAAACTTGCTCCAGATGGGGTCATTTGCTCAACCAAGAATCAAGACATCAAAGGTTTGGCATAGGTTGAAGAATCCCTAATTGAATTTCCATGAAAAAGGCTTAAAAAGGGAAAAATCAAAATTAATTCATTTGAAAACATTTTGCACCAACCTTGTGCATATTTTCAGTGCCAAAGAAATTTGGAACACAATTCCATATTTGGATGCATTTTGGTTGCCATTTTCATGGTTTTTTCAAGTTTACGTTACATATCAAAAGCATACCATAAGATGAAATCAATGGATCATTTTCAACCCATTGATTACCTACTTCAGATGCAAGCCAGTGAAGCCATTTTTACAGCTAATCAAGGTGAAATTTGTGCACTATTCAATTGACCATAAGTGAAAAAAGTGAAAATCAAATTGGGCTATAGGGAACAGAATTGGGCCTATTCTTGATCTGAATCCAACATATATAATCCCAGGATCATTCCCATACCTTCAGAACTTGATTTGGTGAGAGTTTGAGTGAGAGAGCATTGAGAAAAAGTGGTGAACAAGTCAAAATCGTGTTTTAAGTTCCATTGAGTTTCAACCAAAACTAAAGATTCTAAAACACTCCTTGAGGTTCATAGAAAGTTTCTGGTTGGTTTATTGCAAGTTTCACCCACACACTGAGCTCTGAGGAAGATTTATTTTAGGTTTTCTTTCTTTCAAATTTTCTCACTGTTTAAGCGTTGTCCTTGCGCCATTTTTATATATTATTGATCCTCTTGTTGCATAGATCATTTCTGGTATCATTTGGTTGCTGTTTATGATGTTTTATGTTTTGGGCACCAAGCTTGTTTTGCACGGTTTGGAGTATTCATGAGGTTTTATGCTAAGCCAATGATTGATTCATGTTCCTGGTGTTGAGTAGATGAATTTTGATATAAAGTTTGTGGATTTTGGTTGAGATTTGATGTTCCCGCGTTTTTCATGTTGGTCGGTTGTGTGGTAGGTGATGACAAGAGGTGGCTCCGGCCACCGTCTGGTTTCCCTCTCTTTTGCTTGAGGATGATGATGCATTGGCTAATCCTCATGCATTGGATTTGTTTTATTTTGCTTTTGATGGCTCAGATTAGGAAACACGGTGTACTAGCTTCTCCCCCCCACACACAATCCATTTTAAATGTTCATTAATTGACATGGCACCATGTGATCTGTTGGATTGGCGTACTTTTGATCAAGTGGCCAAGATTTGTTTTCCACCGTGTGCCCAACGTTGACTTGCACCACTGGATTGTCACGTTTTATTTCTCTGTTTTTTTCTGATGGGTTGGGCCTGCTAATGGCACCCCCATGTGAGCCCGGTCTCGGTTTTACACGCTTTTGTTTTACTTTTTGCACCCAACCTTTTTTTATTTTCTTTGTTATTTTCTTTTAGTTTTTATTTTGTGACTGTTTAAAAATTAAATCATGAAAAATACTTCCAATGACCATAAAATTCCACAAAAATATATTTTGGACTCCTTGAGATGTCCTCTGAATTTAGGATATTTTTATTTTATTTTATGAGTTATTTTTAAATTAAAAAAGGAATTTGTCTTTCGAAATGTTTTACTTGGCTTAAATCTTAATATGTTTTGTTCTTGGATTTGAGGACCATTTTTCCCCTGTTTGGTTGACTTTTGTTGCCTTTTAGTTGACCCTAAACAATCCTCCTTCACAATGGAGCACCCTTGTGAATCAATTTCTATGGTGATGTTGTAAAGTGATTTTGATTGCAATCTTTTGGCCTCTGGTTGCCAACACATTTATGAGCTTCTTGTATTTTATTTGATAATTTTTGAATCATTTTCCTATTTTTAGAGTAATTTGCAAGTCAAGCTACCCTAAAGGAAGGTTCATACATACATTCTACCACTTATTACCGGCCTCGATTTTGGCAGTAGCGACACCGCCCTTTCGGGTTTTCAATCCACCGGGATACCCATTTTTGCCAAAGTCGCCTTTTCAGGTTTTCAACTTTGCGGGTTCATTCTTTTTTCTTTTATCCCTAATTTTTTCCCGAACCTTTTCCTTTTGTGGTTCGCCGGGATGCCCCCTTTTTTCCTGGCCTTTTCTTTTTTCTGTCCAGCGGGTGTCATTTAAGCAAAGTATTTTTTAACCGCGTCCACATTCACAGGGGATGAAAAATCTTCACCATCCATGATAGATAGTAATAAGGCTCCGCCAGAGAAAACCTTTCTTACCACATATGGACCTTCATAGTTAGGAGTCAATTTTCTCCTGTAATCTGTCTGAGGAGGAAGGATCCTTTTCAACACCAAGTTACCCGTCTGGAAGCAACGAGGACACACTTTCTGGTCAAAGGCTTTCTTTATCCTACTCTGGTACACTCGGCCATGAGCAATAGCCGCCAATCTCTTCTCGTCAATCAAACTCAACTGATTCAACCTGGTTCTCACCCACTCAGCTTCGTTAAGCTTCACATCCGACAATACCCTTAAAGAAGGAATCTCCACTTCTAATGGTACGACTACTTCCGTACCATACACCAGTGAGAAAGGAGTTTCCCTGATTGACGTACGCACCAAAGTACGATAACTGTGAACAATATCATTCATCTTCAGACGATATGGAGAAGAATTTTGATGCTCAATCTTGAAACTCTGACACAATTCCTTCATCATTTTGTTATTCAAATTCGGACCATTATCGGTAATTATCCTTTTAGGAATTCCATAACGACAAATGATGTCCTTCTTTATGAATCGGGTAACCACCTGTCCCGTGACATTGGCAAATGAAGCTGCTTTTACCCACTTCATAAAGTAATCAATCACGACTAGAATGAAGCGATGTCCATTAGAAGCAGTCGGCTTAATATTTTCGATCACATCGATTCCCCACAGAGAAAATGGCCAAGGAGATTTTAACATATTCAGAGGAGCCGGTGGCACATGCACCTTATCCGCATAAATCTGACATTTATGGCATTTTTGGCGTATTTGAAGCAATCGGATTCCATAGTCATCCAATAATACCCAGCTATCAACAATTTTCTAGCCATTGCATATCCATTGTCATGAGTACCGAAAGAACCCTCGTAGACTTCCTCCATCAATAGGTTTGCTTCAAGTTCATCAACACAACGCAACAAGACCATGTCAAAATTTCTCCTGTAGAGCACATCGTCTTTGTTCATATAAAAGTTACCGGCTAACCTCCTCAAAGTCTTCTTATCTTTGCTGGATGCCCCAGATGGGTACTCTTGAGTCTTGAGAAAATGCCAAGGCTTTCCATCTGATGCTTTCTCAACTGCAAACACAAAAGCAGGTCTATCAAGACGCATAATGGCGATGGCTGGAGTTTCATTCCAGAAATTCACTTTATACATCGAAGATAGCATGGCCAAGGCATCTGCCATCTGATTCTCGACTCTTGGCACATGATGGAACTCGATTTTATTAAACAACGACAATAATCTCCTTGCATAATCCCTGTAAGGCACCAGGTTGGCCTGACGAGTTTCCCACTCTCCTTTGATTTGGTTAACGACTAACGCTGAGTCATCGTATACATCCAGATTCTTCATCCTCATATTAACAACTTCTTCTAAACCCAATATGCACGCTTCATACTCTGCTTCATTATTGGTGCAGGTGAAAGTCAATCGGGTAGTGAACGGTATGTGAGAACCCTGAGGAGTAGTAATAATAGCCCCGATCCCATTACCATATGAATTAACCGCTCCGTCGAAAACCAATTTCCATTGAGACCCACTCTCAGGACCCTCGTCAGGTAAAGGCTCATCCCAGTCTTTCATTTTCAAAAACATGACGTCTTCATCTGGAAAATCAAACTTCTGCTACTGATAATCCTCAATTGGCTATTCCGTAAGATATTCCGATAGAACGCTTCCCTTGATGGCTTTCTGGGAAACATACTGAATATCATACTCCGTTAAAACCATTTGCCATCGGGCAATCCTTCCGGAGAGTGCTTGTTTTTCAAAGACGTACTTGATCGAATCCATCTTCGAAATCAACAGGGTTGTGTGGTTTAACATGTACTGTCTCAAACGCTTAGCAGCCCAAGCGAGTGCACAACATGTTTTTTCAAGCATCGAGTATCTTGACTCATAATCATTGAACTTCTTACTCAGATAGTAGATGGCATTCTCTTTTCTACCTGACTCGCCTTGTTGACCGAGCACACATCCCATTGAATTCTCAAGAATCGTGAAATACATGATCAGTGGTCTCCCTGCAACTGAAGGCATAAGTATTGGAGGTTCCTGCAGATATTCTTTTATTCTTTCGAACGCTTTCTGGAAATTTTCATTCCACCTGACCGTTTGATATTTTCTTAGCAATTTGAATATTGGTTCACAAGTGGCTGTAAGATGAGATATAAACCTTGCAATGTAGTTTAATCACCGCAGGAAACCACAAACCTCTTTTTCCATTCTCGGCTCAGGCATATCTTGTATAGGTTTTATTTTGGCAGGATCTACCTCAATACCCTTTTCACTAACAATGAAACCCAGTAACTTTCCAGATCTGACCCCGAAGGTGTACTTGTTATGATTCAGCCTCAGCTTGAACTTCCTCAACCTTTCGAACAATTTCATAAGATCGACCAGATGTCCTTCCTCCGTCTGTGACTTTGCAATCATGTCATCAACATATACTTCAACCTCATCATGAATCATATCATGGAACAAAGTGACCATTGCCCGCTGGTAAGTTGCCCCTGCATTTTTCAATCCAAAAGGCATCATGTTGTAGCAAAACGTCACCCACGGTGTGATGAAAGTAGTTTTCTCCATGTCCTTTGGGGCCATCTTGATTTGGTTATACCCAGAGAAGCCATCACGAAGGAAAACACAAAATATTAAGCAGTGTTATCAACCAACACATCAATATGGGGAGCGGGAAATCGTCTTTTGGGCTCGCTTTATTTAGATCTCGATAATCAATGCACATCATGACCTTTCCATCTTTCTTAGGAACATGCACGATATTAGTGGCCCACGGAGGGTAATTTGTGACAGCAAGAAACCCAGCATTCAACTGCTTCTAAACCACTTCTTTGATCTTGACTGCCATGTCAGGCCTCGTCCGTATCAACTTCTGCTTGACTGGCGAGCATTCTCCTCTGAGAGGTAACCGGTGTACCACAATATCTGTATCCAGCCCACGGAGCATTTCAACCAATCTTCTCTTGATACTGTCTTCCAATGCAGCCCCACTTTAACCTCTTTCTTATCATTCTCGGTGCCCAGATTGATAATCTCAATATCCTCCTACTGAGGCACAATGACCCTTTCCTCCTGCTTGAGAAGCCTGGCTAACTCTTCGGGTAGTTCACAGTCTTCATTAGTCTCTTCTTCAGCTTGATAAATGGGATTATCAAAGTCATACGAAGTGATAGCTGAACCTGAATCGATGGCATCTGATGGAAAAGACCTGCATGAGGATGTTTATGTTTATTATGCGATGCAACAATCAAAACACATTGCCATTTTTCTGTTTAATATAAATGCACAACAAAAACAAGAAAAACAGGGATCACAATATTTGAATGCGAAAACATCCTTTATTTATTGATAAAGTGCAAATAACAAGAGGGCTCCACAAATGGGTCACTACGTCTTGGGCAGAACGTAGGACTGAACATAATCAAAACAATAAACATTACTCTGCAGCAGTAACATGAATGACTTCTTCGATAGTCCAGTTGCACAGCTTCTAGCTAGGAGTACATCGATGAATCCAAGCATCCATATCAAAATCATTGTCTCCTTCATCATCTCCAACGACATTAATCCTGTCAAATATCTTACCTCTGCTGGTGAACTGCACAGATCCTCGGTACCTCGGCGTGCTTTGAGAAGAACTGGAGGGTTTGTATCCCAGGCCGAACTTGTCCTGCTTGACGGGAACATTAAGAAATTGGGCCCACTTCTGAGACGAGCTGGATTATGCGATAGCACGAGCCTCCTTGAGTGATGACATCAAAACCTCTGGGATCTTGGCTTCTACAGGAGACTTCCCCTGAATCTGAACCGTTACGAATGCCTGGCAGAGTGTTTCATGGATCTCCCCATCCACTTCCACTTACTTGAAGGATGACAAATGGCTAACCATAATATCCTCTTCACCGCATACCGTGACTATCTTCCCTTCCACCATATATTTTAACTTTTGATGCAACGTTGAGGTGTCTGCCTCTACAGCGTGTATCCATGGTCGGCCAAGCAAACAGCTGTATGCTGGCTGGATATCCATAATGTAGAAAGTTGCATCAAAGATCTCTGGTCCTATCTGAATGGGCAACGTGATATCCCCAAACACTGATCTCTTAGATCCATCGAAAGCCCTCACGACCAAATCATTTGGCGTGCATATCAAAACTTGAACGTCCAACTTCATCAATGCCTTCTTGGGAAGCACATTGAGGGATGATCCTGTATCAACCAGGACATGCGACATCAGAGACCTTCTACATTCCAAGGATATATGTAAAGCACGATTATGGTTTCTCCGGGAAGGAGTCAGATCAAGATCAGTAAAACCGAGACCATTACCGGCGTTCACATGAGCTACTACCCCCTCCAACTGATTAATAGAAATCTCCTGGGGTATGTATGCTGCATTCAAGATTTTCAATAGAGCACTCCGGTGCGCCTTTGAACTCAACAATAATGACAGGATAAAAATCTTCGAAGGGGTCTGATTTAAGTGATCTACAATCTTGTAGTCACTTTTTCGAATGAGTCTCATAAATTCCTCTGCATCCTTCGAAAGATTATCAGCACCGACCTGTGGTTGGACATTCTCTTCAATCACGAATTTTCTTTTCCCTTTGTCATTCTTATCAATGTTAACCTCTGGTGGAGAAAAGACCCTACCACTTCTAGTAATACCTCCGACCCCAACTATATTCTCAACCGACGAATTTCCATCTGTAGGCGCGGTCCATTCCTACCTTTGCCCATTACAGAACACTTCTCCTCAATAATTCCATGGGATAGCTCTAGTCCTATCGTATGGCACAGGTCCAGGTACAATAATGATAACCGGAGCTGGCCTAGCAAGCGCTGAAATATTGATTGTCCGGTATGGAATGGGGATGGTAGCAACTTCACTTCCATGATTACTCACTCTATTCTCAACATCTTCTTTCACAACTTTATCAAATTGCAAATAACCTTCATCAATCATTCTCTCAATACCCTTTTTTAAAAGATCAGAACCTTCAGGCTGCACTTCACATTCTGAGCAATCAGCAGAACAACCAGGAAACACCCCCTTCTTCAACAAACTAGCCTTCACAAAGTTTAGCGGAGTCCTCAAATCCTCAACATCCATTATCAGATTTAATTTCTCCCCTCAATAATGGCATTGGCTCCTACCGCCCCATGATTCGGCATCGGTTTTTGGGTCACATTGGATCCATCATTGGTGAAATTGATAGCTTTGGAATCAAGCAAGTTCTGTACTTTATGCTTGAAAGCTTTGTAGTGGTCAATATCGTGCCCTCGAGCACCTGAATGAAAATCACAATGAGCGTTCGCATCGTACCCAGCAGGTGGAGGACCAGTGAGAGGAGCCAAAGTCCTCTTCTGAACCAATTATATCTGCAGCAAATGTTGTAACAACTGAGAATACGACATCGGAGGATTCGCGAACTTCCTATCATCCATTTTGCGCCTGGCAGCATAAGGTCGTGGAACATTGACTTATTGCGGAGCTGCGGCCGGGATATCTACTGTAGTGACTTGTTGAGGATAACGGGACCGAGCTCTAACTTTACCCTTGTGAGCAATAACATTTGCATCCACCTCCTTTCTCTTGGGGTTTGCAGAATACAACTTTTTTGTTCCTCCCGAAGAGGATCCACTACCATTCGGAATCTTACTAGACTTGATTCCACTTTTAACTCTCTCACCAGCTATTACCAGATCAGAAAACCATGCAGACATCCAGCCTATCAACTTTTCAAAGTACACACCAGGCAGGAAAGCCATGAACAGGTCGATCAGTTCCCTTTCAACCATAGGGGGTTGCGCTCTTACAGCTAAATCTCGCCACCTTTGGGTGTATTCCTTGAAACTCTCAGTAATTTTCTACGACAAACTCTACAATTGTACCCTGTTTGGTGCCAAATCACTATTATACTGATAGTGACGTACAAAAGCCTCAGCCAATTCTTTCCAGCTGCGGATATGAGTTCTCTCGAGTCCTATATACCATTCCAAAGACGCCCCTGCCAGACTGTCTTAGAAAAAATGCATTAGGAGCTTTTCATCATTGGAATAAGCAGACATCTTCCTGAAATTCGCCCGAACATGCACTCTTGGACAAGTCGTCCCTTTATATTTATCAAAATCAGGCACCATGAATTTGGGAGGAATCCTTACCTCCAAGAACTAGACCAAGATCAGACATATCAAGGCCCAAAGAGTTCTGATTCTTAAAAGATTTCATTTTCTCCTCGATCAGTTTAAACCTTCGGATAGCTTCCATCGGTAAACCACCCTCCATATCTCTCATGGAAAACACATCATCCTGGTTATCTTCCCAATGAGGGCCAGCAGTCCCGTGCATAACACACACACTTCCATTACCAGCAACATTACTATTCTCATTCGCGGCTCCTCCGCCCGGAGGTATGACAACAGTAGGAATACCTTGTGGGATAGATCCACCGATCGACGGAGGAATAACACTAGCTCTCCCGTGCAAAACACCCTCTTCGTCAACCCGTGCTATCAACGGCTGGACTAAAGTTCTTAACTGTTCCTACCCACTAGCAACAGTTTGCATCAGCTCCATGAATTGGGCCATGCGAGCCCTGACTTCCTGCAATTCGACTTGAACCTGATCCATCACTTTTCGCTGATTCCCTCGAGTTGGATACCTGTAGAAACTGAACTCCTCAACTTCCTCAATCCTGAACTGAAGAAAACCAAGCAGAATTAGGAACATAAGGCCACCGAGAACACCTGCAATGCAAATGAAAATGCAAGATGCAAAATGCAAACATGCCTATGTATGCACAGGGAGATCTTCCCCTTGATTCCAGTTTCAATAAAAAAGAAGCAGAGATGGACAAACACACCACAATAATCTTCTCATATATCAGGTAAAGCTGAGATAATACAACCAAATAAGAAATATTCTCATACAAAGATGTATCGATCTCATTCAACATCTCTGGTGATGATCAAGATATAAAAGCAAATGAAACTACAAAAGATAAAATTCCCTAGTAGCCATGATCTCTACTCCAGTCTTGAGACTCTTTAAGCATCTCTTTTGTATATGGGTGATCTGGTCTAGCAACCAACTCTCTGACGAGGACATCCCTCATGCGTATCACATCCTGGAGATAGCGGTAATGATCCTCCCAAGCATCTTTGCTGAAGGCATCCTCAAGCCTGGGTTTCTTCACCTCTACTCGAATCTTGAACTCTTCAAGTGCTGATAAAGTTTCCTGATATTTCTGCTCGATCGTGCTTCTGCGTGACGATTCTAACAATACTTCCCTCTCCTTAGCCTTGAATTGCGTCTTCAGCTTATCTACCTGAATACGAAGCTGGTCCTCCCTATTCTTGTTGCCAGTCAATGTAGCATTCCATTGCTCATTGAATTTGGATATCTTCAGATAGGCTTTGTCTAAATCCTCCTTCTTACTCTTCAGAATGCTACAAGTGCTTTTCAGATCAAGACCGAATTGCTTCTGTGCGTGTACCTGATCAGCCAGTTCTTTCTCCAACTTGATCAAGGATTCTGACTTTGTCTTGGTCAAATAAACAGCTTCACCCTTATCATGCTTCAGCTGGCCGGTTTCCTGTTTCAACTCTTCATTCTCTTTGCGCAGCTCTTCCTTCTCTTCCCAAAGCTTGGTATATCTCAGGATGTCGATAGTTGTAGGTGGCTCAATGACTAACGGATACAGTGGTGCTTCAACAGGAAACGACAGTAGTACCTCTCCAACTCTCTTCTGAATCCACCTCAAGTAGGGATCATAGGCTCTACAATCTCTTTTGCCTAAAGAAAGCTTTTCCCTCTTGTGAATTTTACCCCAAGCATCCACGAATCTGGCCGAGATACAAGGATCAGCTACCCTTGTGAAGTATAGAGATTCCTGCACTTCTTCTTCTTTCTGAGGTCCTTTCAAAGCATAACCAAATTGTCTAATAGCAAGAGAAGGATTATAGTTGATGTCGCCTTTCCTCCCTATCAAGGGAATATTAGGAATGCTACCACAACTAAAGATAAGCTCGCGACCTAGCAGGTCTCAGTTGAACCAGACAATATTCTTTTATGTTAAACCCATAAGCCTTTTTGACCATTCAGACGGATTTCTCAAATCAACAAAAGCTCCAGAGCGAGGAAGGTGATCAATAAACCACTTATGCAACAACGGTGCACAACAAGAAACCATCTTTCCTCTTCTTTTCTCGTTCTTGTAATGTACCGAGTGATACAAATCTCTCAGAAGAGTGGGTACGGGGTTCCCTAAAGCGAAGATATGAAAAGTATCAAAATCCACAAAGTCCGGTAAATTGGGAAACAACACAATGCCATAGACACACAGAGCCAAGATAACACTGAAAACCACCCAACAACCCTTTCCAGAATACTCTCGGGCCTTGTCCACTAAGAAAGATAAAGTAAAGCCTGCTTATAACATGGTCTACCAAGTCAGAGGCGCTCAAATAAAAAGTGGCGGATAACTTCTCAAGATTAGGTTGTTCTTTGGAACTGAAGAATGACACCTTATTTAGGATCGGAACACCTAAGATGAAAGAGAATTCTTCCAAATTCGGAGCCAACACATAGTCCAGAAACGTGATGCATCTCAGTGGAGTATCATAAAACTGTAACAAGGTATGAATAGCTTCATGCTCATAACTCGTGATCTTACGGACAAGATTCAAAATACCCCCATAATCTTCCTTGAAGGTTGCCAGAACACCAGGATTAGTCAGGGAAATTAGACCAAACTAAGGTCCTTACTCGGGCGCATGAAACTTGTACACAACAATTCTCTTTCTGCTTGCTTCCATCTCTACATAAGACCAGTACCAGAATCAAGGGAAAAACAAGAACCTGTAACACACACAAACATGCTATGTTAAATGCAGGATGATTATGCAGATGCAAACATGGGATCAAGGTATCCAATGCTCAAATTTGTTGTTGTGCCATTGACTAAACTCAACTAGAGCTCTGCTCTAATCAGAACACTGAGATAATAGAAAACCAAAGTACTCAGGATCAAAATTCCGCACTGACAAGAAAACTAGGGTTGGTTGAAGGCCAAGTTTCCAGCAAAACCCATCCCCTCTCACATGTGGGTTCTAGTCTTGAAAGGTACGACATCCTTTGCGGGTGGTCAGCGTCACAGACTTTCGAGAAACGATGATACGTTCACCATTTCTGGTTTGGCATCATAGTCTAATGAAGCAACCTCACTTAGCTGACTTCCCAAATGAACGGTCTCTAGAGTCGACAGTCTCTCTAAGTCAATATTCCCTCAACTGCGCCAGATGCGCAGGATAGAATATTTCCAAAGAAAAACCTCGTCTGAACGTGAATTTCGCACGAGTTATTGCGTGGCCAAACGCCACACAAGCTCCCACTACTCTTCGAACGGATCCTGTGTGTATACTCAAACCTGGGTTCGGCTTATGTCTCAATGGAATGACCCAACCCACAACACAGCAGCAAGAAGAATGCAAATGCAATAATATACAAAAGATAATGTACATAAAGCAAAAAAAAATTACGCAACAGTAAACACCCAAAGAGGCAACAGACAAGCGTTAGGATTGACTCGCATAGGTGTCGCAACTACGAAAAACACCTGGAAGAAAATAAAAGAGTCGCCACCTTTCGTTATTTATCCCACAGAGAGGGAAATGAAACAATCGAAAAAACCTGATGAAAAGGGAAAAGATGAGGTCATCGCAACCAAGTCTTGATTCGGGAGTCGGTTACCCAAGGGGAAGTTATTAGCACCCCTCATATCCTTCGTACTCAACAGGATCCACGCTTGTTGTCTATCTAAGAGTGTGTTTAAACTATCTACGCTACGGGCTTGCGGGACAAAAAGAAAAGAAAAAAGAGACTTGGCAGAGCATCGCCGCTCTGTGCCTACGTATTCCCTCGTGCAATGGGAAAGTCAGAGTCAACGTAGTTCGGCTAACTATGGGAGAAAGGGGGGAAGGTTGCTCGCCAAGACATCGCGTCTTGTGCCTACGTATTTTCATCTAGTATGAAAGATCAGAGCGAACGTAGTTCGGACGGACACGAAACCACAGGTTGATTAAGTGTTTTAACCGAGTAAAGTTAAACATCCGTTCCAGCAGTTAGGGACGAAGCCTGTTTGTGGTAGAACCGAAGCTTAACGACACCCTTTTCTGAAAAAGGTTTTCCTATTAATCCCGAAGGAAAAAGTTTGGAATTTTGGTTTTGAGTTTTTAAGTGAAGTGGATTAATTTGGTTTGTGATTCACGTTACACTAAAGACTATGACATGGAGGCGAATGAGTCGTGTATCACCCCTAAACGGGACGTACACTAACACTCTAGATAAGCGAGAGGAGACCCCTCACTCATCATTCCCCATGTGGTTTAAGGCTCGTAGCATGCAACATTCATTGCATTTATTAGATGAATTAGGATTGTTTTGAGATGAGAAGAGAGACGCACGGAAGGTCTAAGGGAAACTCGGCCCTAACGTTGTCATGCAAAGTGATCCTAAAGTTTGGATGAAAAGGGGAAATATCTACCCTAATGTTAGCATGCTTGGATTGAACACCTAATGTCTCTCCTTCTCCTATCCTAAACGGAGGGACTAGGAATCCTATGGGGATCATGGCAAAAAGCACAATAAGAACAAAGGAAGGATCAATCACAATTAGAAAAATGCAAACATGAAAATGCACATTTAGAATGGTGGGAGGGAGGAAAAAAATGTGTGGGGCAACAACCGCCACAAGCGCGTCTCGACCTCAACTACGATGTAAAATGATGCAAACATGGGGAGAAAAACAAAAAATGAAAGCAAATAAACATGGAAACAAATGCTCACTTCGAACCACATACACAAGCATGCAACCAAGTGGAAAATGAACACACATGCCAACAAAGTCCTGATTAACCAACCACAAACAGTGACAAATATCCAAAATATTTCAATCCTAATGCATCACACTGATCTATGATGATTCGAATCGAAATGGTATGCAAACAAGAAAGCAAAACAACAAATATGACATTCTAGCACAGTGTTAATCGGTTAACCCCTGGGGTTAATCGGTTAACACCTTAAAAAGTTTGGAAAATCTGGAATTTTGAACAAGTTAATCGGTTAACCATATGCGTTAACCGATTAACACCGTTAACGTTTGAAAAATTTTGAAAGTTTGAAATGGTTAACCGGTTAATCATATAGGTTAACCGATTAACACTGCACCAGAAGCTAAAATCAGTAACAGAAAATCACTTCCAGCATAAAAATAGCTTATCCAAGGTTCCCAAAGATCAACTTATCAATTAAACACGAAATTAACAACAGAAAACAGAGATCCAACAGCATGGATACACAATTACACAACAACATCCTAATTCGAACGGATCGAAATCAACCAAAATTCAATCAAATATGAAGATTAACATGTTAAGCTCGAAAATTAAATCGGATCGAGAATTCCAACCTTTGAAGCGGAGATTTGCTTCGGTAAGTGTTGATCAACTGAATTTGAGCAGATCCGAACAAGATTTGCTTCGGTAAGTGTTGAAAACTTCAAGATCCACGATAATTCTTGCAAGAGGAATGAAGATCAAACACTTTTAAGCCAAATTACTCCAAATAAGCACTTCCAACTCAAGATCCAAAATCAGATCTCAATTTGCATGAAAATTGATTATGAAAATTGATCCAATGATGATGGTAAATGGAGGTTTATGCTCAAGAATCCATTGATTTCAATGAAAAATCAATGAATCCCAATGATGAAGAGCTTTGAGTGAGGGTTTTGGAAATGGAGAAGTTGAGAGAATTGAGAGAGACTTGGAGTGAATTCTGAAAAATGAACTGAATTATGAAAATTGGATGGTTTGGTTTGGAGTAAATCACTTAGGTACTCTCTTGGTTTGGATCCAAAGCTAGGTTTGGGAATTTGGATTGGAAATCAAGGTTTGGAATGTGGCATGGGATTTTGGAGGGAATTCTGAAATTTAAAGATGTTCTAGATCCTTCCCAAGTGAAAATTTGAATTCCAAGGTGATCAAAATTGGACCCCAAGTGCAATTGGCTTGAAAAATCACGTACAGGGCAAAATCTGCTATGGTTAACCGGTTAATGTTGCGGAAAAAATTGGATATTAAGCTATTAAATTAACTTGAACCTTAATTCTTTTACAACCGAACTTTATTTTATCCAAAGGAAAGGTCTAAAGAAAGAAAAACCCTTTTCGCGATGTAATGACAACGCTTAAGAGATTCGGGAATCGGGGGTTGGTTATACCTAGGGAAGGTGTTAGCATCCTAAATATCTGTAGTACTCTACAGGAACCTTTTGTTTGATTGCTTGTTAAGTTTGTGATATGTACTATGGATTTGGGATTGGGAAAAGATATGAGTTGAAACCTAAAGTTATATACACTAAGCTTGCTCGCAAAGACGTCGCATCTTCTGCCTACTTATCCTAACTAGGATAGAATCAGAGCAATCGTAGTTCACCTCACAAGGGAAGAATAACACTTGATTATGATCAAGGTTCAAGGGGGAACAAACATGACAATGTTTGTGTGGAGTTTGACAAACTCACTAGTCTAAATTGTAACACTCAAAAGGGGAAGTAAGAAATCATGACGATGATTCTTACATAGAGTTGACAAACTCTATCCTAGGGTTCTAGTTGAAGAACACTCCTAGTACAGGTGGGTTTTTTAGACTTAAAGCAAAGTCTAAGGGTTTCTAATCTAGGGTTAAAGTGACTTAACAAAGTCAAGGGGGGATAAGAGATGTTTCCATGACATGAGGGTCAAATGGACAGACTTTTCCTTTGGAAGTAAACAGGGGAGGTAACAGGATGAGAGCTAACAAGCTTCATCAATTGGGGAAAGAAAAAAACAAGAAGATTAAGAACATGATATAGGCATATTCATGGTGACAACCATTAAATAACATGTGGAATGATAAAGATGAAGGTGCATTGATAACAATCAAAACAGATGAATTAACAGGAACTGTGACGACAGATGGAGTTCAATTACATTCAATAGAAGGAACATGGTAACAACCAAAAATAAAATCCTAGCCTGTTAACTAACATATAAGGATATAAATACACGCAAGTATCACAAACAAATTCAAGTATAACCAAAGAAACATTCATCTGCACATGCGTAAACGAACGTAAAATGCACTTAACTCGCACGAAGTCAAAAGAGATGAAAAATTTTGTCAAACATGAAAATAAAAAATATGACATGAAATTATACATCAAGATTAACATAATGAAAAAAGAATGGGTGAAAAACGATTAAAATTGAGAGAGATACAGATTTTCAAAGTTTGGTAAAAAAAATGACAAAAATTAGTAAAAGAGTTGCCCTCCTCAGGGGTCGAACTCAGGCTTGCAAGGTGATAGGCGTTTTTGGCATAATGGTCTCACCACTGGGGTGGCTATACATCAGTTTGTAAATGCCACCCCATTAAATTATAAGGGTGAAAAGCTAGTTGACCTGGACAAAAGCAAGAACACTTCAAAATGTGATTTACGTTTTCGATCGTAACTTCCTCGATTCTTGACCAAACAAGATGAAATTTATATGAATCTTGACCAGAAAAATACAAGGATCATGATGGTGCACTTATTTTTCTGAAATTCTTATTCTATTTTAAAAATCGATAGCATGTGTCTTTGGAAGCTTAAAAATGCATTTTATTGTTCACAACTTGTTTCAACCATTTTTAATCCCAACCAAAGATACACACAACCCAAGTATATGATAATGAATGATCCAAAACCCAAAAGAGAGCTCAAGGCAAACTGTTTATGAAAATGACATGTCAAATTGCAATTTTCCTTGAAAGATGCATTTTGAAGTGAGCAACTTATGACAGCTGGTTTTAATGACAAAGAATCATGCAAGCAACTCATAAATGATTAATGCAAAGTTTTCCAACATGAATTTGATGCAGAACAGGTTTATATGGAAAATTGGCCTGTGAGTTGCAAGATGAGTATGAAAGATGCATTTTATGTTTTTGGCTATGCAATGCTAGATCAACAGGTCAATGCAATTACATTTGGTGATTGAAATTGATTTGATCACATATGAAACATGATAATGAAGGTGTCTTAATAATCATTTTATCAAAAACCAACAAAATATGAGTTTGATATGAAGATGCCAAAGGTAGTGCACAACTGTTAACTGAATTTAGTGTCTAGCATTAGGGAATTTCCATCAGTTCAAGTTCAATAGTAAGACAATATGAAATAGTGCAAACAGATGCAAAAAAACACCAAATAAAAGCTACCCCTGCTCCAAGCAATTCAAATAAAACAACATCATAATCAACAATATGTCAAGCTGATAAAACCAGGTCTAAAGACAGTTATGGACATCACAAAAATGATCCTATCTTAAAAAAGCCTACCACTAACCAAAGGCTCAAAATGAGCTTCAACTGTAACTCACAAACTTAGGACATCCCTCACACATGAGTCTCCACAACAGCTACCTAGCAAAACTAAAAAAGTCCTCCCAGCAGCTCAAAATTTCATCCAGAAATAAACAAATAGCCTCATGATTCAAAATCCAAAATACCATAGACTGAGGATTTTAACAGCATTCCTCCAAAACAAGGGAACTGGCAGCAGGCTCCTCATCCTTACAAGTTCCAACCTCTCTCAAACCAAACAAACAACAGGAGCTATCAAAATGAAGCTCAAAGTGTCCAAGTCCTGATGGCTTCCTCATCCAATCAGCAAACAAAGTTCCCTACTTAATCCCACTACTCCAAAACTCTTGGCCTGTCTCAAGCATAACAGCCATGTCAACCAAACTGAGGCCCTTACAAGTCCACCCTCACACAAACAAACTGACTGCACCTTAGATCATAACAGTAGGCACAGTTAATGATGTTTGCAACACTCCTTATCATGAGCTCAACTAAACACAAATGCAGCCAATCTTACATCTAACTCAAAAAATGCAAACAACCCATGGTTCATCCAGCGGTAGGAGTCAATTTAGCAAATCATGAGGTTTGAGCTTTATTCTTCACCAACATACCATGTCATTTTACTTTGCCAAAACAAAGTCCTTCTATCAATGAGTGATAACACTTTCACCTACTATTGCTATCAGACCTGTCCAGCCTGTCTGAGATTCCAAAAAACTTCCCTCAAAGCAAAATGAATGTACTAACAATCCAACCTCATACTACTACAAATGACAGCCCTCCAACTAAAAAAACACTCTTAGATAATCCCTCCAAGGCCAAATCCCACAGGGCAGTTATTAGAACCAAACAAAAAGTCTAACTAAACAGAAATGCCCCTTTGTGCTCCAATATTTTAACAACAATACTCCACAAAATGAACCAAACAGTCTTGCCTAAAAAGAGATGCACACTACCAAACTCAAGCATTGCTTTAAATAACCTAATGTCATGGTATCTAGCTTGAGGCAAACCAAGGCAGGTTGGCCATAAACATAAATGAAACAAACAACAACAAAACTAAAACCATATCAGAAATCAATCACAGCACCAAAACAACCTTAACCTATGTTCTAGCAAAAAAACATGAGTTAACAACTTATCCTCCAAAATTGTTTTGGCAGCAACAACCACAAATTCATCATACTAATGTTTGAAACTTGACAAGGACAAACCAAACATACATGTTAATGCTCATCAGATCTTAACATCAATCAAAGCCAGCTGTTATGAAATTCACTAGATGCTCATAGTTCACATTTCTCAATGTTGCTAAAAAATGAAAAAATGTGGAAAATGATGTAAAGGGCAATGTTTATAAGCTACATACCTCTTGTAGACTTTGTTGAACAAGCTAAAACAATCAAGAAACCCAGGGAACTTCAATCTACCTTTTTGCCTTGAGTCTTTTCTTCACTTTGAAGCAATATGCAAATATGATGACAGTTGGAGAAATAGGTCTCACCAATGAATTCTAACACTTTGTACAGTTGAAAAACAATATATAAGAGGTTTTAGGATGATTAAAACACTAGGCAAGTGCTTAGAACAAGATATGGTAGAATTTGTAGCTTTTGGTCAAAGTAACTTGGTGATGAAGTTGACTTTTTGATTGGTGAAGTTTTTGGATGATTTAATGGTTTAGACACCTTCTATACCATATTTAGGGATTGCATGGATGATTGTTGGGGTGTTTTAGTATAGAGAAATGGTTTTGGCAGCCCTAGTAGCAAGGCAGATTTTTGGCACTTTTGACAAGTTTGTGATTTTGTGATTTTTTGAGCAAGGAGTGGAAACAGCAAGGATTCTCAATTTCTATGGTTTTTAGAAGGTTGTTCCTATCGAAAATGAGTTGGGGGAGAGTCCTATTTATAGGAAAATGAGTGAGGGGGCAGATTTGAAGATTTCTTCACTTTGAAGAAAGGTTTTTCACTTTTTGGAGCAAAGCTCTACAAGAGGGTTTCCTTGGCTGCAAGGCAGGCCTCAATAGTCAAGAACAATGATGGTTTAGTGTGGCTAATTGCAGGATAGAAGCATAGCTTAAGGGCTGGTTCAGAATTTGTTTTACACCTCATGCTTCACTTTTTCACTTTTGGTGCAAGTTGCAAACCAACTTGCAAGGCAATTTGCAAAGCTTGGAGAATTCATCCCCTCTGCATATTTTTCATATTTTCAGGCTTCAAACTCTCTACATACCAGGGAAAATAATATCCAAGGGCTAAGATTGGTCCTCTTGATGAAAGAATGAGTTTTTGAATTTTGACAATGTGGGACTAAAGTATGAAACCCCTAACTTGCCACACATGTAACTATCTGCTCACAACTCCTTTTGAGGACTTCTAATACGTTTTGAAAAGCCCTCATGTAGCTCTATAATATTCATGTTTTCAGGAGTTTCAATTTCCCAAAGGAACTTGGCCAAAAAGCCTTCCAAAGATGCTAAAAAATGAAATTTACCTAAGTCTTTTTTCCCTCTTGAAATGAATTTGATCATAACTCCAAATCTATGCATTTTATGATCATGGGCCAATTAGGGACTTCTGTAGGACTTGTCAAGAGCTTATAAATGATCTTTGAACCAACTCAATTGGATGTGTGGTTAAGGAATTATGGTTTAGCCCCTTTCAAAACCCTAATTTCCCGATTTTTCGATTACTCCTTCATTCTTGATCCAATGGTCATGAAAATTGATATGTGTTGCGGTGGAAATAGGATATCAAACTATTAATTAGTTTGAATCGCAATTCAATTCACAACCGCTCTTTGATTTATCCGAAGGAAAAGGTCAAAAGAGGGAAAACCTATTTTTGCATCGTAAACATAATGCGGGGAAAGATCTAGGGTTCGGGGGTTGGTTAAATTTAGGGAAGGTATTAGCATCCTAAACTTCTGTAGTACTCTACAGGAACCTTTTGTTCATATGTTTACTATTTTGCTTTATTTATTTGCTTAAGGTATATGTACACAGGGTTAAAAGTGAGAAAATAAACCTAACGGGTTAATTCTAAGTTTACTCGGCAAGACATCGCATCTTGTGCCTACGTATCCTTACGGGAGTGGAATCAGAGTAATCGTAGTTCCCCTTAAAAGGGAGGTTAGAAACGTCTTGACTGTGGCCAAGGTCTCGATGGGGAATAAACGTATCTTAGGGACACGCTTACGCGGAGTGTAGAAACTCCAAATTTCTACGTTGAAATGTTAAGTTGTAATTAGGGTTAAATTAAGTTAGGGATTCCGCGGCGGGAAACCCTAAAATGAGCACGGCGGCTCTTTGACCTAGTGCTAGGGGTAAAATGGTAACTTTGTCTGCGGCGAGACATTTATGGAAAAATTAGGGTTTGTAGTTTGTAGTTTTGAGGGTTTGAAATTGAATGTGTGAAATTTGAGGGTTTGAAGTTGAGGACTATTGGCGCGGCGACCAAAAGCTAGACTTAACCTTCGGATGTGTGTAGTGTGACAGGAGTATTGATGAATGTGTGAGATAATTGAATTGTGCAAACAGAGAATAATGTCCTAATTTAACTATGCAAGCAGAAATTTAAAGGCAGTAATTAAAGCGCGATTATTAGGATTCGCGAGGTTACAACCGAGAAGCAGTTACAATAATAATGAAACTTAAATAAAAACGCAATGTAATAAGCTGCAAAAATGAACACACGTGTTAACGGGTAAAGTCAGGCGGCAATTGGACGAGTTCACGAGACAAGAGTGCAACATTGGAGATTTTTAAAAAAGATGTTAATTGAATTTATAAAAGAAAGAGTAATGTTAATTTTAAAAATATTTTAAATTTAATCCTTAAAAAAAAAGTTTTAATTTATATATTTTTTAAAAAAAGATTTTAAGTCATTTACCTAAAAAAAGCTTTTGATTTTATTATATGAAAAAGTTTTTATATTTTTTATTTATTTTTTTAAACAAGTATAATATTTTGTTAAAAAAGGTTTTAATAATACTTACTAACTAATAAAAATAAATAAATAAAAGGATTTAAAAAAACAATTTTTAAAAAAACAAAAATAAAAGGGGTTGGGCCGGTAATCACCTCCGGACCCAACCCGGTTGATGCTAATTGTAACAAAATGACTTTAGGGTTTCATAACCCTAATATCTTCTCCGCGGCGCACTTGTTCCTTCATCTTCTTCCTTCGTTTTGCTGCGATTCTCTCTTCGTTTTGCATGTTTCGTTCTTCTCATTCATTTTTCTCTTCTCATAATATGCTGAAAAAAACAAAACAAAGAAATCTCAGCAGAAACCAGTGTCCATGCGATGGCTTACGTTTGCGATAATGATCCGTGTTGAAGGGCCTATGATGGAAACTGAGGCCGGCTGCTGATTGCCCGCCGTTGATGAATGGTGAAGGCGGTCTTGCTCGCGGTTGCTTTTGATTTCGATGATGATTGCTGTGCCGAAGTTAGCTTGTTCGCCGATTTCAAATGAACGTCGATGGTCTTCGTCGCCGTTTCTTACAAAGACGATGATGAGGACTTCGTTTCCTCTGAGTCTCGGTCGTTTCTTCTTGTTCGCGCCGCCTAGGGTTTTGCTTGAGATTGTTGATTGCCGTTTTTGTGTTCTCCGACCTTTGTGTCTAGGGTTTCACACAGGTGGTATCGTTCCCTTTTATAATTCCTCTTTTGACTCTCTTTTGGGCCTTGGATTTGCATTATTTTTTCACTGAGATATGATTTGCCTCAAATTGATTTGATCTTCTAATTGGGATCCTTTGATTGACTGGAGATTTTCCTTTTTCGGATTTATGCTGATTGGATTCGCTTTGATTTTATCTGGATTTGCATTTGATTTGTCTGATAACTGAATTGGTTTGTTTTGATTTCGTTTGGACATTGCTTTGGATTTCGATTTGGTTTGTTTGATATCTGAACTGGTTTGGTTTTGATGGACCGGATATGGATTGCTGATGCCCTGTTTTCTGATGAATTTCTCTGATCTTTCTGATGAGATCTTATGTCTCTGAGCAGATTTTAATGTTCTTCTTCTTCTTTCGCAGGGGAAACCATGCTTCCTTGAGTTCTGATACTGCCGGTTTTAGCCGTTGAGAGGTATTTGGGCGATGACGACCTCACAGTCTGAGCTACCAGGGCATCCGTTCTTGTTTCTACTCTCGATGATTGTTGGGAGCTGGAGACACTCTAGTTGTTTCTCTCCCGGCAGCTCGAACCTTTGCCCAGTGATGAGTCTACTGAGGGCTGAGTTTTAAATCCCTTCTTCTGGACTCATGAACTTCCATTAACCTCTGTTAATGGCACTTTGCAGTGTTTCTTGTTTTTAAGGCAAATGTGATTTATTTTGATGTTCTGGGTCTCATGAATTGGATTATGAAAAGCTACTAACTTGTTTCCTCTGATCCATCTGATGTAGACTTTCTATGGACTCACTTTTGATTATCCCATTTGACGTTGCCATGAGCCATTCGGTCCCTTGATGCTGATATGGATTTTTACCGATAGGACTCAGGGTTTTTTCAGAACAGATACCTGGTTCTTCTTGAACTAACACTCGATTCCTCTTGAACTGATATATGGTTTTCTGATGCAGCTTGGTTCTTGTCATTGTTTCAGGGCTGGGATTTTTGGATTTGTGACCTGATTTTCTGATGGATGCTGTCGTCAGCTGCGAATTTCATTTCCTGATGACATTGGGCCGTGATGTTTCTAAACTGAGCCTACCTGATGGCTGTCTCTGATTGCTTCGGTTGTGCACTTTCAATTTGACTTTCCAATTACCTGTGGCTGTTTTGTTTATGCAGCTTATGAACTGTTTTGGCTTTGAGTTCTGTTATCAATTTTGTACTGATGCTGTTGTGGAATTTCAAGTATTGGAAAAACTTCGAACACAAAGTGATTCAGACCTGCCGGCATCCGGGTCTAAGTCCAAATTTACCTTTGTATCAGTTTGGAAATCCAATTGCGGCAAAAGCGAATCAGTCCCGCTTCTTTTATCTCTTTTATCTCTCGGTTGTCCCGCATGATAAGAACAGATGACCACTTGATCTGACGCCAACGGCGCGGGTCGGTAACGGGGGTAGGACGCAGCTTCGGTTGTGCCACTCCCGGCACTCGATGATGACGCTGTTCTGAGAGTGTCGAAAACAAACTTCTAACCCTTTCCTGCTTCTGTTTTGTTTTGTTTCCCTTTATGCAGGTTAATCGGAGATTTGCGGAGAAGATCGAGGGAGCATCATGAAGAACACTTAGGATTCTTTAGGGAATGCCATTTTTATTTCTCTTCTGTAACTTGTAATAAAAAGTATTATGAATAAATTCAATAATATATTTTTTATCCAAATTATTTCCACTTTGTAAATTATGATAAAGATATTATGAATAAACTTCCAATGTGCTATCCCAATTCACTTTCTCTTTACAAATTGTAATAATAATAGAATATTATGAATAAAATTCACACATTCTATTAAAATCACTTTTCAATTTCTTTTCCATGATTTAATTTGCTGCAAACACCTCAACCTCCGATTAAACCTCACCAGTCAAATATCCCTGAATAAAGGTTGAAATTAATTCGATCCAATCTTGCATAATAAGCTTAATACCTTCGGCATGAATAAGTTCCATTAATCAGTCGAAATTTTCACTGTTTTCCTTTTAAAAGGAACTGGAAGATAGAAGAATGAATTCTTGTTAAAACCATGTTCCACAGATCAGATTCTCGCATCGCCTTGAACCAAACCAAATTCATATCTTAACATAATCAACCCACGTAAATAAATGACTCAGGAATAAAACCTCATTGGGCCCAAAATTACGAATTATGCTTCAAAATGACCAAAACGCCCCTAGGAGTAATTCCTGCAAAACAAATCGCGCTCAATGATTGGTTAGTGATTAATGGATGCAAAAATGAAATGTCATGCGCCATGACTGACTAAATGTAAGGGTAAAATTTGGGGTATTACAGTTGCCCCTATTTAAATAGCTACACCGGATGATTTGAGTGGCGGAGACTCGAGGGATCATGGTGGAGGGATTTAAATATAGATAACCGGAAATTTTGCCCTTATATGTGGCGATATGCAATGCTATGGACCAAGCGAGAACAGATTAATGCAGATGATGCCGTGAATATGATATGGTGCGTATGCTGGAATGATGAATGCGAAAATGCTGGCGAATACGACGACACAGGGTAAAACGCTACGGGAAGAACAGACTGGGGAAAACGACGCGCTGGGACACAGTACAACACTGGGGAACTATAAAATGATGGTCAACTGGTGTGAACACGACCAATTGTCATTTTTAGATCTGGGATGAGATTCTCAAATGGAGATGGCACCTACGAGATGACCTCCACTGGGGAATCTAAAAGTAAAACTGGATCATGTACGATTGCAAGATCGATCACAGAATGCATGGAGCATTGAGCAAAGAATAACATCCAAGCTTCTGTAACCTATCCCTCGTGACAGGATCAAACGGACCTTTCGGAACTCCGTAGCAAATATACAGGGTAAGAAACCGGCTGTATGCCAAAATAAATGGGCTTAAAGTGGTTAGAACATGATCCTAAATGGAGATGGCGCCTACGAGATGGCCTCCACTTGGGAATGTCTAACAATAAAACTGGATCTACACGACTGCAAGATCGATTATAGAATGCTAGAGCATTGAGCAAAGAATAACATCCAAACTTCTATAAACTATCCTTCGTGATGGGATCGAATGCCAACATAAATGGGCTTTGATGGGAAGCGCCCTGATAAGCTTCTCGAGGGAGAATTGTCACTCATCGTTGGAAGGGACTTACATGCAAAAATGAATAAGCACTCAAATAAAGAGGCTGCTGCTTATCTGATATATAAATCTTCTCATATTTAAGGTCGGCGCCTGGAATACGATTCTGATTCTTCTTTTACTAAAGGATAAATGAACTTCTTCATACTTCAAGATCGTGCTCTCCTGAATATGATTCCGCTCCTTATTTTACTAAAGGGTAAATGAACTTCTTCATACTTCAAGATCGTGCTCTCCTGAATATGATTCCGCTCCTTCTTTTACTAAAGGGTAAATGAACTTCTTCATACTTCAAGATCGTGCTCTCCTGAATACGATTTGGTTCAAACCTCCCCGTACTTCAAGACAACAGGGAAAATGGAAGCCCAACTGCTCAATGGAGATGGCCATTTGCTGCGAGTCATAGCGAAGATAGGATTGGCTTCTCAGGCGAGAAATGTCGCATACCGATGCTGTAAGATGTAAAGTGTTGTACTGATAGTTTTTCCAGGCGTGAGCTGGCGTGTATTTGTAAAGGATTGTGGTTGATTTTCTTGAAAGATAGTGCAAAATAAATGCACATCCGGGTACAGTGATAAGCTTCTCGGGCAAGAACAGTCGCATATCTGCCAAGGTATGGTAAAAAATTTTTAGACGGTGCAAAATAAATGCACGTCCGGTTGGGCTCGGCGACCGACAAGACCGGGATTCAATCTAGGATCGAGCTAGAAAGAAAAAATGGCAATTAAGACTCCATCGAGGGAATGAGCTCGAAGGGTAGATATCTTATCCTAGTGAGGAAAGATAGCTGAAGCAACCGTCATCCACGAGGATCGAGCTCTGTGGGGAAACTGGAAACACATATGTATTTTATGCCTAGGGCTGACAATCTATTTGAAGAGAATGGACAAACCCCAGTTACTTGGCGGTAACAACCAATGATGGAGAGACACAATGAACCTGTGAACGCTAATGCATATGTTACTGCGTATGTTAATGTGAATGTATGTTAATGTCTATGCAGTTAAATATGCAGGATGTAATGGAATGAGTATGTAATGAGCATGTGTATGAAATAGGCATGTGATGCTTATGCCCCTGTGTATGCTGACGAAACAGACTAGAGACAGGACGAGAGATGAAATAAACATCTCGACGGAGATACCCTGCGTTCTCTGCAACCAATGCGTCAATCATGGGTGAGAAGGATCAATGGTAAAACCAAATCTGGTTTTAAAGTTCTGAATTCTCTGGGGAGAAGGTAATTTGCTTGGGTGCACAATATCATGTCTTCACATGGGGAGAAGAAAACCTGAGGGACACTTTCGAGTTACCCCAGAAAAGGTTGTCAGCTTATAGTCTCGCTGGGGACTGTGATGAGGCAATAGTTTAGGAGCCTGTTGCAACACTGAGATTTACTGGGGAATGAAGGCCGCCGTGAGTAAAATCCATCGGGTGCATGAAGAAAAGTTGTGAAACCACATGGTTTTGATCTTGAAGGACCTTATAGTAGTCGCCATTTGTTTCCCTTAAAAAACACGGTGCCCCAGGATATTTGCATTGTGGGGTATGGTCATCTCAAGAGGATTTTATAGAGAACATAGAGTCTGGTTGCCCCACTGTTTTCAAACTCTTTGAGAGATTTGTCAGGTCTCGACGTAACTAGCACAAATTAATCGTGTTACGATGAAATCTTTGAGAAATAGCTCCTTAAGAGCGTCAGACTCGTGCTGGTAAGCGAATTGGGAAACTGCCTGCCCCTGTTTAGCAGGATCTTCAAGTTCCAAGGGTTATATCCATATGTAAATCTCTAAGATATCAAGCAAAGTCGTCATGCCTGAAATGCCTATCCTGAGCTTGTCAATGTACACATATATTTGTCTTGAATTTTTGCTTTGAAAAAGATATCGCAATAACTTGTGACCGAAATCACTAGTCAGAATATAAGTTTTAATCATAATGCCAACATGAATTTTTTTCTGAGCATAGCTCGTAGGAGTCAGGAAACGTGATCTTGTCGAGTATGCTTTCAACCGAAGTACTACTTCAATTAGGTCTTTTAAAGGTTGTATCGTGGCTCAGTTCACGGTTTAAGAAACAAAGGATAAAGGCTCAAAGTTATATTTGTACCCACCCCTTCTTCGTGATGTTCTCCAATCTTAATTCAGTTAATCGGATACGAACACTCATATCTCAAGCGGATTTGCTATGGTCGAGAACTTATCAAGGCTTTGGACATGGCAGTCACTCACCTATTTCTAATGGCAATTCGATCACACGACTTTGTTCTTTATAGGGGTTCTAGAAAAAAAAACTACTGGTTTGTTGTTCTTATTCCCTAACTTTTGCCTGGACAACGTCTTTTGATCTGACTTTGGAGTCCAGCGGGATGCCCCAGTTTTGCTTAAGTCTCCTTCATAGGTTTTGACTTAGCGGGCTCTTATTTTTTGAATATTCTTTTATGCATAAGTCGTGTAAATCTTTTGGAAGGCTCGTGACTGCCCCACTCCTTAGGTAACCGAGGGATAGTCATTGTATTGGACTTCTTAAGATGCTAAGGATAAATTCTCGAAGGTTTGCTCTTCCTTTTTTAGAGTCTAAGTGCTCGATCGGTTTAACTGAAACCTACCCTGCCCCAGGTTAGGATGAAGGTTCTTAAAAGAAAGAAAACTCCTACTTCAAGGCTCAAAGAGGTTGACTAGGGATTAACATCCTTATATCTCCAGTGTTTGGGATTTGAAACAACGCCTTACATCATCAGCAGGTTTTAATTGAAAGCATACGACAAGAAATCTGACGTTTTAGGTTCATCATCCTCCTCCCAATTCTCCATCAGAACAAGAGATCGGGTAAAGTTGGCAATATGATTTATGAAAACGTTTTTTGAATGAGTGAAACGAATGGATTTATTCAAGACAAACATATGCGTTGCATTAATTAATCAAAGATAAACAAGTTCGTACATGCTAAATATGCTTAATCAAAGAGAAATACATATAAATAAACAAATGAACTGTCGGAAAAATCCTTCTAAATGTTTATGAAATCTTGCATTCAAGAGTAACAGTTTCCTTTGGCGGAGCCTCAATGGAAAGGACGTCTGGTTCATGATCACTGTGAGTCGTCATGGCTTGCCCCAGTTATGCTGGTCACATCTTCAACAGTTTTCAGTCGTTGCTTCAAAATAACTTTCCCAAATTCTTTGTTGATCCCGGTCATATCATCTTGAGGGTTACTGACATGAAGCGAGCTAGGCCTTTGAATAATTACTGGATTTGACTTATTCGCTGAGGGGACAACATACTTTGCAGAATTTAAGCTTGACAAGCGGGGAACCCCGAGAGGAGTCTCGATCTTCGGCTGAGCACCGCCAAAAGACAACTTCTTCGTTTCTAGCAAATTTCTGACAAAGTTCTTAAGAGCATAGCAATTCTCTAGATCATGGTCGGGCGCACCCTCATGAAATAAACAATGAGCGGCAGCGTTGTAACCTGCAGGTAACGGATTAGGCGGAGGACCCAGAGCACGGGTGGTAATCAGACCTTGTTGTACCAAATGGGCGTATAACTCAGTGAAAGTTATCGGAATTGGAGGACAAGGCTTATACTACCTCTTACGGGGATAAGGAACCTGATCCTGTGATTGTTGGAGAACAGGAGCGTTGGGCACTCGTTGACTGTTGACAGGAACTTGCATGGGCGGATAACCGGAAGGTTGTTGATAAACTGGTGCTTGATATACCGGAGCTGATTGCACAGGCTGGTATGTAGGAAACTGCTGATCGAAAGGAGGTGCAACAGTAGCTACATAGGGTTGTTAGACATATGGAAACAGATAACCTTGAACATAACTCTGCTGATGTTGCCAAGATTGAGGAGTAGCCATTTTGAGGTTCCTCGAACGTGCAGGTCCTTTACCATGGTCGGAGTTAGGAGTTTTGCACTTTGGAGGGGTAGCTTGTCAAACTGGTTGAGCACTAGGAGGCACCAAACCGGATTGAAGACCGTGAGGAGGTACATTCTCGACAGTAACAGCTTGTTGAGGTTCCATAACGGTATTAGTAGTCTCAGAAACAACAGTAGACTGAGCGTCCACCTTCACACTAAGAGCTCGTAGCATCTCCAAAATCTGCCCTACACTTCCTCGAAGATCTTCGAGTTCATGGCTGACACGGTTGATCTCTTGGTTTTGATCTTCCATCCTTTTGAAGGGTCGTATTGATGCAGAGAACTTAGGGTGACAAAACTGGAAGGTGAGAAAACCGCGTATGAGAAACCGGGAGACACATGCAATGCAAAAGTATGATGCTAAAATGTGAATGCAAATGAAGATTTCATGGAATTAAAATATTTACGAATATTGCGGAATACCCAGGAAACTTTTGTTAATTTATTGAAGACAAATTACAAATAATATTCTTGCAACCGAAATAGCTAAATAAAAGCCTAGAAAATCCTAGAGAAGCATCTTCCACAACTTCAGTGAGCAGACGGAGATCCGGAGGAGAATAAATAATCGTAGAGCCTTCTCTTCTTGTAGGATTGTATCTCATCATTCTTCGACTAAATCTGCTTTTGAAGTTCTTCGTACTCGCTGACCATCACATGGTATTTGTTCTTCCATGATTCGGTTTCGCGTTGTGATCTCTTCAAAGTGATCTTCAAAGTCTCAGCTTCAGTCATGAAATACTGGACAGGTTCCTCTCTTTGAGGTACAGGATCTTGGCGAGAGTAGGGCATCTTCAACTCAATAGCTCTTCCTCGGACCCATTGAAGGTATGGTTCCATGGACACACAATTAGGTCTTCCCAAACTTTCTTTGCCTTTCCTATGCAGACGATTCCAAGAAGATAGAATCTGATCTTGAAGCTTTTTGTCGTCTTCGAAAAAGATTTTCTCCACCTGAATACCTTTAGGCGGTTCCTTCAAGGGGTATCCCAACTGTCGGCGAGCTAGGACTGGATTGTAGTTAATTCCTCCATTGAAACTGAGCAAAGGCACATTGTTGAAGTTTCCACAACTATCAATGATCGATATCCCATCGTACATGCGATTATACCAATCAACATCAGAGTGAGTTAAAGCCATAACCTTTTGCGACCAACGTTCTTGATTAGGTTTCCAGAACGGACCGGACTTGGGTAAGTGAGAAATAAACCACTTGTATAGTAATGGCACACAACATGTAATCATTCCTCCACCATGAAAGTTTCGGAGATGCACTGAATGATAAGTATTACCCAATAGTGTTGGAACTGGATTTCTCCTCATGAAGGTCTTGATTGCATTAAGGTCCACAAACCCCACAAAACTAGGAAAAAGCAGCAACCCATAAATAAGCAAAGAAAATATTGTCTCAAAGGCAAACATGTCTTTTTGATCGGCATAAAATTGGGCTTTCTTAATTAGGAAATCCCTGAGAAAACCGGAGATCCCTCCTTTAGTGATCATATTGTTTTTGACATCGGATATCCTTAGACAAACGGCTTTAGCAATATCTCGTTCTTTAGGGTCTTCCTCCAAGAAAGGGAATGGAGACTTATCCAAGATAGGCAATCCCACCAACTGAGAGTACTCTTCTAGGGTAGGTAATAGCTGATAATCTGGAAAGGTGAAGCAGTGATGATCTGGATCATAAAACTGTAGCAAAGTCGCAAGAAGTCCTTCGTTTACTTGGACCTTCAACAAAGACAATAGCCTTCCATATCTGTTTTGGAACTTTTCTTGATCTTGAACCAAATCTCTTAGCTTCTCTAGGACTTCCAAATTAAAACCCTTAAAAGTAAATTTCAAAGTATGCTTCCTAGAGTGATCCATGGTATCTTGCAATGTTCATAAATAGAGTTTGAATTCCATGAAATCTTAATGCGATATGATGTTTTATGGATGCAATGCACATGAAAACACACAAAGTCCTAGGTTAAAGGTACGTGAGTGGAGTTAAGGTCTACCCATCCCAAGAAGGAGTGTACTATAGGTTAGTTGTACCTGCAGAACAAGGTTCTAAAAAGTGCCCAAAGTCATCAGCCCATCTTTCGGATATTATCAACCTTCCGACCGACTCGGGGGTTAATAATATTCTCAAGAGAACCTCTTTTGAGTGTAGTATCGCGTAGCAACCATTGTAGGACTACTCCCACATAGTTCCCGCACTACGTCCTAAATAAGGCCGAGGTGGTGTAAAGGTACTACGGTTCCCAATATCACAGACTCCAATCGACCATGGAAAAAGTTTTCACGATTACTCGTTCAACCGAACCATTTTCGAAAAGGTCTCAACTGAGCGGTGATTCTCGAATTAGCTTGGTCGGGATTCAACTCCCTATAAGCCTCATCGAATATATCCCCATCCTATAATAATGTCACTAGTCCGGGCGTAGGACTTATCTCACAACTCAAGGAACAGTCCCAAAATCAAGATACAATATATACATGCAACTGAATAATAAAACAAATAGTGATAAATATGAACAAATTAGGGGTAACCCTCAAAAGTTAAGAGGTCCCCAGTGAAGTCGCCATTTTCTGTTGCGGTGGAAATAGGATATCAAACTATTAATTAGTTTGAATCGCAATTCAATTCACAACCGCTCTTTGATTTATCCGAAGGAAAAGGTCAAAAGAGGGAAAACCTATTTTTGCATCGTAAACATAATGCGGGGAAAGATCTAGGGTTCGGGGGTTGGTTAAATTTAGGGAAGGTATTAGCATCCTAAACTTCTGTAGTACTCTACAGGAACCTTTTGTTCAGATGTTTACTATTTTGCTTTATTTATTTGCTTAAGGTATATGTACAAAGGGTTAAAAGTGAGAAAATAAACCTAACGGGTTAATTCTAAGTTTACTCGGCAAGATATCGCATCTTGTGCCTACGTATCCTTACGGGAGTGGAATCAGAGTAATCGTAGTTCCCCTTAAAAGGGAGGTTAGAAACGTCTTGACTGTGGCCAAGGTCTCGATGGGGAATAAACGTATCTTAGGGACACGCTTACGCGGAGTGTAGAAACTCCAAATTTCTACGTTGAAATGTTAAGTTGTAATTAGGGTTAAATTAGGTTAGGGATTCCGCGGCGGGAAACCCTAAAATGAGCACGGCGGCTCTTTGACCTAGTGCTAGGGGTAAAATGGTAACTTTGTCTGCGGCGAGACATTTATGGAAAAATTAGGGTTTGTAGTTTGTAGTTTTGAGGGTTTGAAATTGAATGTGTGAAATTTGAGGGTTTGAAGTTGAGGACTATTGGCGCGGCGACCAAAAGCTAGACCTAACCTTCGGATGTGTGTAGTGTGACAGGAGTATTGATGAATGTGTGAGATAATTGAATTGTGCAAACAGAGAATAATGTCCTAATTTAACTATGCAAGCAGAAATTTAAAGGCAGTAATTAAAGCGCGATTATTAGGATTCGCGAGGTTACAACCGAGAAGCAGTTACAATAATAATGAAACTTAAATAAAAACGCAATGTAATAAGCTGCAAAAATGAACACACGTGTTAACGGGTAAAGTCAGGCGGCAATTGGACGAGTTCACGAGACAAGAGTGCAACATTGGAGATTTTTAAAAAAGATGTTAATTGAATTTATAAAAGAAAGAGTAATGTTAATTTTAAAAATATTTTAAATTTAATCCTTAAAAAAAAGTTTTAATTTATATATTTTTTAAAAAAAGATTTTAAGTCATTTACCTAAAAAAAGCTTTTGATTTTATTATATGAAAAAGTTTTTATATTTTTTATTTATTTTTTTAAACAAGTTTAATATTTTGTTAAAAAAGGTTTTAATAATACTTACTAACTAATAAAAATAAATAAATAAAAGGATTTAAAAAAACAATTTTTAAAAAAACAAAAATAAAAGGGGTTGGGCCGGTAATCACCTCTGGACCCAACCCGGTTGATGCTAATTGTAACAAAATGACTTTAGGGTTTCATAACCCTAATATCTTCTCCGCGGCGCACTTGTTCCTTCATCTTCTTCCTTCGTTTTGCTGCGATTCTCTCTTCGTTTTGCATGTTTCGTTCTTCTCATTCATTTTTCTCTTCTCATAATATGCTGAAAAAAAACAAAACAAAGAAATCTCAGCAGAAACCAGTGTCCATGCGATGGCTTACGTTTGCGATAATGATCCGTGTTGAAGGGCCTATGATGGAAACTGAGGCCGGCTGCTGATTGCCCGCCGTTGATGAATGGTGAAGGCGGTCTTGCTCGCGGTTGCTTTTGATTTTGATGATGATTGCTGTGCCGAAATTAGCTTGTTCGCCGATTTCAAATGAACGTCGATGGTCTTCGTCGCCGTTTCTTACAAAGACGATGATGAGGACTTCGTTTCCTCTGAGTCTCGGTCGTTTCTTCTTGTTCGCGCCGCCTAGGGTTTTGCTTGAGATTGTTGATCGCCGTTTTTGTGTTCTCCGACCTTTGTGTCTAGGGTTTCACACAGGTGGTATCGTTCCCTTTTAAAATTCCTCTTTTGACTCTCTTTTGGGCCTTGGATTTGCGTTATTTTTTCACTGAGATATGATTTGCCTCAAATTGATTTGATCTTCTAATTGGGATCCTTTGATTGACTGGAGATTTTCCTTTTTTCGGATTTATGCTGATTGGATTCGCTTTGATTTTATCTGGATTTGCATTTGATTTGTCTGATAACTGAATTGGTTTGTTTTGATTTCGTTTGGACATTGCTTTGGATTTCGATTTGGTTTGTTTGATATCTGAACTGGTTTGGTTTTGATGGACCGGATATGGATTGCTGATGCCCTGTTTTCTGATGAATTTCTCTGATCTTTCTGATGAGATCTTATGTCTCTGAGCAGATTTTAATGTTATTCTTCTTCTTTCGCAGGGGAAACCATGCTTCCTTGAGTTCTGATACTGCCGGTTTTAGCCGTTGAGAGGTATTTGGGCGATGACGACCTCACAGTCTGAGCTACCAGGGCATCCGTTCTTGTTTCTACTCTCGATGATTGTTGGGAGTCTTCGAATTTCCATTGTTTTCGACGCTTGGTCGGGAGCTGGAGACACTCTAGTTGTTTCTCTCCCGGCAGCTCGAACCTTTGCCCAGTGATGAGTCTACTGAGGGCTGAGTTTTAAATCCCTTCTTCTGGACTCATGAACTTCCATTGACCTCTGTTAATGGCACTTTGCAGTGTTTCTTGTTTTTAAGGCAAATGTGATTTATTTTGATGTTCTGGGTCTCATGAATTGGATTATGAAAAGCTACTAACTTGTTTCCTCTGATCCATCTGATGTAGACTTTCTATGGACTCACTTTTGATTATCCCATTTGACGTTGCCATGAGCCATTCGGTCCCTTGATGCTGATATGGATTTTTACCGATAGGACTCAGGGTTTTTTCAGAACAGATACCTGGTTCTTCTTGAACTAACACTCGATTCCTCTTGAACTGATATCTGGTTTTCTGATGCAGCTTGGTTCTTGTCATTGTTTCAGGGCTGGGATTTTTGGATTTGTGAACTGATTTTCTGATGGATGCTGTCGTCAGCTGCGAATTTCATTTCCTGATGACATTGGGCCGTGATGTTTCTAAACTGAGCCTACCTGATGGTTGTCTCTGATTGCTTCGGTTGTGCACTTTCAGTTTGAATTTCCAATTACCTGTGGCTGTTTTGTTTATGCAGCTTATGAACTGTTTTGGCTTTGAGTTCTGTTATCAATTTTGTACTGATGCTGTTGTGGAATTTCAGGTATTCGAAAAACTTCGAACACAAAGTGATTCAGACCTGCCGGCATCCGGGTCTAAGTCCAAATTTACCTTTGTATCAGTTTGGAAATCCAATTGCGGCAAAAGCGAATCAGTCCCGCTTCTTTTATCTCTTTTATCTCTCGGTTGTCCCGCATGATAAGAACAGATGACCACTTGATCTGACGCCAACGGCGCGGGTCGGTAACGGGGGTAGGACGCAGCTTCGGCTGTGCCACTCCCGGCACTCGATGATGACGCTGTTCTGAGAGTGTCGAAAACAAACTTCTAACCCTTTCCTACTTCTGTTTTGTTTTGTTTCCCTTTGTGCAGGTTAATCGGAGATTTGCGGAGAAGATCGAGGGAGCATCATGAAGAACACTTAGGATTCTTTAGGGAATGCCATTTTTATTTCTCTTCTGTAACTTGTAATAAAAAGTATTATGAATAAATTCAATAATATATTTTTTATCCAAATTATTTCCACTTTGTAAATTATGATAAAGATATTATGAATAAACTTCCAATGTGCTATCCCAATTCACTTTCTCTTTACAAATTGTAATAATAATAGAATATTATGAATAAAATTCACACATTCTATTAAAATCACTTTTCAATTTCTTTTCCATGATTTAATTTGCTGCAAACACCTCAACCTCCGATTAAACCTCACCAGTCAAATATCCCTGAATAAAGGTTGAAATTAATTCGATCCAATCTTGCATAATAAGCTTAATACCTTCGGCATGAATAAGTTCCATTAATCAGTCGAAATTTTCACTGTTTTCCTTTTAAAAGGAACTGGAAGATAGAAGAATGAATTCTTGTTAAAACCATGTTCCACAGATCAGATTCTCGCATCGCCTTGAACCAAACCAAATTGATATCTTAACATAATCAACCCACGTAAATAAATGACTCAGGAATAAAACCTCATTGGGCCCAAAATTACGAATTATGCTTCAAAATGACCAAAACGCCCCTAGGAGTAATTCCTGCAAAACAAATCGCGCTCAATGATTGGTTAGTGATTAATGGATGCAAAAATGAAATGTCATGCGCCATGACTGACTAAATGTAAGGGTAAAAATTGGGGTATTACAATATGCAAGTCCAATATGACATAAGGAACAACTTTGTTTCACAACTTGAAGTCCAATTCCTAAAAATTGGAGAGTTGACTCTTCGGTCAACCGTACGACCGATCGGTGATTACCGAGTCGCCTGTTGACATTCTGGGCCTCCTGAGACTTTGAAACTTCTTGGATGAACTTTATTAAGCTATATGAATTTCATGAATCACAATCCCACTATTTAAACATCTTCCAACATCAAAGTCAAACTACGGTTGACTTTTACTAGTCCAAAACCCTAATCGGGTGCTCTGAAATGCACTGCTCTGAATTCTGGGGTAACAACCTCACATTGGCTTCTCAATTGACATTTTATAATACCCTTGACCTTGTTTCCTATTTGAATGAGCCCAAAACATTGACTAATCACAAACCCTGAAGTTTCGATTTTGACTGCATGAAACCCTGATTCATCTGCAATTTGACAAAGACAGACTTGCACTGGGTTAAGGTTAGAAAATTCATGAGTATGCTCCTAAAATGATAATGAGAATCTAAGGGGTCAAAATTTGGGGTGCAACAGTTGCCCCTATTTAAATATCTTCACTAGATGGAACTGAGGGATGATGATCCTCGTAGAATCGCAGTGAAAGGTATTTAAATATAGAAAAACCGAGAATTTTGTCCCTTAGATCTGATGATATGCAAAAGGACAGGTCATGATATGTCATGAATTCTAAATGATGCTTTATGATGCTTGGATGCAAGACATATGCAGAAGATAGAAAAACAAAACAATGAGTAACTACTCGCGGGGACCTGGCATTGTGGATCCGACACTGGGGAGTACTGAGGTATAACGATCAATAGTTCAAACATGACTGGTGGTAACTGAGCGGAAAACATTCACATGAGGATGCGCAAAGTCTAATGAAGATGACAATCTTACTGGGGAAAAGCAAACACTTCACCGGGGAACAAGGTAGATTTCCACCAGGGACACGAGCAACCTTTACTGGGGAAATTTAAACACGAACCTCACTGGGGATGATCAGATGACTAATTTCCTATAGTGAAGAGTTCAAACAGGATCTTCAGGAATGGATTAAAACAAAGATAAAACATAATGGGAAATACTAGTGACGACTAGATCTCTGAGACTTGTCTGGGGAGGAAGATTTTACTAGGGGATAATGATGTCACCCAGTTTTAACAAATGACTCAGGCAGTGCTAGTAACCACTAGACTTCCTGGAGGTAACGGTAATGACCAACCTGAGGTAACAACAAATGAAATTTCAAATCCAATCGGTAATACAGGACTTCGACTGGGGAAATTGGTGACGACCAAATTTCAAGCAATGCTAGTAACCAACTGGACTTAAAGGAGATTGGTAACGACCAGGTCCGGGTACTAATGGCGATTGGATTTTATACAATGTCAGTTATGACTGGACTTCGGACGAAATGCATGGTGACGACCAAATCAGGGTATACCAACAAATGTGATTACGAGAATGCTAGCAAGCTACTAGGCTTTAGCTGGGGAAGTTGGTGTCGCTACTGCGAAAATCGGCGCCGGCTATGACAGAAGAGTCGCCACTGTGCGTTATTTATCCCACAAGAGGGAAAGGAAACGCTCAGAGTATACCTAACGCAAAGAGGGAAAGGAATGGTCATCGCAACCAAATTCCTGGATTCGGGAGTCGGTTACGCAAGGGGAAGGTATTAGCACCCCTCACGTCCGTCGTACTCGACGGGATCCACGCTTGTTTTCTAGTATGGATTGTTATTCTATCTACTCTACGGGTCTGGGTTAAAAAGAAAATGAAAATGACTCGGCAAAGTATCGCACTTTATGCCTACATATTCCCGTCTAGAACGAGAAATCAGAGTCAACGTAGTTCGCCTACCTACTGAAAAGGATGGGAAGGTTGCTCACTAGGATACGACATCCTATGCCTACGTACTTTCATACAGCATGAAAGATCAGAGCAAACAAAGTTCGGGCTACGGAAGACACAAGCTTGTTTGACTGTTTTTATTACCTTCAAAAAGGGTTTTTCTTGATTAAGAGTCCAAGCGGACAAAAATGACACTTTGATGTTTGTTTTGAATCTTTTACGAAAGAAGTATTTTTTTAGTTTGTTTGCAACCTCTGACGCACTAGAGACTATGATTTGAGAGTGACTACGTCGCGTGTCACCCAAAGGGTGCCATACTAAGCAGCCAGACTGCTGGGAAGAAGCTCTCCAGCAACCCTTTCTCGAATAGCTTAAGGCTCGTAACGTACGACATCGATTAACCTTATTACTGTGTTTTTGAGTTGTTTTGAGATAAGAAGAGAAAGAAGCTCTAAAAAGCCTAGGGTTGAAAAGGGAATAAAAACTATCCTAATGTTGTCATGCATGGATAAGAATCCTAATGTCTGTCATAACTCCCTCCTGCACAGAGGAAATCAGAGATCCTAGGGGATAAACAGAAAAGAAAGCAAGCAAATACAGTAAAATGCATGCAATGCAAAAATACAAGCGAGGCAAGGGAGTCCCACTCAACCTCGAACCTGGGAAAACAACAGGCAAAGTGAATCAACATTCACTTCAAACCTAGGGGGCAAGCTAAACAAGCCAACAAACAATACAGATAAACAAAAAACCACAGCAGAGGAGGAAGCTCAAGCAGCAACACCAAACTCCTACAGCAAATAGCACAAGCAGCAGCTCTGAACAGCAACAGGTTGATTAAACAGCAAACAGTTGATAGTAATAACTTTCATCTTCATGAATAGCCCCTATCCTCAAGCTTCAATAAACTTTCAATCTTCAAAAAGCACCAAACTTCAACAAGCTACCAGCTTCAACAAGCACAAACTCCTAGCTTCAACAAGCTCAAACTTCATTCCCAACAAGCTTCAACAAGCAACCTCCAAAGGAGAATCATTCAACAAGATCAAGTTGAAGTGTTAAGAAACCCAATGACAACCAAGGGAAGCCATTAAGATCTTAACACTGTAATAGGAAGGCATCCTCAAAGTTCTACTCTTAAAGCATGCCATTCATCCCTCCAAGGGAGAGATGTGACTTATTTAAGAGGACTTTATGTCATTGGATTGAATGGAGATGAACAATATACTCCATGTTTGAAGAAAGAAGCAAAACTAGTCTAATGCTCTCCCTAAAACCCTAGATTCCCTAAGCTCCTGACAAACACTCCACCAGATGAGAAAAATCTTCAACTACAAGCTTCTTCAAGCACTGCAAAGCATCTTCAATTGGTCTTCATCTCCATCCAAGCACAAGAGCACCACCACCCTAATCTAAGGGGAACTATTGAGTTAAACTAGTCAAGTTAGTTCAATAGAAACACCTAGAAGTTAGTCCTAAAACTAATTCTAATTAAAATACCAAAAGTGATTGTAAAATCCTATAAAAACTTCTAAGTGTTCCTAAACCTCTTAAGAATATCTCCATACAAAAACCAGGGGGTTAACCATTCATTAGGACCTAAAACTATGCCCTAAATCTAAGGGTACTATCCTAAAACCCTAAAATTACAACACCTAATGTTCAATGTTCAAACTAGCCTAAACTTCTCTCAGAGAATTATGAGAAAATTACTAGGGGTACATGCATATCTAAGCTAACTAGTCCAAAAAGAACCACTCCAAAACTCCACACCAATCATCCATACTAAAATCAGCAAGAAAGCAATACCAACCATATTCAAAATAACATGAACTAAACTTCAAAAAATGCAATTAAATTCCTAAATGCATGGATTAATTATTTTTTAATCCTATTAAAATCTACACTCTCTAAAGAGCCAGGGGAAAAAAATCTCACCTAAATTGCTTAATTTTTCTATTTGTTATGAATTTAATCCTAAACTATATGCAAAAATGTAAAAATAAAAGAAAAACAATGAAAATTAATAAAAGCGCGTTGCAAATAGCAATTAAACCATGTTATTTCTCCAGACTGGGCCCAAAGGGGTGTGTGGTTAGCATATCTGACTAAGCCCAAAACAAAATTAAAATAATCAGAAAATGAAATGAAAATGGAAAAACCTTGTGATGAATAACAATGTTTTCTCGTTCATATTTCAACTTGGGCCAAACATGGGGTGTGAAGAGCAAGGATCCCTTAAGCCCACCCAATAGCGTTTAATGAAACGCAGAGTTTTGATAAAACTCAATCTCTTCAGGATTTCAAACAAAACATGGCCCTTGAATGCTAGTCTGAGTCAAGGTCAAAGCTAGATCTAACGATCCTGGCTCATTGTCCCCAAATGATTTTGAATGTGGGAGGGAAAACTCAGACGGTGGCCTGAGCTTTGCGCCACCGTCTTCTCCGGCGTAGCATATCCAAAAGTGAATCAATCAGGCCAACTAAATACCCTATCTCACTTGAAATTCTCTCATGATCACGAATATAACCTCCAAATTCATTGATTCTATCCCTAACTCCAAATCCGATCCAAAGTTCAGAAATTCATCCAACTCTTGATTGACTCAAAACCTAAAATTAAAGCTCCTAAACTCATCTACATGCTTCACTGATCAAATCTTGCTATCTAAACAAGATTAAAAACTCAAGGATCAAGAGATATGAGCTTCAACAGAAAATGGCATCACTCTTAAAATGTCACGAATTGCTCAATTCTTGTACTGAAATCCACCTAAGCATCATCCCTAACCTATCCAACTATAAAAACCTAAGCAATTACCTATAAATTAGAGCAGAGATGGAGAGTTGCAAACCTGGTTTGAAATGATGAACAGATGATGAATTCCTTCGAATCAACCTCCAATCTTTTGCAGAATCACTCAAGAACCACTTCCCAAGCTTCTTCTACAATGGTCAATTTGCCTTGAAATTCCCTCTATCTCCAAATCCGATTCTTGATGCACTTGAGAAATTTTCAGTTGCTCTCTTTCGTTCCTTGCTCAATTCTTCCCAAAAAAAGATCTGAATCAGTTGCAAATGCATATATAGAGGTGATTAGAACTCTCTAGAAAGTTCTGTAACAACCATAATGAGAAATTCAATTTCTCATTTTCCTTCAAAATCTCATATGCCAAAGTTGTGCTTTGCTCTGTTCTAGCTCTCCACCATGCTTGAATTTCTCCTGTTGTGACATTTTGAACTGAAAGGGATGTGTATCTTCCTTGTTTTTAATCCCATGGATGTGAATTGAAGTGTTGCTTCATCCTTAAGTTACAAAAGGAAACCACATGTAAATGACCTCAAATGCCAAATGTAATGTTGCAATCACTCTTAGAATGTCATTTCTGATCAAAATGAGCTCTCATGACCACTTGATTACACCCAAAACATCATTTTGAACAAGTTTCATGTTGAACAATTTTCCATTTGAAGCTTGCAAGTTGGAGATTTTTTCCCATGCTTGAAAATGACCTATAATCACCAATACCCAAAATACCCCTGGCTTGCCAAGATCATAACTTTAGTTCTACAAATCCTATCAAGGACTTCTAGTACTCTATGGAAAGCTAAGATCAATATATACAACTCTTATGTTTACCAAGAATCCATTTGAAACCTCCTTGAAGGGCAAACGTTGCTTGGAAATCAAGTGACTTTCACAGATAAATTTCATAGTCATCTGATGACCTGTAATTTGCAAGAACCATAACTTGAGTTCCATAAATCCCCTTGAGGACTTCTAGTACTCAAATTAAAGGTATTGAGATGCTCTAAAAGTTTCATGTTGGCCAATGATCCATCTGAAACTTGTATTTTAACTTATGTGGCTTTGAAGTTAGGCACTAAATAGGGGATTTTACACTGAAACCCTAATTTAGCAACTTCCCACATCCTTGATCCTTCTTTGCGTAATCTTGGCACAACACCACACATGTATCAACATGCCAATCCATGAACCTCGTGAATTCAAATTAGACTTTGATGCTCTTCAATTACTCAATTGAACCATGATTGACCCGATGAAACCCTAGTTGACTATACCTCAACTGTGGCTCTTGTACTTGATTCAATGACTTGTCTCAGCTTCAATAGGGCCCTCTAGGCATCCAATGAGATCCATACACACCTCAAATTCAACATTCCATGTTTCACATCCCACTGATGATTCTCAATATTCCTCAAGATAGGAGCAAGACCCACATGTAGGCGCTCAAACTTCTCAAGACTTCAAATCACTTCTTGATGGCTTGGATGACTTCTCAATCTTGGATAACACCTCTTGCTAGGCTCTTCTCTTGATAGACACCATTGATCCCTTGTTGGATGCATGCTATGCTATGATATGTAAATGATTGAACTATGTACATGATGTAACTATGCAAATGAAATGCAATGAAACATAAATCAGGCAAGAAAAGGTTGAGAAAATTTTGGGGTGCAACAGTTGCCCCTATTCAAATGGCTTGGACCAGACTGGGTAAAGAGCGAACGGCCTTCAAACAATCAAGGTACGAGACGGTTGAATACCAAGAAACCCGGAAATTTGCCAACCGTAGGAATAAACTGCATAACTGCTTGGCGAACGACATCCCATATCTGAATCCGGTTGTTACGGCAACAACTGATCCAACGTCTGATAATAATTCTGATTTCAACTTTCAACCACCTATGTAACGCCACAGGTACTGAACAATTTTTGCAAAAAACACCTCCGTTCGCAACTGGACTAACCTTGTCAACACAAGAAGAGAAACCAATTCGTCAACACGAATAGAGATTCTTTCATCACAGGAGTAACCTTGTCCGCATTTGGACCCCAAATTTCGTCAAATCACACAAATCTGTCCACGTCAGGACTCACATTTCGTCAACTAAAAGAAATCTCAACATAAACTTGTCCATGTTGGGACTCCTCATTCCGGAAACACGGATAAATCCTATCATCATCGAAATAAAACTTTGTCCACGTTAGGACGCGCACTCCGTCAACACGAAGAAATCCCCTCATAAACCTGTCCATGTTAGGACCCCAAATTCCGTCAACACAGAGAAATCCTGGCGACTTCGCTGGGGATGAGTTGTCCGCGTCTCGTCGACACGAGGAGATCCTATCAACATAGGAGTAAATTGTCCATGTCAGGACTCGCATCTCGTCAACACGAGGAAATAAACCCGTCACCATGAAGAGAAATAAATTTGTCCACGTCAGGACCCCATCACGTCAACACGAAGAACGGTAAACTTGTCCACGTCAGGACTCGCATCTCGTCTTGGTTTGTCCACGTCGGGACTCACATCCCGTCAGCACGAGAAACTCCTATCAGCATAGGAGTAAATTGTCCACGTCAGGACACCGTTTCGTCAACATGGATAAAGATAAATTTATCCACGTCAGGACCCGCGCACCTCGTCAACACGAGGAACTATAAACTTGTCCACGTCAGGACGCATAGTTCGCCAATACGAAGGAAGATATCTGCTGGGGATAAATGGTCCACGTCAGGACACCATTTTGTCAACACGAAGAGTAATCAATTTGTCCACGTCAGGACTTCACATTCCATCAACACAGAGAAATCAAATATGTCCACGTTAGGACTAGCACATCTCGTCAGCACGAGGAAATAAATCTGTCCACGTCAGGACTCATACTTTCTTTCAGCACGGGGACATCCCGTCAATACAGGAATAAATTGTCCACGTCAGGACTCATATCTCGTCAACACGAGGAACTCCTATCAACATAGGCAATAAAAGTTTTGCGACTTCTGGGGAAATACTTCTGTCAACCAGTAGGAAGATACATCCGTTTATCAGCACGGGAAGATACTCTGAATACAATTTCTCTGCTTACCTCTGCAGTAGCTAACTCCATTGGTCCCAACCCACAAACCTTTTAGCACTGACGTGACAACGACTTTGAGGCGGACTCTACTGGGAATATTTGAAAACCAAACTGCGGGACGCCTGTCCGATAACCGGCGGCAGCCTCTGAAATTTTGATTCATGAAACCCTTCGACACTGACGTAACATCAAATTTGAAGAAAATAATCCGCAGGCCGGATAAGAGAAACTTCAACAAGCAACTCTAGCGGGGGAAAAAAGAGAAATTTAAACAAATAACTCTGCTCGGGGACCAAGAGAAACTTAACCAAGTAACTCTGTGGGGGAAAAGATTAACCGTATCATCACACGTCTCACGGCGAGGCCTCGAATATCTGGTAATAAATTTGAGCTAGAACTCCATACTCCTGCTGAGAAAACACACCTGAAAGCAAAAGGTTAACCAACCTGATTTATGTTTCAAAATGCGTATCTTTGAAAATGGCGTAATTCTCCGCACGGCACGGAAATGCTACGTGTTTGAGTAGATGCAAATATGGCGATATATGCAAATGCAAATGCAGGCTCAAGCTGTCGGGGCCACTCTGATAATGATGTCTCAACAATATGAATGTTGAGGATAAAGCCAACTCCGCTGGGGAGAACAAGTATCATAAGGTATAAATGCCGGAAACACAGTCAACTCTGCCAAGGAGCGATTAACATCAACTTCCACTGGGAGGAAAGAACAAACACCCTGTTGGAGAACAAACTTAGTTGGGGAAGAAGCGGCACTTCTGGGTAAAGCACACTGTCTGGGCATAGTTTACACATTCGGAGTTACCATTCTGCTGAGGATCAACATCCTGTCAATGGCATGACGACCTGTGGGGAGCAAGAAAACCATCCTTCGCGGATATAAGCCTTTCAAACCAACAACTTCGTTAACTATTGCGGGAATCTCTCATGCTGGAGATTGAACGTGCACCTCTTCGATTCTCTGAGGAGCGCAACCTCTGCAGGGGACATTGATTTTGACTTGATGAGGTTAATCCTATGGACGACTTTCCATGAGGACACTCTCCTGGGGAAAGTAATTCCCTCCTTCGGGAAGGGATAAATGTCATTTCTACTCTCTGGGGATAAGCTGCGACTAGCTGAGGAATGACATCAACTGGAGTCAGGTCTTACGTCAAGCGACCTTGGTCGGGGAATACAATTCCTGACTGTTTGCTCCAAAGGTAAGAACCCTGTAAAACACAAACGAGACAAAACACGCCTATACAACAGAATATATCCGGGTTAGCATCTGTGACATTACTTCAGTCAATTCGAAGTTTTAACAATTATTGGCAAGGGCCAGCAAGATTATGTAATTGCAAGTTTATCAAAAACATCGACGTCTTTCATAAACAAAATAGTAAAGAACAAACATCAAGTACTGAATAACATGTTTTATTGATGACGGGCGTCTGAATAGGCAAAGTTTTGTACACTGGATGCAACACCTGAAAAGAGGAAGTCACGCACAAACACGCATAAATATATGCACAAGAAGCATAAAGAGAATACAAAATAATATTTGTATACATGTCGGCCACGTGGCGCAGACAAACACCATGAGCTGATCCTCCTATGACTCGCCTGACTCTGCGCTTTCTCGGCACTCGATCTTCGAAAGAGATTGTTTTTGGATAGAAGGCCCCCAGGTACTCCCAAACTAGTAAGCAATGCCGTATCAAATCCGGACCGCAGTCATTTGCTTTTTTCAATCCCTAACTTTTGCGTGAATCGCCCTTTGCGGGTTTTCAATTCACCGGGATACCCTTTTTTTTGCCGAAGTCGCCCTTTTCAGATTTTCGACTTCGCGGGTGTACATCTTTTCAGTTTTATCCCTAACTTTTGCCCGAACCTTTTATTCATTTTTTTATGGTTCACCGAGATGCCCCATTTTTGCCTGGACTCTCTTTTTACTGTCCAGCGGGTCACTTTCAAGCAAAGTATTTTTTAACTGCGTCCGAATTCACAGGAGACGTAAAGTCTTCACCATCCATGGTGGATAGTAACAAGGCTCCTCCAGAGAAGAATTTTCTGACAACGTAGGGACCTTCTTAATTGGGAGTCCACTTGCCCCTGTGATCTGATTGTGGTGGGAGAATCTTTTTCAAAACAAGATCGCCCGTCTGAAAGCTTCAAGGGCACACCTTCTTGTCGTAAGCTTTCTTCATCTGACTCTGATACAACCGACCGTATGCCAGAGAAGCCAGTCTCTTCTCATCTATTAAGTTGAGCTGATTCAGTCTATCTTTAATCCATTATGCCTCGTAGAGTTGGACATCACGTAAAACCCTCAGGGAAGGAATCTCGACCTCCAACGGTAACACCGCCTCCATCCTGTATACCAATGAGAAAGGGGTTGCCCCGGTTGATGTGTGTACCGTCGTACGATAATCGTGCAAAGCGAAAGGTAACATCTCGTGCCAGTCCTTATACGTCACAACAATCTTCTGAACAATCTTCTTTATGTTCTTATTGGACGCTTCGACATCGCCATTCATCTTGGGCCGGTAAGGAGAAGAGTTGTGATGCTCAATCTTGAAATTCTGACACAGCTCTTTCATCATTTTATTATTCAAATTTGAACCATTGTCGGTGATAATCCGCTCAGGGATTCCATATATGCAGATAATATCTCGTTTGATAAATCTGGCTACCACTTGTTTGGTGACATTGGCATATGACGTTGCTTCCACCCATTTGGTGAAGTAATCGATTGCCACCAAAATGAACCAGTGTCCGTTTGATGCCGTAGGCTTGATCTTGCCAATCATATCAATCCCCCACATCGAGAAAGGCCATGGTGATGACATCACATTCAGAGGACTTGGGGGCACATGGATTTTGTCCGCATAAATCTGGAATTTATGACATCTCTTTGCAAACTTGAAACAGTCTGTTTCCATAGTTAGCCAATAATAACCTGCCCGCAGCAGTTTTCTTGTCATAGCATGCCCACCAGCATGTGTACCAAATGTACCCTCATGTATCTCTTCCATGAGCAACTTCGCCTCTTTCTCAACTACACAACGTAGCAACACCAAGTCGTGGTTTCTTTTGTACAGGACATCGTCCGGGTTCAGATAGAAATTGCCAGCCAATCTCCTGAGAGTCTTCTGATCTCGACTGGATGCCCCAGCCGGATACTCCTTGTTCTTCAGGAAATTCTGGATGTCAAAGTACCAGGGTTTACTATCGGGAGCCTCGTCAATGGCAAATATTAATACAGGCCTATCGAGCCGAGAGATAACAATCCGGGGAGCCTCGTTCCAGAAGTTAACTTTATACATTGAAGACAATGTCGCCAGGGCGTCAGCCATTTGATTTTCTGCTCGTGGCACGTGATGCAATTCCACCTTTTCAAGAAAGGAAACAATCTCCTTTCATAGTTCATATAGGGTATCAAATTGGGCTGACGTGTCTCCCATTCTCCTTTAATCTGATTCACCACTAGAGCTGAGTCTCCGTAGACATCCAGGTTCTTGATTCGCAAATCAATGGCTTCTTCCAGAACCATGATGCAAGCCTCATATTCAGCCTCATTATTGGTAACAGGAAAAGTCAATCGGACAGTAAATGGGATGTGCGACCCATGAGGAGTAGTGATAATTGCCCCTATTCTGCTACCATAGGAATTTATAGCTCCGTCAAATATCAACTGCCATTTGGAACCTAACTCTGGTCTTTCATCCGACAACGGTTCTTCACAATCCTTCGTTTTTAGGTACATGATATCCTCGTCAGGAAAATCAAACCTCATCGATTGGTAGTCCTCAACAGGCTGCTCCGCAAGGTACTTTGACAGAACGCTACCTTTAATAGCCTTTTGCGAGACATATTGGATATCATATTCTGTTAACACCATCTGCCATCGGGAAATTCTTCCAGAGAGTGCTTGCTTCTCAAACACGTATTTGATTGGATCCATCTTTGAAATTAGCATGGTTGTATGATTCAGCATGTATTGCCTTAAACGTTTGGCGGCCCAGGCTAGCGTGCAACACATCTTCTCGAGCATGGAGTATCTGGACTCACAGTCGGTAAATTTCTTACTCAAATAGTAGATCGCATGCTCTTTACGTCCGGTCTCGTCGTGTTGACCAAGAACACAACCCATACTTTCCTCAAGAACCATCAAATACATAATCAAAGGTCTCCCGGCCACTGGGGGTATCAAAACAGGAGGTTCCTGCAAGTATTCTTTTATCTTGTCGAACGCCTTTTGACAATTTTCATTCCAGGTCAACACCTGATCCTTTTTCAACAACTTGAATAATGGCTCGCATGTCGCAGTTAGGTGAAATATGAACCGAGCGATGTAGTTCAACCTCCCTAAAAACCCACGCACTTCTTTTTCTGTTTTAGGCGTCGGCATTGCTTGTATAGCTTTTATCTTTGCAGGATCAACCTCTATTCCCTTTTCGCTCACAATAAACCCCAGCAGTTTACCCGATCTCACCCCAAAGGTGGACTTGTTAGGGTTCAGTCTCAACCTGAACTTCCTAAGTCTTTTGAACAGTTTCACCAGATTAACCAAATGCTCCTCCTCTGTCTGGGATTTGGCAATCATATCATCAACATAAACCTCGATCTCTTTGTGCATCATGTCATGAAAGAGAGTCGTCGTAGCACGTTGATATGTTGCCCCAACATTCTTCAGTCCGAAGGGCATCACTTTGTAGCAAAATGTTCCCCAAAGGGTAATGAAGGTAGTCTTCTCCATGTCTTCTGGCGCCATTTTTATCTGATTATAGCCTGAGAAGCTGTCCATGAAGGAGAATACGGAGAACTGAGCAGTGTTATCAACCAGCACATCAATGTGAGGAAGTGGAAAGTCGTCTTTCGGGCTCACCCTATTCAAATCACGGTAGTCTACACACATTCACACTTTACCGTCTTTCTTCGGCACTGGTACTATATTAGCGACCCATGATGGATAAGTTGTAACGGCTAGGAAACCAGCATCCCACTATTTTTGAACTTCCTCTTTGATTTTCACAGCCATGTCTGGTCTGGTTCTCCTAAGTTTCTGCTTAACAGGCGGACATTCCTCTCGCAGTGGCAGACGGTGCACAACCATGTCCGTATCCAACCCAGGCATATCTTCATACGACCAAGCAAATATATCACTATACTCTCACAGTATCTCAATCAGCCTTTGCTTGATGTCGCTCTGCAGCCCTATACGAATATTTCTTACAACTTCTTCCGACCCCAAGTTGATAATCTCAATTTCCTCTTGATGAGGCAGAATGATTCTCTCTTCCTGTTTCAACAAACGAGTCAGCTCCTCTGGCAAGTCGCTATCCTCAACAATCTCTTCCTCTGCTTGGAATACCGGGTGCTCGAAGTCGAAACAAGTCATAGGCGGTTCGTAGAGGATGTCATCTGAAATATTAGTCCTGCAAAGGAAATGGTTAAACGCTTCAACACGCAAACAAAGAAAATAACCACGTTGCCATTTATTGTTAAAGTAAAAAAAAAAAAGAAAAACAGGGATCACAATATTTGTATATGAAAAACGCCTGTATTCAATGATTAAATAGTGCAATACACATAATCAAGTAGCCCTAAGGTAAAGTCACTATGCCCCGGGTAGGACATAGGATTATTCAACAATTGACAAAACAAATCATTACTATTTAAGAGTCACTGGGACAGTTTCTCAAATGGACCAGTTGCAGAGAATTTGTCCTGGCACGCTTGGCTTGATCCACGCATCCATATCGCAGTCACTATCTCCGTCTTCAGCATCAGAAATAGCGTTGATTGTCTCAAAGCACACCCCACTTGGCGTAATCGTGATCAGTCCCTTGAACCTGGGCGCTCCGGAAGATGACGCTGACGACGTCGGTCGATACCCTAGCCCAAACTTGTCATTCTTCACGGGAATCTCCGGTACATGCCCCCAACCTTTAGTCTCACCAGTATGCACTAAAGCTTGAGCTTCCTTGTAGGATGACACTGCCACCTCTGGCATTTTGATGGGACCCTGAGCTTTGTTTTTAATCCGCAACCCTTCGAAGGCTTGACAAGGTGTCTCATGTATTTCTCCGTCGACCTCAACATATCTGAACGATGACAGGTGACTGACCAAAATGTCCTCCTCCCCGCAAACGGTAACAACACTATCACCCACCATGTACTTCAACTTCTGATGCAATGTGGACGTTACGGCCCCTTCAGCATGGATCCATGGGCGCCCAAGAAGGCATCTAAAAGCTGGATGGATATCCATGATGTAGAATTCGGTATCAAAAATTTCTGGCCCCACCTGCAGCGGTAATGTTATTGACCCAAACACTGATCTTTTCGTCCCGTCAAACGCCCTCACAACCCAATCTTTGGGCGTGCAAATAATTCCCCGTATATCCAATTTCATCATGGCTTTCTTTAGCAGTACGTTCAACGACGATCCAGTATCCACCAATACACGCGACATTACGGTGCCCCGACATTCCACCGATATATGCAAAGCCATGTTGTGCTCTCGACCCCTCGGTGTTAGATCATAATCTGTGAAACCCAGGCTATGTCCAGCATTGACATGTACCATTACCCCCTCTAACTGATTTACAGAAACTTCTTGAGGCACAAATGACGTATCCAGAATCTTTAGCAAGGCGTTCCGGTGGGCCTCAGAACATAACAACAACGACAAGATAGAAATCTTTGACGGCGTCTGCTGTAGGTGCTCAACAATTTTGTAGTCTCTTTTCCGAATCAGTCTCATGAACTCCTCTACGTCCTTGAGTGACGTATCCTTTTCTTTCAACTGAGTGGGCCCACATTCATTTACTTTGGCTTTGCCTCTGGCCAATCTCTCTGCTTCTATTTCAGGTGAGGTAAAGATCCTTCCACTACGGGTCATGTCCCCCGTTCCAACGACATTATCAACAGCCCCAGCTGGCTGGCTATTCACCACAATCTTTTCACCGTTGCAATATGCTTCTAATTCGTAAGTCCACGGGACAACTTTTGTACTCTCAAAGGGAACAGGCCCTGCTTTGGTAATCGTAATAGTTGGCCGCTGGGCGGGCGCCGTTATCGTTATAGTCTTCGTCGGGATCGTCACCGTTGCAATATTATTCTGCTCATAACATAATGCCTCCACAGGCTTCTTAACCGCAGTTCGATCAAATTGCAAGGTCCCTTCGTCGATCATTGCCTGAATGCCCTGCTTCAAATCAGTACAGCCCTCAGGCTGGGTCCAACACTCTAAGCAGTATTCATCACAACTAGGGAATACCCCCCTATGAGCAACCTGCTTTTCACCTCACTCAATGGTGTCTTCAGTTTGTTAACATCCATCACCAAGTTCAAATTTTCTTCTGTTAAGATAGCATTTGCCCCATGGTTAGGCATAGGCTGTTGTACAATATTGGGCCCCACCTGGTCAAAGTTGATGGCTTTACTGTCCAACAAGTCTTGAACTTTATGCTTGAAAGCATGACAAGATTCTACATCATGTCCAGGCGCCCCGGAATGGAATTCGCAATGCTTATTAGCGTCATACCCATAAGGAAGTACCGGTCCTGTAGGCGGTTCCAATGTTCTTTTCTCGACCAAATTCAACCCCAACAATGTCTGAAGAAGCTCTACATATGTCGACGGAGGCTTATCAAATACCCTCTTCGGCTTTGCATTCTGAAACCTTCTATAACCCTGATTCTGCATTTGCGGCTGCTGCGGTTGTTGCTGCTGTTGTTGTTGTTGTGGTTGGACTGGAATAGTAACACTGGCTATTTGTCGAGGTTGACTATACTGATTTCTGCCTCTGCCCCGGCCTCTGCCACCAAATACATCGCTTGTATCACCCTGTCGTCTTCCGCCGAACGCTTTTCTCGCGCCCCTATCTGAAGTAGATTCGCTTGCCTGAATCTTTCCAATTTTAATTCCATTTTCGATCCTTTCTCCCATAAGGATCATATTGGAGAAGCTACTCATTGAAACATTGAGTAACTTGTCATAGTACATTCCTGTAAATGTCCCTACAAACATATCATTCATCTCCCTTTCAACCAAAGGAGGATGCACCCGAGCTGCCATATCGCGCCACCGCTGTGTGTACTCTTTGAAACTTTCACCACTTTTCTGCGACAGACTCTGCAACATAACTCTGTTTGGTGCCAAATCACTGTTATATTTGTAATGCATAACGAAAGCATCAGCCAACTGCTTCCAGCTTCTAATCTGAGTGGGCTCCAGTCCCATGTACCATTCCAACGATGGTCCCGATAAGCTATCCTGAAAGAAATGCATGAGAATCCTTTCATCATTGGAATATGCAGACATCCTTCTATAATAAGAACGTACATGGACCTTTGGGCAGGTATCCCCTTTGTATTTGTTGAATGTTGGTGCCTTGAATTTTAGTGGCACCCTCAGCCCTGGTACCAACCCCATAGTAGTCATATCCAACCCAGCGGAGTTCTGATCAACTACACCTTTCATCTGCTATTCTAGCATTCTGATCCTCTGAACAGGGTCAATGGGGCCCTCAGGTCCCATACCTCTTCCTGAAAAAGCGTTGTCCTGGTGATCCACATTCCAGTCATTGCCATACCCATCGTAACCCATGTTACGGCCAAATCCTTGCTGATTGAACACAGAACCATGTCCTCGGTTGCCGAACCCTAGATTGACCCAGTAGGTCCAAAACCATTGTTGAAAGGAAATGCTTTAGCGCCGTTGTTATTCACATTACCGAATCCACCATTACCGTGGCCATACCCCTGATTGTTGTCGTAACCGTCATTACCAAAGCCTTGATTGTTGAACCCGAAGTTCCCGTCCTGATTGACATTGCCATACCCATTGTTTCCCAAGTTAGCCTTGTCACCGAATCCTTGATCGGCATCCCCATCGTTGCCTTTGTTATTAACAACATGCCCATCACCACCATTTCCAGTATTTCCATTACCAGCGCCAGCACCTGCACCAGCACCAGTGTTTCTGTTGACAGTCACAACACGTGGAGTAACAACTGCCGGTATCTCATCCTCCCGGCAAGGAGTTCCAACAGAATTATGGTCAGTATTGCCATTCCCGTTTGTCCGCGTCAGCAGCGGCTGCACCAAGGTCTGAAGACTCTCCTGGCCCTTGGCTATGCTCTCCATAGCTTGCATGAACAGAGTCAACTTCTCACGGATTTCCTGCATCTCGACTTGAACTTGATCCATTACTTTCTTACAGTTGTTCCTAGTTGAGTAGCGGTGGATTCTCTGGTCATCAATCCTGAAAAACCTGTGAGATGCAAGAAATAAGATACAGATTCAACAAGTAACTGGCAATGCAAAATGAATATGCAGATGCAGTATGTGTCTGTGCGTTAGGGAGATCGACCCATGATTCTAGTGCCAAAGTGCCAGTGCAGTGACAGTGCTAAGAAGCTTGGATTCCTCCACGGAGAAAACATCTCATATATTGCTGAAAAAGCCAACAAGGCAGAAATACAATATCACTGAGTGTTCAATAGTAAGAAGGCATGACCTTAACCAACAAGCCTGGTGATGGTCAGCACAATGCAAATAAAGCATATACAACAGTGCATAAGGTAATCAAGTGTGACCATATGCCCGATACTCCTTTAACAATCTCTTGGTCTTGGGCAGATCTGGCTGAGAAAGCAACCCTTCGACGAGCGAGTCTCTTTGCCTGATAACGCGCTGGAGATCCCCAATGGATTCCTCCCAAACACCTTCTCCAAAGCACTCCTCTAGCTTCCGCTTCTGGGATGCAGACTCTTTCTTACGCTTGACAACTTTGTTCAACGAATTCTGAATGTTGTACCTCCGCATAACCTCTTCTTCAACCCTTTTCTGGCTAGCCTTCAACTGATCTTCCAGTTCAGAGATCTGCTGCTTCAGTTTGTCTTCTCTTTCTTTATTACTGGTTAGTGTAGCATTCCAGGTTTTGTTGAATGCGGAGATCTCCCGGTAGGCTATATCAAGTGCTTTCTTCTTAGACTCCAGCATATCATGAGAGCTCTTGAAATCTATCCCCAAACGTTCACGCCTCTTTCGTTGTTCAGTCAGTTCTGCACCTAACTGGTTCACCCGCTTTGTTTGCTGCTCGAAGGAATATACGACTTTATTCCTTTCGCTCCTGAGTTGCACTAGCTCTTCTTCCAGCTTCTCGTTGGCTATCATCAGCTCTTCTTTCTCTTTCACAACCTGCTCATATCTCTCAATAGACACAATAGTTGGCTCCTCCACCACGAGGGGAGCAGGAGATGATACTGCAGGAAACAGCATCAGTGCCTGCTTTGCCCTATCTTGGATCCAGACTTGGTACGGAGGATAGGCTTGACAATCATTCTTACCCAACAATGGCTTACCCTTCTTGCAGATGTTATTCCAAGCACGCTGAAGCTTGGATAACAATTCTCCCTTCAGATCACCTGTGAAGTACAGAGATTCCTGTACTTCCTCCTCTTTGGGCAGGCTTCTCAAAGCATAACCGAATTGCCTGATCAACAATGACGGATTATAGTTAATGCACCCTTTCCTCCCAATCAGAGAAACGTTAGGATATCTTGTGCAGCTATAGATAATCTCAGATCCCAGCAAGTCCCTATCAAACCAGACAACATCCTCTGAAGAAAGCCCCATCAGACGCTCAGACCATTCCATCGTAGCTGCAGACTCAGCAAAGATACCCTTCTTGGGCAGGTGACTATCAAACCACATATACAACAAAGGCACGCAACAAGAGACGTTCTTGCCCCTCCTATTCTCATTCTTATAATGCAGAGAGTGATAGAAGTCTCCAATCAGTGTAGGCACAGGATTGCCTGAAGCAAATACATGGAATGCATCCAAATCAACAAAGTCAGGCATATTAGGGAACAGTACAATGCGATAGATACACAAAGCAAGGATGGCATTAAACACAATCCAACAGCCACTCTTGGCATACTCTTGTGCTTTCCCAACCAAGAACTTGAGAGAAAAACCAGAAACTCCATTCCACGAGGTTAACAACAACTCTGAGGAGTCTAAATGCAAAGCAACAGCCAAGTCCTCCAGTTTGGGCTCAGCACCCATATGAATGAAGGGTACCCTGTTCTGAATGGTTAACTCCAAGATCTCAGTATATTCCTCCATGGTCGGAGCTAGAATGAAGTCAGGGAAAGTAAAACACCTCAACGGGGGATCATAGAACTGCATCAGTGCGTACAATCTGTTCAGCTCATACGTGGATGGTTTACAAACCAACCTAAGCAGTTTCCCATAACTCTTCCTGAAGCTTCTCTTCACATCATCATCAGCTAAAGACATCAAACCAAGCAGAGAAGAAACATCTGGAGTAGGCAACTTGTATGCCACAGTCTTCTTTAGAGTATCCATAATAGCAGCCAGATATTTGGGCAACTAGAATCAGAAGGTATGAAATGCACCTGCAGCAGAAACACATGTTAATGATATGCAAAATGAGTATGCAACAATGCAATATGCAAACATGCAACAGGGATCAAGTGATATATTGCTGAAGAGGTCCATCCACAATACCGTCTCAACAGACCCACAATACTGCTCAAACCTGGTCTCAACAGACCCATAACAATGCTCCACTTTGGTCTCAACAGACCTATAACAAAGCTCTAACCTGGTCTCAATAGACCCATAACACTATCCTGATGAAGAACCCCAAGGCAACCACACATACTGATCCAATATTAAGAAGACCGGGTAGTCTGGAGGTCAAGTTTCCTGCATGCCCCAATCCCTCTCACAGGTAGGTGTCCTATCAACTGACGCAAGGTACGGCATCCTATGCGGTCGCCGGCATCATAGACTTTCAAGACTGATGATACGATACCCAGAAGGTGTGGCATCATCATGTCCTGAAGAGGCCTCACTTAGCCAACTTCCAATTGATCGGTCCCCGGAGTCGACAATCCAACTAACCAACAACCCCCTCAACCCAAAGGGTTGAAAAAGAAGTCAACCAGAAGAACCTCATCTGAGCGTGGATTTTGTGGGACACTAGTACATGAAAAGCATGCACGCGCCCACTACTTTTCACAACTAATTCTAGGTGCACTCAAGCCCAGGTCCGACTTATCTCTTAGCAGATTACCCCCTCCCACAACAGCAATAACAATATAAAGCTGAATAAAAAATGCGGAAAGTAAAGACAGAAAGGTAAATCCATACAAAACCCACGACGGGAAAACAAGCGCTAGGATTGACTCGCGTAGGGAATCGTTGGAGTCCCCAGCAGAGTCGCCAGTTGTCGCTACTGCGAAAATCGGTGCCGGCTATGACAGAAGAGTCGCCACCGTGTGTTATTTATCCCACAAGAGGGAAAGGAAACGCTCAGAGTAAACCTAACGCAAAGAGGGAAAGGAATGGTCATCGCAACCAAATTCCTAGATTCAGGAGTCGGTTACGCAAGGGGAAGGTATTAGCACCCCTCACGTAGGTCGTACTCGACAGGATCCACGCTTGTTTTCTAGTACGGATTGTTATTCTATCTACTCTACGGGCCTGGGTTAAAAAGAAAATGAAAATGACTCGGCAAAGTATCGCACTTTATGCCTACGTATTCCCGTCTGGAACAAGAAATCAGAGTCAACGTAGTTCGCCTACCTACTGGAAAGGAGGGGAAGGTTGCTCGCTAGGATACGACATCCTATGCCTACGTACTTTCATACAGCATGAAAGATCAGAGCAAACGTAGTTCAGGCTACGGAAGACACAAGCTTGTCTGACTGTTTTTATTACCTTCAAAAAGGGTTTTTCTTGATTAAGAGTCCAAGCGGACAAAAATGACACTTTGATGTTTGTTTTGAATCTTTTACGAAACAAGTGTATTTTTAGTTTGTTTGCAACCTCTGACGCACTAGAGACTATGATTTGAGAGTGACTACGTCGCGTGTCACCCAAAGGGTGCCACACTAAGCAGTCAGACTACTGGGAAGAAGCTCTCCAACAACCCTTTCTCGAATAGCTTAAGGCTCGTAACGTGCGACATCGATTAACCTTATTACTGTGTTTTTGAGTTGTTTTGAGATAAGAAGAGAAAGAAGCTCTAAAAAGCGTAGGGTTGAAAAGGGAATAAAAACTATCCTAATGTTGTCATGCATGGATAAGAATCCTAATGTCTGTCATAACTCCCTCCTGCACAGAGGAAATCAGAGATCCTAGGGGATAAACAAAAAAGAAAGCAACCAAATACAGTAAAATGCATGAAATGCAACAATACAAGCGAGGCAAGGGAGTCCCGCTCAACCTCGAACCTGGGAAAACAATAGGCAAAGTGAATCAACATTCACTTCAAACCTAGGGGGCAAGCTAAACAAGCCAACAAACAATACAGATAAACAAAAAAACCACAGCAGAGGAGGAAGCTCAGGCAGCAACACCAAACTCCTACAACAAAAAGCACAAGCAGTAGCTCTGAACAGCAACAGGTTGATTAAACAACAAACAGTTGATAGCAACAACTTTCATCTTCATGAATAGCCCCTATCCTCAAGCTTCAATAAACTTTCAATCTTCAACAAGCACCAAACTTCAACAAGCTACTAGCTTTAACAAGCACAAACTCCTAGCTTCAACAAGCTCAAACTTCATTCCCAAAAAGCTTCAACAAGCAACCTCCAAAGGAGAATCATTCAACAAGATCAAGTTGAAGTGTTAAGAAACCCAATGACAACCAAGGGAAGCCATTAAGATCTTAACACTGTAATAGGAAGGCATCCTCAAAGTTCTACTCTTAAAGCATGCCATTCATCCCTCCAAGGGAGAGATGTGACTTCTTTAAGAGGACTTTATGTCATTGGATTTAATGGAGATGAACAATATACTCCATGTTTGAAGAAAGAAGCAAAACTAGTCTAATGCTCTCCCTAAAACCCTAGATTCCCTAAGCTCCTGACAAGCACTCCACCAGATGAGAAAAATCTTAAACTCCAAACTTCTTCAAGCACTCCAAAGCATCTTCAACTGGTCTTCATCTCCATCCAAGCACAAGAGCACCACCACCCTAATCTAAGGGGAACTATTGAGTTAAACTAGTCAAGTTAGTTCAATAGAAACACCTAGAAGTTAGTCCTAAAACTAATTCTAATTAAAATACCAAAAGTGATTTTAAAATCCTATAAAAAATTCTAAGGGTTACTAAACCTCTTAAGAATATCTCCATACAAAAACCAGGGGGTTAACCATTCATTAGGATCTAAAACTATGCCCTAAATCTAAGGGTACTATCCTAAAACCCTAAAATTACAACACGTAATGTTCAATGTTCAAACTAGCCTAAAATTCTCTCAGAAAATTATGAGAAAATTACTAGTGGTACATGCGTATCTAAGCTAACTAGTCCAAAAAGAACCACTCCAAAACTCCAAACCAATCATCCATACTAAAATCAGCAAGAAAGCAATACCAACCATATTCAAAATAACATGAACTAAACTTCAAAAAATGCAATTAAATTCCTAAATGCATGAATTAATTATTTTTTAATCCTATTAAAATCTACACTCTCAAAAGAGCCAGGGGAAAAAAATCTCACCTAAATTGCTTAATTTTTCTATTTGTTATAAATTTAATCCTAAACTATATGCAAAAATGTAAAAATAAAAGAAAAACAATGAAAATTAATAAAAGCGCGTTGCAAATAGCAATTAAACCATGTTATTTATCCAGACTGGGCCCAAAGGGGGGTGTGGTTAGCATATCTGACTAAGCCCAAAACGAAATTAAAATAATCAGAAAATGAAATGAAAATGGAAAAACCTTGTGATGAATAGCAATGTTTTCTCGTTCATATTTCAACTTGGGCCAAACATGGGGTGTGAAGAGCAAGGATCCCTTAAGCCCACCCAATAGCGTTTAATGAAACGCAGAGTTTTGATAAAACTCAATCTCTTCAGGATTTCAAACAAAACATGGCCCTTGGATGCTAGTCTGAGCTTCAACAGAAAATGGCATCACTCTTAAAATGTCACGAATTGCTCAATTCTTGTACTGAAATCCACCTAAGCATCATCCCTAACCTATCCAACTATCAAAACCTAAGCAATTACCTATAAATTAGAGCAGAGATGGAGAGTTGCAAGCCTGGTTTGAAATGATGAACAGATGATGAATTCCTTCGAATCAACCTCCAATCTTTTGCAGAATCACACAAGAACCACTTCCCAAGCTTCTACAATGGTCAATTTGCCTTGAAATTCCCTCTATCTCCAAATCCGATTCTTGATGCACTTGAGAAATTTTCAGTTGCTCTCTTTGGTTCCTTGCTCAATTCTTCCCAAAAAAAGATCTGAATCAGTTGCAAATGCATATATAGAGGTGATTAGAACTCTCTAGAAAGTTCTGTAACAACCACAATGAGAAATTCAATTTCTCATTTTCCTTCAAAATCTCATATGCCAAAGTTGTGATTTTCTCTGTTCTAGCTCTCCACCTTGCTTGAATTTCTCCTCTTGTGACATTTTAAACTGAAAGGGATGTGTATCTTCCTTGTTTTTGATCCCATGGATGTGAATTGAAGTGTTGCTTCATCCTTAAGTTACAAAAGGGAACCACATGTAAATGACCTCAAATGCCAAATGTAATGTTTCCATCACTCTTAGAATGTCATTTCTGATCAAAATGACATGCAACATGACCTTGTTTGACCATAAAACCAAGAATTCCATTTTTTGGCCTTTAAATGACTTATTTTTCTTCCTTTTTAAGCCATTTCAAGCAACTTCTTGTTACAAGCCAATCCAAGCTCTCATGACCACTTGATTACACCCAAAACATCATTTTGAACAAGTTTCATGTTGAACAATTTTCCATTTGAAGCTTGCAAGTTGGAGATTTTGGCCCATGCTTGAAAATGACCTATAATCACCAATACCCAAAATACGCCTGGCTTGCCAAGATCATAACTTGAGTTCTACAAATCCTATCAAGGACTTCTAGTACTCTATGGAAAGCTAAGATTAAGATCTACAACTATTATGTTGGCCAATTATCCATTTGAAACCTCCTTAAAAGGCAAACGTTGCTTGGAAGTCAAGTGAGTTTCATAGATAAATTTCATAATCATCTGATGACCTGTAATTTGCAAGAACCATAAATTGAGTTCTATAAATCCTCTTGAGGACTTCTAGTACTAAAATTAAAGTTATTGAGATGCTCTACAAGTTTCATGTTGGCCAAAGATCCATTTGAAACTTGTATTTTGACTTATGTGGCTTTGAAGTTAGGCACTAAATAGGGGATTTTACACTGAAACCCTAATTTAGCAACTTCCCACATCCTCGATCCTTCTTTGCTTAATCTTGGCACAACACCACACATGTATCAACATGCCAATCCATGAACCTCATGACTTCAAAGTAGGCTTTGATTCTCTTCAATTACTCTATTGAACCATGATTAACCCAGATGAAACCCTAGTTGACTATACCTCGACTGTGGCTCTTGTACTTGAATCAATGACTTGTCTCAGCTTCAATAGGGCCCTCTAGGCATCCCACGAGATCCATTCACACCTCAAATTCAACATTCCATGTTTCACATCCCACTAATGATTCTCAATATTCCTCAAGATACGAGCAAGACCCAGATGTAGGCGCTCAAACTTCTCAAGACTTCAAATCATTTCTTGATGGCTTGGATGAATTCTCAATCTTGGATAACACCTCTTGCTAGGCTCTTCTCTTGATAGACACCCTTGATCCCTTGTTGGATGCATGCTATGCTATGATATGCAAATGATTGAACTATGTACATGATGTAACTATGCATATGAAATGCAATGAAACATAAATCAGGCAAGAAAAGGTTGAGCAAATTTTGGGGTGCAACAGTTGGTAACGACCAAACCAGAAAATACCAATAACGATTGGATTCCAAGTGATGCCAGTTACGACTGGACTTTCATGGGGACAGTTGGTAACGACCAACAAGATACCAATGACAATTGGGTTTCGAACATCTGCCAGTTACGACTGGACTTTAACGGAAATCAATTAGTAACAACTAGATTTCACGGGGGATTTGCTAGTGACGACTAGACTTCAGAGGGAAAAGGTTGGTAACAACCAAACTAAAAGGTAATAACGAGTGAAGTTAAGACAACGTCAGTTACAACTGGACTTCAAAGGAATATATGGTGACGACTAAAAGAATACCAATGACGATTAGATTTCAAACACTACCAGTTACGACTGGGGAATTAAAGGAAAAAGGTGGTGACAACCAAAAGAATACCAATGACGATTGGATTTTGAACATTACCAGTTACGACTGGACTTTAAAGAAAAAAGGTGGTGACGACTGAAACAAGGATACCGACGAGTGGAATTTAAGACAATGCCAGTTACGACCGGTTTCAAAGGAAAATATGGTAACGACCAAAAGAATACCAATGACGATTGGCTTTTTAAAACAATGCCCGTTACAACTGGACTTTTAGGCGGAAGTTTACTAGTAGTGATCGGCCAGATAGCACACTGAACTCGAGAGGCAGAATGAATCACGCTGAACCCTGGCTGGAAGGTGTGTGTAGTCTTGAGAAATAGATCCACTCTAAATAGGGTAACAGAGCTTTAAACAAGCTATTCAGAGATGACAAAGTAAATTCAAAACACAATGCTCAGAAATCTTCTACAGGGGACCAGTCCTTATATTATCATAAGAGGTTCCTTTAGAAAACAGTCTTCAAGTTCTGATACCCACACATGATCAAAGGGGAGTCGGCAGTTCGACTTGCTTACGCTTCATCGGGGAATGTAATTGGATTACATATCAAAGCTTCCGCTACCCTGAGGTCTCGGGGAAGTGTGATTTTTCTTGACTTTTTCCATGACTTGAAGTTTTTATGTTTGTTAGTCTTTTCAAGTTTTATTCAAATAATTTGACTCTAATGCTTTCAAAATTATCGTTGATCAATGAACAATATTTTGCATAACAAAGAAAATACAAGAAATGATAAAGTTGCAAAGGAAAGAATGGCTCAAAACTGATTTTATTCAAGGATGAAATCTTGCAAATGACAAAATTCCATAGAAATTTTACAAGTGAAAAATGGCAAAGTGGACAAGGTTACATTGAATCTCGTGACCATCCATTCCTAAAGACTAAAATCCCCCAAATCCTTACTTCTGATGAGAGCAGTTGGAAGTGGATCTCCTGTACAATCTTCCGCAATGGTGACAAACTTTTGAAGTAGTGCTAACTCTTCTGATGCAGTGAAACACCTTTGTCCCTTTGGTGAAGCTGATCAATAACCATGTAATCACTTTTCCGAATAATCCTCAAGAACTCTTCATCGTTTCCTTCAGTACCTGGTACCTCTTGTTCTTTTGTTGTAGTAGGGGTAACCTCTTTTGGAGCGACTATTGTCATCTTTGGTTGATAAACTTGACCACTACGGGTCATTTTGCTTGTACCTGCAATGTTTGTTACGTCTACTTGGTCGCCCTTTACTGTCTCTTTCTGACTAACCTTCCCTGATCCTTGGTCTATCACAGTCATGTCATACTTCCAGGGAACGACCTTTGTGCTTTCAAAAAGGAACGGTCTTGGTTTCTGAATAATAACCGGTCGGGGTTGATCGATAGCTGACTTGTTGAAAATGGGTTTCACACCTTTGTTAGTCATTTTGAACACCGGAACCTTCTCACTTTTCTTTGGCAAATTGAAAACAGGCTCAATTACTGAAACTTATTCTTTCCTCACCTTACTACACACTTGTAATATTCCTTCATCAATCAACCTGTGTATACCTCTTCGTGCCTCATCACACCCTCTGGAATCACTAGAACATTTTTCACAATCATTATGGGTATCCTCTATCAATCCTGCTTTCAGTAATTTCTCGTGAAGTAACCTCAACGGGGTTTTAATCTCTGACACACCTCTGACCATCCTTTCATCTGATACATCTTCTACCACATTGACCCCTCCATGGTTCGGCAATGGATTACTTTTGACATTCGGGGGTACATCATCAAAAGACAAGATCTTCTTTTCCATCAACTCCCTGACAAGATGTTTTAAAGCAAGACATCCTTCTAAATCATAACCGGCAGCACCCTCGTGAAAGGCACAATGAGCATTTGGATTATAGTAAGGGGATGTAGTGTCTGGATTTAGTGGTTGTGTTGTTACCAATCCCTGCTGCACTAAGGAGGGGTACAACTCGGTGTAGGCCATCGGTATCTGAGGAAGTGGTGGTTTTGTTGTCGGTCTCCGATTCGGGTAGTTTTGTCTGGGTGCCTGAGCTTTAGGCTGATGATGTTGTTAGTAGGGTGGAGCGTTGGGCGCCCGTTGATACCCTTGTTGAATTGGCTGATATACAGGTGCTGGCTGCACTGTCTGATAACTGGGAACGGGATGACTGAAAGCTGGAGTTACAGCTGCCACATAAGGTTGTTAGGCATACTGCAACGGATACATTGGTCGTTGATGCTGGGATTGCTGAACATAACTTGCTTGAGGATGTTGAACAAAGCCTTGCTGAGATGGTTGAACATAACTCTGCTGATACTGTTGGTAAGGTGGTCTCCAGGTGCGACTCTTTCTTCCCATAGTTACTGCGTTTGTTTCCCCTTCCTTCTTTCTATGAAAATTATTGTTGAGCTTCTTGACATTGTTATTACCAGAACTGCTGGAACTGCTAGCTACCTTCCCATTCTTCATTCCTAACTCCACTCTCACCCCCACTCTTTTCATAAAATTCTGGTCTTACTGAATCGACGAACCAATCGATTAACTCTTTTTCACACAAAGGAGGTTCTACCTGAGAGGCAGTTTCCCTCCACCTTTGCGAATACTCTTTGAAAGATTTTGAACTCTTCTGTGACATACTCAATAACTGTCTTCGATCAGGGGCTAAATCCATGTTGTACTTGTAATGTTTTACAAAAGCATCAACCAAGTGTTGGAAACTGTGAATACGAGACTGATCCAAACCCAAATACCATTTAGCAGGAGCTCCTTTCAGACTATCTTGGAAACAGTGAATCATTAACTTGTCATCTTCCACATGAGCATCCATTCTTCAGTAATACATAATCAGATGTGTCAGAGGACAAGTAGCCCCGGAATACTGATCAAAATTAAGAACTTTGAATTTTGGCGGAATTACCAACCCAGACACTAGGCACATATCTCTGGCATCAGTACCAAAGAAGTCATTTCCTTCCATTGCTCTGACTTTCCTGCCGATAGTCTCTACACTTTCTTTCAACTTATCATGTCATCCACTTTCTTCTTCATACCCATCAATACCTTCGTACACTGGTGGAGGATTATGAAAAATAGGGTGCGCTTGAACCTGAACAGAAGGGTGAGTGTAAGTAGGAATAGCTTGAGGAACTTCTGGCCCCAAAGGAACCGCTTGTTGATTGACTACTAGTGGCGATACAAAACCAGGTGGCAACCCATATGGTGGAACATTTGCAACAGTGACTACTGTTGGGATCGGCTCTGCAGCTATGCTAGTGATCTCAGAAACAACAGTGGCTTGAGTGTCCAATTTCGCACGAATGACTTGTAGGGCTTCCATGATCTGCCCCATGCCTCCTCGTAGCTCTCCAAGTTCATTATCAATTTTGTCCACATCCAAATTCTGTCCTTCCATTCTTAGGCGAGCTTGGGCTCGAGTGTTGTATCGGTGTTGAGGATTTAGTGTGATTCTTTCTGGAGACAAGACAGTGAGATGAGACACAACACAAGAATATGCACCTGCGATGCTTATGAACGCGACATGCGACAAATGCAAAATTAATCATTCAAGGAATCCAAAAAAATATTTGCATAAATTATAACAATGGGGAAATAAGAAAATTCAAAAGTCCTCATAGATTAATAACTGAGAGTTTTACAATAATGATTCTGAAACTGAAATACAAATCTTCAATACAAAATACATGATGAAATGAAACTGAAAAAGGATTTTAGATCTTCTGGTTGGATGGCCCTTCGTGATCTGGCTGACTTCTCTTTCCACCTTGACGGATCAATTCTTGAAGTTCTTCCTTCTCTTGCATGGCCTTGAAATACTTATCTCTCCAAGTCTTTCCTTCTTTTTCAGCTTTTGCCAAATCAACTTTCAATTCTTCTACGAGAGTAGGTTTGGGTGAGTTAGGCTCAAAGTGAGTATAGAACATCTTCAATGCTGCTTCTCTTACCCATGATAAGTAAGATTCTGAAATAGTAGTGTCATGGTAACCTAGGGCAGTTACTTCCCTCGTGTGGACATAACACCAAGCATACACAATTCGAGCCCTGTAAGCGGGATTCTTCCCCTCTTCAATGTAAAAGCTTCTCAAAAAAGTCTGGGTCTGGTTCATCTTCCATGGGGTGCCCCAACTGTCAACGAGCCAGAATAGGATTATAGCTGATGCAACCATTGACGCTGATAAGTGGTACATTCGGGAAATGTCCACAACTTTGGATCATGGCAATCCCTCCATACATAGGGTCATACCACTTAATATCTGAGTGTTTGAGCAATAGCAGCTTTTCTATCCATGAGAGCCCATTTTGCTTATCCCAGAGGGTCGGATTTTTGGCAAGTGCGAAATAAACCACTTGTGCAGGAGAATGGTACAACATTCAATCTGTCTAACTCCATAACGATTCCTATGGTGGATGGTAAAGTACGTATCAGCCAGTAAGGTAGGTACAAGATTTTTGATTAAGAAAAGGTTGATTGCATTTGCATCCACAAAATCATTAGCAGTCGGGAACAGGAACGGTCCGTAAATTAGTAAAACCAAGATGGCTTCAAATGCTTCAATATTCTTTGACAAGGCATAACTTTGAGCTTTTTCATACAGGAACATAGCTGGAAATCAATACAACCCTCCCTTAGCAATCATATGAGATCGTACCTCGTCCACCTCTAAATACGCGGCCTCTGCAACTGCTCTTTCATTAGGAGTCCCTTCTCTTCCAGAAAATGGTCTAGGAGTGACGCCCACTCCAATCAGGGCGGAATATTCTTCCAAAGTTGGTAGCAACTGATAATCTGGAAATGTGAAACAATGATAGGTTGAATCATAGAATTGCATGAGTGCGGATAACATGTCTTCATATACTTAAACTTCTAGCAAAGATATCATATTCCCATACTTCTCTCTGAATGCCTCGGGGTCTTCTACTAAACTTCCCAATTTCTTCAAGTTCTCCAACCTTGGTTTTTGGAACACAACCTCTTCTTTCGTTCCAGAATCCATCCTATAATATCTGCAAAACAATCTTTAGTTCCTTGATTGATGAATTAGTGTAAATTCAAATGCAAAGGTTTCATGGAACTCAGATCAAAACATCATTTCGTTTCATTGATTTTCAAGATTGCATTACAAAATATCTAGTACATTTTACAAAATTCCCAAGGCTGACAGTATTCTAAATAAAAGTCTTCTTTTGCTTTGAGTTTCTTGATTTCTTCTTCCATCTGAGTCTTCTCGAGAACGAGTTTGTCCATGACCAGCTTCTATGGAGTTGGCTGAGAGCTGGAACAAGGTAAGTCTTCTTGTGTCTTCCTTTTCTTATAAGTAATCATTTCTTCGTCTTTCACCTGTAGTTGTCTACAGAGTTCATCATTCTCTTCCATGGCCACTTGGTACTTGTATTTCCAGGCTATTTTAGTTTGTTGTGATTTCCTCAAAGCAATCTTTAACTTCTCCTCTTCAGACATAAAGATCATTGTGTGTTCTTCCTCTAAAGCCATGGGTTTCTGCTGAGGATAGGGCATCTTCAATTGAATAGCTCTCTTTCGGACCCATTGGGGATAACGCTCGAGAGAGACGCAATTAGGCTTCCCTAAGTCTTCTTTTCCTTTCTTGTGTACATGACCCCAAGCTTTTAGAATTTCTCCCTTCAATTCTGAACCTCCTTTAAAGAAAATATTCTCCACATGAGCGTTGTTTGGTTTGTCCTTCAAAGAATATCCAAGCTGACGGCAGTGAGAACAGGGTTATAACTAATTCCTCCACTTGTACCCAGAAGATGTATGTTACCAAAATTTCCACAGCTGTCAATGATCTTTATCCCATCGTAACTACGGCTGTAGCAATCAATATCAGAGTGAGTAAGAGCCATAACCTTCTGAGACCACCAAACTTCCTTCCAAAAAACATGAGCTTTAGGTAAGTGAGGAATAAACCACTTATATAACAAAGGGACACAACAGGTAATCATTCCTCCTTTATGCAAATTTCTCAAGTGAACAGAATGATATGCGTCAGCTAGTAAAGTAGGCACAAGGTTTTTCTTTAAGAAAATTTTGATGGCATTGAGATCAACTAAGTTATCAAAGCTTGGAAACAGGAATATCCCATAAATGAGCAAGGCAAAGATAGCCTCAAATTCATCCATACTCAAGTGATCAGCATAGTATTGTGCTTTCCCAACTAATAACTTTGTAGTCAAACCAAATACTCCTCCCTTAGTAACCATATTTTTCTGAATATCCACCAATCCCAAACGTGTAGCTTTAGCAATTTCTTCTTCCTTAGGGTCCTTCTCCATGATTGGAAAAGGATAGTCTTCAAGAATAGGTAAACCAATCAAGCAAGAATATTCCTCAAGTGTAGGTACCAGCTAATAGTCAAGGAAAGTAAAACAATGATAGAGTGGATCATAAAACTGGAGGAGTGTGGAGAGAAGTCCCAGATCCATCTTCTTTTTATCCTCAATAATGACAATAAGTTTCCATACCTGCTCTTGAATCCTTCTAGATCTGTTATCAAAGTGCTCGACATTTCTATGTCATCCAAATTAGGACTTTTGTAAGTGTACTTCATGGTTTTCTTTTTTCCACTGTCCATGATGATCCTATTGTTTACAAACAAGAGATCTGAGTTCCATGAAACCTTTATGATATGATGTTCATGAATGCATGAATGCACAAACACAGGTAAGCACAGGTTCATATATACACATGGATAAAAACAGATAAAGGTTTTGGTTTGGAGAACATGAGTATGGAGTCAAGGTCTACCCATCCCAAAGGTATGTACTAAGGTTTTCAAAACTGCAGAACAAGGTTCTAAAAAGAGTTCCCAGAGTCCTCGACCCATCTTTCGGATATTATCAATTTCCTAAATACTTGGTGGTCAATAATATTCTCAAGAGAGTCTCGTCCAAGTGTAGTATCGCGTATCAACTACTTTGGAATTACTTCCTTATAGTCATCGCATTACATCCTAATAAAGCCATGGTGGGGAAAAGGTAATCTAAAGGTCCTCAGTATCACGGGCTCCCATGTAGAAAGTAGCATTGTTTTCACGAATACTCGTTCAACAATACAAACTCTCAGAAGGGCCTCTACTGAGCAGTGGTTTTCTCAAGTCAACTTGGTCGGGAATCAACTCCCTATAAGTCTCCTTGAATATACCACCATCCTATCATAAGTATGCTCAAACACGGGTATAGTGTTGTCTTACCATTCCAAGTTCCCAAGATCCAACAGAGCACAAATGTACATATTTACAAGTATTTACAAATAAGCAAGTAATCAAAGAAGATAGGCTAAACCCTTAAAGCAATAAAATCTCCCCAGTGAAGTCGCCATTTCTGTTGCGGTGAAAATTGGATATCAAGCTATTAAATTAACTTGAACCTTAATTATTTTACAACCGAACTTTATTTTATCCAAAGGAAAGGTCTAAAGAAAGAAAAACCCTTTTCACGATGTAACGACAACGCTTAAGAGATTCGGGAATCGGGGGTTAGTTATACCTCGGGAAGGTGTTAGCACCCTAAATATCTGTAGTACTCTACAGGAACCTTTTGCTTGATTTCTTGTTAAGTTTGTGATATGTACTATGCACTTGGGATTGGGAAAAGATATGAGTTGAAACCTAAAGTTATATACACTAAGCTTGCTCGCAAAGACGTCGCATCTTCTGCCTACGTATCCTAAATAGGATAGAATCAGAGAAATCGTAGTTCACCTCACAAGGGAAGAAGAACACTTGATTATGATCAAGGTTCAAGGGGGAACAAACATGAAAAAGTTTGTGTGGAGTTTGACAAACTCCCTAGTCTAAATTGTAACACTCAAAAGGGGAAGTAAGAAATCATGACGATGATTATTACATAGAGTTGACAAACTCTATCCTAGGGTTCTAGTTGAAGAACACTCCTAGTACATGCGGGGTTTTTAGACTTAAAGCAAAGTTTAAGGGTTTCTAATCTAGGGTTAAAGTGACTTAACAAAGTCAAGGGGGGATAAGATATGTTTCCATGACATGAGGGTCAAATGGACAGACTTTTAATTTGGAAGTAGACAGGGGAGGTAACCGGATGAGAGCTAACAAGCTTCATCACTTGGAAAAAGAAAACAAAAAGAAAATTAACAACATGATAAAGATATATTCATGGTGACAACCATTAAATAACATGTGGAATGATAAAGATGAAGGTGCATTGATAACAATCAAAACAGATGAATTAACAGGAACTGTGATGACAGATCGAGTTCAATTACATTCAACAGAGGGAACATGGTAACAACCAAAAATAAAATCCTAGCATGTTAACTAACATATAAGGATATAAATACACGCAAGTATCACAAACAAATTCAAGTATAACCAAAGAAAAATTCATCTGCACATGCGTAAACGAACGTAAAATGCACTTAACTCGCACGAAGTCAAAAGAGATGAAACATTTGTCAAACATGAAAATAAAAAATATGACATGAAAGTATACATCAAGATGAACATAATGAAAAAAGAACGGGTGAAAAAAGATTAAAATTGAGAGAGATACGGATTTTCAAAGTTTGGTAAAAAAATGACAAAAATTAATAAAAGAGTTGTCGTCCTAAGGGGTCGAACTCAGGCTTGCAAGGTGAGGCGTTTTTGGCATAATGGTCTTACCACTGGGGTGGCTATACATCCGTTTGTAAATACCACCCCATTAAATTATAAGGGTGAAAAGCTAGTTGACCTAGGCAAAAGCAAGAACACTTCAAAATGTGATTTACGTTTTCGATCGTAACTTCCTCGATTCTTGACCAAACAAGATGAAATTTATATGAATCTTGACCAGAAAAATACAAGCATCATGATGGTGCACTTAGTTTTCTGAAATTCTTCTTATATTTTAAAAATCGATAACATGTGTGTTTGGAAGCTTAAAAATGCATTTTATTGTTCACAACTTGTTTCAACCATTTTTAATCCCGACCAAAGATACACACAGCCCAAGTATATGATAATGAATGATCCAAAACCCAAAAGAGAGCTCAAGGAAAATTGTTTATGAAAATGACATGTCAAATTGCAATTTTTCTTGAAAGATGCATTTTGAAGTGAGCAACTTATGACAGCTGGTTTTAATGACAAAGAATCATGCAAGCAACTCATAAATGATTAATGCAAAGTTTTCCAACATGAATTTAATGCAGAACAGGTTTATATGGAAAATTGGCCTGTGAGTTGCAAGATGAGTTTGAAAGATGCATTTGATGTTTTTGGCTATACAATGCTAGATCAACAGGTCAATGCAATTACATTTGGTGATTGAAATTGATTTGATCACATATGAAACATGATAATGAAGGTGTCTTAATAATCATTTTATCAAAAACCAACAAAATATGAGTTTGATATGAAGATGCCAAAGGTAGTGCACAACTGTTAACTGAATTTAGTGTCTAGCATTAGGGAATTTCCATCAGTTCAAGTTCAATAGTAAGACAATATGAAATAGTGCAAACAGATGCAAAAAACACCAAATCGAAGCTACCCCTGCTCAAAGCAATTCAAATAAAACAACATCATAATCAACAATATGTCAAGCTGATAAAACCAGGTCTAAAGACAGTTATGGACATCACAAAAATGATCCTATCTTGACAAAGCCTACCACTAACCAAAGGCTCAAAATGAGCTTCAACTGTAACTCACAAACTTAGGACATCCCTCACACATGAGTCTCCACAACAACTACCTAGCAAAACTAAAAAAGTCCTCCCAGCAGCTCAAAATTTCATCAAGAAATAAACAAATAGCCTCATGATTCAAAATCCAAAATACCATAGACTGAGGATTTTAACAGCATTCCTCCAAAACAAGGGAACTGGCAGTAGGCTCCTCATCCTCACAAGTTCCAACCTCTCTCAAACCAAACAAACAGCAGGAGCTATCAAAATGAAGCTCAAAGTGTCCAAGTCCTGATGGCTTCCTCATCCAATCAGCAAACAAAGTTCCCTACTTAATCTCACTACTCCAAACCTCTTGGCCTGTCTCAAGCATAATAGCCATGTCAACCAAATTGAGGCCCTTACAAGTCCACCCTCACACAAACAAACTTATTGCACCTCAGATCATAACAGTAGGCACAGTTAATGATGTTTGCAACACTCCTTATCATGAGCTCAACTAAACACAAATGCAGCCAATCTTACATCTAACTCAAAAAATGCAAACAGCCCATGGTTCATCCAACAGCAGCAGTCAATTTAGAAAATCATGAGGTTTGAGCTTTATTCTTCACCAACATACCATGTCATTTCACTTTGCCAAAACAAAGGCCTGCTATCAATGAGTGATATCACTTTCACCTACTATTCCTATCAGACCTGTCCAGCCTGTCTGAGATTCCAAAAAACTTCCCTCAAAGCAAAATGATTGTACTAATAGTCCAACCTCATACTGCTACAAATGACAGCCCTCCAACTAAAAAAACACTCTTAGATAATCCCTCCAAGGCCAGATCCCACAGGGCAGTTATTAGAACCAAACAAGGTGAACAGATATAATATGCATAAAGTCTAACTAAACAGAAATGCCCCTTTGTGCTCCAATATTCTAACAACAATACTCTCCACAAAATGAACCAAACAGTCTTGCCTAAAAAGAGATGCACACTACCAAACTCAAGCATTGCTTTAAATAACCTAATGTCATGGTATCTAGGTTGAGGCAAACCAAGGCAGGTTGGCCATAAACATAAATGAAACAAACAACAACAAAACTAAAACCATATCTGAAATCAATCACAACACCAAAACAACCTTAACCTATGTTCTAGCAAAAAAACATGAGTTAACAACTGATCCTCCAAAATTGTTTTGGCAGCAACAACCACAAATTCATCATACTAATGTTTGAAACTTGACAAGGACAAACCAAACATACATGTTAATGCTCATCAGATCTTAACATCAATCAAAGCCAGCTGTTATGAAATTCACTAGATGCTCATAGTTCACATTTCTCAATGTTGTTGAAAAATGCAAAATTGTGGAAAATGATGTAAAGGTCAATGTTTATAAGCTACATACCTCTTGTAGACTTTGTTGAACAAGCTAAAACAATCAAGAAACCCAGGGAACTTCAATCTACCTTTTTGCCTTGAGTCTTTTCTTCACTTTGAAGCAATATGCAAATATGATGACAGTTGGAGAAATAGGTCTCACCAATGAATTCTAACACTTTGGACAGTTGAAAAACAATATATAAGAGGTGTTAGGATGATTAAAACACTAGGCAAGTGCTTAGAATAAGATTTGGTAGAATTTGTAGCTTTTCGTCAAAGTAACTTGGTGATCAAGTTGACTTTTTGATTGGTGAAGTTTTTGGATGGTTTAATGGTTTAGACACCTTCTTTACCATATTTAGGGATTGCATGGATGATTGTTGGGGTGTTTTAGTATAGAGAAATGGTTTTGGCAGCCCTAGTAGCAAGGCAGATTTTTGGCACTTTTGATAAGTTTGTGATTTTGTGATTTTTTGAGCAAGGAGTGGAAACAGCAAGGATTCTCAATTTATCTGGTTTTTAGAAGGTTGTTCCTGTCGAAAATGAGGTGGGGGAGAGTCCTATTTATAGGAAAATGAGTGAGGGGGCAGATTTGAAGATTTCTTCACTTTGAAGAAAAGTTTTTCACTTTTTGGAGCAAACCTCTACAAGAGGGTTTCCTTGGCTGCAAGGCAGGCCTTAATAGTCAAGAACAATGATGGTTTAGTGTGGCTAATTGCAGGCTAGAAGTATAGCTTGAGGGCTGGTTCAGAATTTGTGTTTACACCTCATGCTTCACTTTTTCACTTTTGATGCAAGTTGCAAACCAACTTGCAAGGCAATTTGCAAAGTTTGGAGAATTCATCCCCTCTGCATATTTTTCATATTTTCAGGCTTCAAACTCTCTACATATCAGGGACAATAATATCCAAGGGCTGAGATTAGTCCTCTTGATGAAAGAATGAGTTGTTGAATTTTGACAATGTGGGACTAAAGTATGAAACCCCTAACTTGCCACACATGTAACTATCTGCTCACAACTCCTTTTGAGGACTTCTAATACATTTTAGAAAGCCCTCATGTAGCTCTATAACATTCATGTTTTCATGAGTTTCAATTTCCCAAAGGAACTTGGCCAAAAAGCCTTCCAAAGTTGCTAAAAAATGAATTTAAAAATGAAATTTACCTAACTCTTTTTTCCCTCTTGAAATGAATTTGATCATAACTCCAAATCTATGCATTTTCTGATCATGGACCACTTAGGGACTTTTGTAGGACTTGTCAAGAGCTTCCAAATGAGCTTTGAACCAACTCAATTGGATGTGTGGTTAAGGAATTATGGTTTAGCCCCTTTCAAAACCCTAATTTCCCGATTTTTTGATTACTCCTTCATTCTTGCTCCAATGGTCATGAAAATTGATATGCAAGTCCAATATGACATAAGGAACAAATTTGTTTCACAACTTGAAGTCCAATTCCTAAAATTTGGAGATTTGACTTCTCGGTCAAGCGTACGACCGATCGGTGATTACCGAGTCCCCTGTTGACAGTCTGGGCCTCCTGAGACTTTGAAACTTCTTGGATGAACTTTATTAAGCTATATGAATTTCATGAATCACAATACCACTATTTAAACATCTTCCAACATCAAAGTCAAACTACAGTTGACTTTTACTGGTCCAAAACCCTAATCGGGTGCTCTGAAATGCACTGCTCTGAATTCTGGGGTAACAACCTCACATTGGCTTCTCAATTGACATTATATAATACCCTTGACCTTGTTTCCTATTTGAATGAACCCAAAACGTTGACTAATCACAAACCCTGAAGTTTCAATTTTGACTGCACGAAACCCTGATTCATCTGCAATTTGACAAAGACAGACTTACACTGGGTTACGGTTAGAAAATTCATGAGTATGCTCCTAAAATGATAATGAGAATCTAAGGGGTCAAAATTTGGGGTGCAACAGTTAATCATATAGGTTAATCGGTTAACACCTCTGAAACTTTGAATTTAGGCTAATTTTCCTTAGGTTAATCGATTAACCATATAGGTTAACCGATTAACACCGTCAAAAGTTTGGATTTGGCGCCTTTTGAAGGGAAATCTGTCCATTTTCCCTGTCTCAAAGGTTTGGAGCTCTGTTTAGCTTCTGAACCTCATTTCTGAACGTTATCATTGTGAAAATGCTTGACATGAGCCTGAGTGTTGCTTTCTGAATGCAAAGAACCAAAAGCCAGTTACGGTTAACACGAAAGGCAAATTTTGGGGTGGTATAGCTGCCCCTATTCAATCGACTTGAGCTTGAAGGGATGAGAGCATCGACTTTCAAACAATCAAGGTAAAAGACGGTTGAATAACAAAGAACCCGGAAATTTGCCACCTGCAGAAATAAACTGCAAACTCTGATTGGGGATAGAAATCTCCAGAAGTAGCTGAACTGATAGAACATCTGTATACTCCGCTGAGGAAGAGAAACTTAACCAAGCAACTCTGGCGGGGAAAACAAGAGAAATTTAAACAAATAACTCTGCTAGGGGACAAGGAGAAACTTAACCAAGTAACTCTGAGGGGAATTCATAACAAGATGAACACCTCCATCAAAAATTGTGCCATGGTCTCGATACCATATCGGCTAAAGTGTAACACTTAAAATTGTCGGAATCTGGATATTCAACGAACAAAATGAATCAACAAAATTTTCTGGAGTCTGAATACTCAACGCAATGACCGGAGTCTGGGGTACTTGACGATTAAAGGAACCGGAGCCTGAATGCTCGACATAATGACCGGAGTCTGGGTACTCAACGGACGAAATAACCAACAAGATTTACCGAAGCCTGAACGCTCAACAAAACTGACCGAAGTCTGGATATTCAACGTAATGACCGGAGTCTGGGCACTCAACTAACAAAAATCAGAGCCTGGATGCTCGACGCGATAACTAGAGCCTGGATACTCAACGTAGCTGGCGACTTCAATGGGGATTTACTGGAGCCTGGATACTCGACGGAGAAAACAATGAAACCTGAATTAGAGATTTACCAGAGTTTGAATACTCAACGGAGCTAACCGGAGCCTGAATGCTCAACGAAGAAACCGGAGCCTGAACGCTCAACAAAATAACCAGAGCCGGAACGCTCAATGAACGTTGACCAGTGCCTGAACACTCTAGAACGAAGAAACCGGAGCTTGAACGCTCAACGAAGGTTGACCGGAGCCTGAACACTCTACGAACGAAGAAACCAGAGTCTGAACGCTCAACGAAGGTTGGCCGAAGCCTGAACACTCTATGGACGAAAAAACAAGAGCCTAAACGCTCAAGGATGGTTGACCGGAGCCTGAACACTCTATGTATGAAGAAATATTAAATATGGTCTGAATACCACCTGAGTTTGCCACAATACCACCCATCAACGTCTGACGACACCGCTGGGGGAAATAGCACAAGCTGGGGTCTGGATACCACGCAGGAGCTGCCATAGTCTGGATACTATGTGAATTTAAGAATACCATCTCAAACTGCCGGAGTCTGAATACTGCACGGACAAAATGAATCAATGAAATCTGCCGGAGTCGGGATACTCGACGACATAAGAACACACTTCGGCAATCAGAGGTTTTGCCAGAATCTGGATACTCGACGACATTGACCGGAGTCTGACTACTCAACGAACAAAGAACACACGTCTGACATCACCATGGTCTGGATACCACAACTGTCTTTGCCGGAGTCTGGGTACTCGACGGCAAGAGAAAAACATCAACAACCGGGGACTGTCTGGAGTCTGGGTACTCGATGGACAGAGCCATACATCGCAAACAGTCATCATGATCTGACTACCAGATGAGTCTCAAAACAACCTAATCAACTGAAATCCGATGATACTGCTGGGAAAAAATGTAAGTCGGGGTCTAGATACCATACGGGCTAACAAAAGCTGCCAAGGTCTGGATACCAAGGGCGAAAAGATTAACTCTTCGGGGAAAACACCTGAAACACAGAGATAACAACCTAGCTTATGTTTCACATGTGTATGCTTGAAAATGGCGTAATGCTCCATACGAAATAGAAATGCTACGCGTTTGGGAGGATGCTAATGCAAAATGAAAATGCAAAAGAACCACCCCAGCAAAATAAATGCTAGGGAGAAGAGAAACCAACTCTGCCAGGGAAAGAGAACAACCCTATCGGGGAAAGTTGGCAAACACCAGCAAACTAGACTTACTGGGAAAACAAGTCCTGAACGGCCTCCTGGAACAAAACCTAGCGTATTGCTCCTTCAAGAACAAAAATTCGCTCCGCTGGGGATCAAATTTCAAATCTTGCTGACAAAACACCCTGGATGGCCCTCCAAAATACGACTCTTCTGGGGAATTGAACAGCTTGGCTGGAACACAAGCAACCCCCTGCTTAAATCAAACTCCTCCTGCTGAGGAAACCGACCCTTCGGGAGAAATACGGCCACTAGCCGAGATGAACTTTACTCTGCTCGGGGAATCAGCCCTGACTGGCATTCCCAAAAACTCCATCCTGCTCGGGGAGAAAATCCACTGTGCTTGGGATTACATCATATATCAAACTGTCTTGCAAAAGAATATCAGATACTCCTACTCTATAGGGACTTGAATCTACTGGGGAAATCCCACACTCCTGTTCTACCACTTACTCTGTCGAGGGAATCAGCACTACTATCTGCTAGAGAAAATCCTGACCGTCAACTCCATTGAGAAAAGGCGTCCGACGTTTCCTTCGCTGGAGAAGAAAACTGGTTCACAAACCACTCTGCCGCTGAGGGAACCTCTTCTGTCTTGCTCTGCTGGGAACAAACTCCACCCTGTTGGGGACTAACTTTCTCACGAAGACAAAGCTTTGCTCTGCTGGAGATACAACATTTCAGACTTGGTAATCGGACTCTGCCTGGGAGAGGACACAACTCCACCGGAGAGAAGAGTCAACCACATCACTGGGGAAGCAAAATCTCTGCTATGGGGAAGCAAAGATCCTCATTGCTCACGCCTGACTGCATTTAACCTGCGGGGAACAAGTCCATTCTGCCGGAAGAATCACACTTGACATGCTGAGAATACTCGGCTAACAACAATTGCCACTTGCTGCGATCTTAGACTGTTGAGGGTAAGGAAATCTCACTCGGCTGAGATAACCCTGTTGATCTGCAACAAAGAAAAACACCAGAAATGTTCTATATGTGAAATGGTTACCTTAGTTACCATCCATGATACTTGTTGTGCATGCAAAGTCACCACTTTCGTTATGCTTTGTACAACATCTTACTTTTACCTGCAATGTTTACCAAAATAACAGACATTTCGCAAACAAAACAGTAAAACGAACAAGAAAAAGAAAGCTCTTTGACTGAAGTGAATACTTTATTGATGAAAGGCCTGTAAATAGGCGAATTATAATTAATATGCAATTCCTGAAAAGAGGTAATTGCTCAAAAACAAGAAAACAAACAAAATACAGATGTCGGCAATGTGGAAACAGACAACCACCATGTGTCGATTTGGCTATGACCTGTATGTCTTCGATGTTCCCCATGTTTCGTCTTTTGACAAGACTGACTGGACTGATTCCTTTCCTTCGGCATAACTTCTCACAAGTTTACAGATCGAACGCAGATCGTGATCATTTACTTTTTAAATCCCTAACTTTTGCCTGGACCGCCCTTTCGGGTTTTCAATCCACCGGGATACCCATTTTTTCCAAAGTTGCCTTTTCAGGTGTTCAACTTTGCGGATTCATTCTTTTTTCTTGTATTCCTAATTTTTTCCCGAACCTTTTCTTTTTATAGTTCACCGGGATGCCCCATTTTTGCCTGGACTTTTCTTTTTATGTCTAGCGGGTCTCTTTTAAGAAAATTATTTTTTAACCACGTCCACGTTCACAGGGAACGAAAAATATTCACCATCCATAGTAGAAAGCAATAAGGCTCCGCCAGAGAAAACCTTTCTTACCATATACAGACCTTCATAGTTAGGAGTCCACTTTCCCCTGTGATCTGTCTGAGGAGGAAGGATCCTTTTCAACACCAAATCACCCGTCTGGAAGCACCGACGACACACTTTCTTATCAAAGGCTTTCTTCATCCTACTCTGGTACAACCGGCCATGCGCAGTGGCTACCAATCTCTTCTGATCAATCAAACTCAGTTGATTAAACCTGGTTCGCACCCATTCAGCTTCGTCAAGCTTTACATCCAAAAAAACCCTTAAAGAAGGAATCTCAACTTCTAATGGCAGGACTGCTTCTGTACCATACACTAGTGAGAAAGGAGTTCCCCCAGTTGATGTACGCACCGAAGTACGATAACCGTGAAGATCAAAAGGCAACATCTCGTGCCAGTCCTTATAGGTCACAACCATCTTTTGCGCAATTTTCTTGATATTCTTATTAGCTGCCTCAACAGCACCATTCATCTTCGGACGATATAGAGAAGAATTGTGATGTTTGATCTTGAAACCCTGACACAGTTCCTTCATCAATTTGTTATTCAAATTCGAACCATTATCAGTAATGATTTTCTCCGAAATTCCATAACGACAAACGATGTCCTTCTTTCTGAATCTGGCGACCACCTGTTTCGTGACATTGGCAAAGGACGCTGCTTCTACCCACTTCGTAAAGCAATCTATCACGGCCAGAATGAAGCGAAGTCCATTAGAAGCAGTCGGCTTAATCTTTCCAATCATATCGATGCCCCACATGGCAAACGGCCAAGGAGATGTCAACAAACTCAGAGGAGTTGGTGGCACATGCACCTTGTCAGCATAAATCTGGCATTTATGGCACTTTCTGGCGTATTTGAAACAATTGGATTCCATAGTCATCCAATAATACCCAGCTCTAAATAATTTTCGGGCCATTGCATGTCCATTGGCATGAGTGGCGAAAGAATCCTCATGGACTTCCTCCATCAACAGGTTTGCTTCAAGTTCATCAACACAACGCAGCAAAACCATGTCAAAGTTTCTGCTGTAAAGCACATCGTCCTTGTTCTGATGAAAATTTCCAGCTAACCTCCTCAGAGTCTTTTTATCCTTGCTGGATGCCCTAGATGGGTACTCCCGAGTCTTGAGAAAATGCTTGATATCCAAATACCAAGGCTTTCTATCGGATGCTTTCTCAACAGCAAACACAAAAGCAGGTCTATCAAGACGCATGATTGTGATAGCAGGAGTTTCGTTCCAGAAATTCACTTTATACATCGAAGCTAGCATGGCCAAGGCATCCGCCATCTGATTTTCAGCCCTCGACATATGATGGAAATCAACTCTATCGAAGAAAGGCAACAGTCTCCTCGCATAATCTCTATAAGGCACCAGGTTCGCCTGACGAGTTTCCCACTCTCCTTTGATTTGGTTAACGAATAACGCTGAGTCACCGTATACATCCAGATTCTTAATCCTCATATCAACGACCTCTTATAAACCCATAATACAAGCTTTATACTTGGCTTCATTATTGGTGCAAGCGAATGTGAATCGGGCGGTGAACGGTATACGAGAACCGTGAGGAATAGTAATGATTGCACCGATTCCATTACCATATGAATTAATTGCTCCTTCGAAAACCATTTTTAACTGAGATCCTCTCTCAGGACCCTCGTCAGGTAAAGGCTCATCATTGTCTTTCATCCTTAAAAACATGACGTCTTCATCTGGGAAGTCAAACTTCATCGGCTGATAATCCTCAATCGGTTGTTCCGCTAGATATTCCGACAGAACGCTTCCCTTAATGGCTTTCTAGGAAATGTACTGAATATCATACTCTGTTAACACCATTTGCCATCGAGAAATCCTTCCGGAGAGTGCTTGTTTTTCAAAGACATATTTGATCGGATCCATCTTCGAAATCAATAGGGTTGTGTGGTTTAACATGTATTGTCTCAAACGCTTTGCGGCCCAAGCAAGTGCACAACATGTTTTTTCCAGCATCAAGTACCTCGACTCGCAATCGGTGAATTTCTTACTCAGGTAGTGTCATACCCCAAATTTTAACCAGGCATATTCTGAGCTTTCGTTCATCAAACTTTGTTCTCGCTTTACATCGTTCGCATAACATTTCATATCATAACATTTTCATCATCTGTGCATCATATCCAATATTCATTTCATCTAACCATCGTGCATACAAATAAGTGTCTTTTTGCTTGCAGTCTAAGCTCAGGTCTTGCAGGTTCAGATCAAATTTCAGGTAAAGTTATCAGGTCAAAGGTGTGTGTAGTGTGTTTACAATAATGGTGGAGTTTGATTGGATCTTGGCCAGACAAATTCGAATTGATTCATCTGTGTCATAGACTGTTCTTAATGCAAGAATATGCTGAATTCAAATACTTAGCATGTTCGAGAAGGTTTAATGTGAGTATTTGTGGATCATCAAGAAGTCTAAAACCATTTCGAGATAGAATGGGATATGGTGAAGTTAATTCAAGATTTTAATGCATTTCTGGCTCTAGATCAAATTATGTTTGGTTCTTTCTCAAGGAATTGAATCAAGATACTGAGTCATTTCTTATGAAGAGTGCACGGGTTCTTGTGGATTAATTTTCAAGCACCAAATGGAAAGTGCAAGTTGGACTCTATGTCTCAACTCAGGATTCAAGTCTCAACTTCATTGGATTTCGAGTCTTACAAGCAAATTTCATGTCTCAGTGCAATTTCAATTACTTCGAGATTCAATACCAATTTCATCCAATTCATTTCTACTTTAATTTTCAATATCCATTTTCATTCCAATACCAATTTCATCCAATTCATTTCTACTTTAATTTTCAATATCCATTTTCATTCCAATACCCATTTCATTATACAATCCTCTGCAAATTTTATTTTGATTCTATTCCAAGTCAATTCTAAATCTAATTCATTTCCTAATCCATTCCAATTAACCATTTTATCATTTTAATGATCCATATTATCCATTTTATATCCAAATAAACAAACAATTTTCCATCTTTCATCTTTCTAAACCAATTCATACTTTTACAACCATGTTTTTCATAACTACACTTAATCCATTCATAAACTCACAAAAAAGGGGAATATTAATGCTATACAAGTTGCAATCAGACAACCCTTTGAAGACTCCTACATAATATCTAAACCATGGCCCACGTTTGGCATGTTACTATTGTTATTTTACAACACAAATAAACCAAGTATCTCTACAACATATAGCCAAAACTTTGTACCTCTACTACACAAATAACACTCCATGACACATCTGCTACTACCTGCATCATAAATCGTACCAGCAGCAACAAGACAATGTCTTCAACATTCCAAAATGCTAATAAAATAAATCCTACTTTACAAATAGAAAAGTCATGCGCAAGCCTTTTACCACAACAAATACTGCACACAAAAACTCTGCTACAAAACATGAACAATAAGCTGCCAGAACCTGGTACAACTTGCAGGTTGAAAGAGACTAAACACAAACACATCACAACAATACCCTACACTTCAAAAGCCTTCTGCTACCATCCTTCAACAAGAAAAGCTCCAAAAAAATCAGCATCATAACCTGCAATAACCAACAAGAGACCAAATTTTTGCAGCCTGTGCTGAAAATAACAGAAACTTCCTTCAACCTTCATAAAAGGCCAAACCGCCGAAACCCACACAACCTCCACCATCTCCTTTCACCTGTAGAAAAGAAAACAAATCAAAACCTCAAACTCACCCTGTTCTCCTCCATTATTTCGCTACCAAAAACTTCATCTCACACAGCCACCAAACATAAATCGAAGCTCAACCCTCCTTCATCTCTTTCAGCTCAATGAAATTCACCTCAACCAAATACAAAATCGTCCAAAAAACTCAGAAATCAAAACAGAGGAGATGAGAGGAGAACTGGGAACGAATCGAAAAGAGAAAAACCAAATGAGATTATAAACTTGTTGAAGTAAATTCCATAACCTTTTTTTAAACTTCGATTTGAACCGCCTCCACAAATCCTCCTACTTCTTCAGCCATAACAACCAACAAGCCAACCAACAATTCTAAACCATAAACCACTCAACCTCAATCTAAAAAGTTAAAACTTTCTGCTTCAGATATTACCTTCTGCCATCAACATTGATACAGGTCGTTTTCAGCAAAAAATGCGGCGAAACCGGCATCAAATTCTTCGGCTTCAAAACATGATCAATTTGTAGTAGTAGCCGACCACAAACTATGGCTTCACCACTGACATCGCCCATTAAAACTTGATAACCACAGGGAGCCGCGAGAAGATCTAAGTCGAACCGCAACAATGGTGGATTCAAAATACACCAACATAAATCCATTGCATCATCTCCATAGTTTCAAACCACTCAAACTCATCACCACTACAAAACCACCACCATGAATCTGAACAGCAATTTCGTCGCCATCTCGAAAAAACCTTCCCAGCACAACCATTAACAACACAAACTCAAAAATCTCAGAAATGAACCCCGAAATTACTCTCCTCAATAAAATCCATCATCTACAAAACTAAACCTCAAAAATCATTGCTCAATTATTCTTCAAGCTTGAGTCAAAATTTCACAACCCCACTCACGGCGGCCACATCACCGCGACGCACCCCAAAAAGAAGATGACACGAAGAGAGATAGAGACGGGAGAGCCACGACTGGATCGGAGAGAAAGAATAAAGTGAAGCGAGAAGAAGATGACAAAACAGTACCCATACTCTCAACCTACCACCCTTTGAACCGCCTTCCACCATCATTAACATCACCGTCAAAACTCCACGCAGCAGCACCGCCGTGAAGCCTACCGCATCCTTTCAAATCTCATCGCCACCTTCGAGGGGGCATCTTTGTTAACGCGTCAGGTCCATCGCCGATTCACAAACCATCCACGGTGAGTGATACGTCAATATTGAGATCGATTTTCTCGCTTTCAAACAATACAGGAACTGAGGTAGGATCTTGATGTTTTTTCTTGAAATAAATTTTAGATTTTGAACGTGTTTGCATTCTTGCTGACAAGTATTCGGGCTGTGTTTCTGTAGGCCCATCAAAATTTATTGTTTTCCTTTCTTTTTTATTTAATTTGTTTTATACTTAAAATCTGTTATTGGGCTTAGGCCCATATTGCTTTCTGCACTCCTTGATTCATTTTCACACCCCACATATTACAAATAAATTTTGTGATTTTTATGATTAATTTTGTAAGTTCTTATAATTTTTTTTTTTGGATCGGATAAGTTTATTCGTTTTAATTAATTAATAACTCAAAATATTTTCTCAAATTTGGTTGTGAATTAATCTTTTTTTTTTCTTTCTCTTTTTTCCGTAGAAGTTAATCGTTTAGGTTTAGTTTCTCAATACCTATTAATCGTTTATTTTTACTATGTCATTGCGTGTATCTTGTGCTCATGTTATAGTACTTGACGGAGAAGGAATGGTAAAGGAGCTCTCCTAGACTCATTTCGAGTATTTTGAACACAAGACGCTCGACTTGGTTGTTCAAAATATTCACCTCTACTCATTAGACTTTTGTTCAATACGCGTCTCAAATTATTTTTCTCAATAAAATTCAAAACACAATAAGAATACGATTAGGATTGCGCACCACGAGCCTTAAGTTGTGGAAAAGGAGTGATAATGGAGCCCCTCCTACACTCATTCTGAGTATTTTGAACACAAGACGCTCGACTTGTTTGTTCGAGATATTCACCTCTACCTGTAGTCTTTAGTGCAATCTTAATCAATGACAACCTTCTTTCAAAACCCTCAAAATCACATCAAACCTCTTTTTCGCCTTAGGGCATCATTCAAAAACCCTTTTTTTCAAAGTATAGAATCCACCAACATACAATCATTTCTTAAGTGGCCGAACTACGGCTGCTCTGATTTCTCACACATGTTGAGAATACGTAGGCATAGGATTGCGATGATCCTAGCGAGCAAAATTTTCTTATTTCCCACCTTTAGTCATCCATACCCTTTACCCAAGGACATGTTACGACCATTCTACCACAAACAGGTAACGCATAAGACTCCAAGAGCGAGCCGCAATATACCTAACTGCTAGAATGTGCACGATAGCATCGTCCACCCAACATCCCGTTTTCCACCGTAGTCCCATGAACTACGAATGCTTTGACTTCTTTTAAGTGAGGATACGTAGGCACAAGGGCCACAATCCTTGGCGAGCATTAAAATAAATAAACCAACCCCTCTTTTCCGTAAGCAAGTAAACTTTTAGAATAAAACACCCATTCACGCGAAATAACCTAGGAGGTTCCCATCGAGTACGATGGATGCGAGGGGGTGCTAACACCTTCCCCTCGCATAACCAACTCCCGAACCCTAAGACTTGGTTGCGATGACCACGCTCTTCTCCCAAAGGTTTTATCGCTATTTCCCTTTCCCCGCGTGGGATAAATAAAATCCGGTGGCGACTCTGTGTCATTTTTCGCGTAGCGACAGCTGGCGACTTCACTGGGGACTTTTTCCTAAGCGAGTCAAGCCTAACCTAGGTTGTTTTTGCGTGTTTGGGCTCTTTCCTTTTTGCTTGTTTATCGCTTTCCTTGTTTTTTTCAATTGTATCTCACCATGTTTGGTTTCATTGGTTCTTGGTATGGATTGAAAACTTTGGTGGCAAACCTTGAGGGAAAGACTCTATACCCGAGTCTAGAGTGTTAAAATTGAGATAGGAGAGGTTGAGTAGTATGGGCTTTCGAGATGCTCATCTCATGATAGTCGATACGAGAACCTCGCTTAGAGTAGATTCATTTGAGAATGATGAGAACCGTCAAGCTCTTGGCGTGTTTGATCAACGTTTTCTCAAGAATCCATTACTCTAAGGACATTTTAGAACCCTAAACCTTTTTCCAACTAAGATTGATGGTCGCGTAGTATGGGTCCTCGAGAAGCTCTTCTCGTGTGGATCGATACGAAGACCTTGTTCAGAAGAGACTTTCTTGATGGAGTTGTTGCCTGGCAATGACTGACATACGTAACAAACAGTCAAGAAAGTCCATGACTCTGAAGTCCTTGTCTAGAGCCCAATGTCGATGTGTCTCGTAGTATGGGTCCCCGAGAAGTTCTTCTCGTGTGGGTCGATACGAGGACCTCACCCAAAAGAGATTCATGTGATAGAGTCATCTTCAGACATATTCATGTCATGTATGAGGAACAGTCATGTGAATCCATGACTTTGGGATCCCAATTGAACCTTAGATCACACCTGGTGAGAACCTTATGTTACGATCAATTAAATTTTATCCTTAATCCGTACCTTTGATCCTGTGTGCTAAAGTCAGATTAAGTACATTGCATCCCAGTGCATTCAATCCATTTCATGTGCATTGCATCTGCATTCTACATATCATTTCCCGCGAACCTCATACCACCTTTTGCTTCTAACCAGCTAGCTGATTTTCCGACACTTGCTCAGGATTGGAAATATGTCCCAGATCACTATGGAAGAGCTTCATAAAGGCCAGGAATTTTTGAAGGAGGAGGTCAAGCAACTGAAAACTCAGATGAACTTGATTATGGAGATCCTGCAAACGCTGATGAGGAAAGAAAGTAACGATGCACCAATTGTTGCCGCAAAAATGCTTGATCCTATGGAAGTACTTAAGTCCCCCTCAAGTCAAGAGATGCCTCGTGAGCATGACCTACCACTCGGACCTGTGAAGCGTGCTTATCAATGACCATTACTTAATCCTCAGTCAGGTCCAAGGAATCAACCACAAAGTAAGAATCTATATCCAAATCAGCGTCGAAGCTCCGCCCAACGAGGCCCGAACAGACCAAGGAGGCCAGAGAAACACTTTGACCCAATTTCTATATCGTACAGTCGACTCCTCCCTTTATTGCTCAGTAACTCTTTGGTCCAGCTAAGAGAACTTGGTCCTCCTCCAACACCTCCTCCTCTAGGCTATGATGCAAATGCCAGGTGTGTATTCCATTCTGGAGCGCCTGGACACACGATTGAGGATTGTAAAAGTTTGAAGTACCAAGTACAAGGGTTGATTGAGTCCAGATTGATTTCATTTACGCCTCAAGGCCTTCAAATTAACGTCAACCCTTCATCTGGTCAGGCAGGTTCATCAGTTTCTGGCATGGAAGAAAATTTTGAAAGTGGGCATGGAAAAGGTTATCATAGTGGTCCCGATGAGCAAGAAGGCTAGCCTAACCGCGAGGCAATAAAGAAAAAGCCCAGTACCCAATGTCGGCAACTTTTATATCTTGTCTTTTCTAAGCATTTTGTAATTTATTTCCCGTCATTTGCTACTTGTTTTTTTAAACATTGTATTATTTTGAATGGTAATATTAATGAAGTAATCGTGCTTTTTGAATTAATCATGTCGCACTCGCTCATCTTTTCTTCACTTATATAAAAAACAAACAAAAAAACACATCCATATACATCTCTCATCCACTTATTTTATCAAACCTTTGTTTTAGCAAAAATTGGAGGGAGGATGACGAAGACGAAATACCCATAATTGCAGTTGTATGCTTTCGGATGAAATCCTACTGATGATGTACAGGCATTGTTTCAAATCCCTTAAACACCGGAGATATAAGGAGTTAGTCCCTAGTCAACCACGTTGAGCCTAGAAGTAGGAGTTTCCTTCGGATTTAAACCCTTATGATAAACCTGGGGCATGGGTAGTGTTTAGTTAATCTGATTGCACGTTCAACCGCAAGATGAAATCCTTGGTACGACATTTGTTCTTCAACGAACAATGACTTGGCAGTCACAAGCCTTTCAAAATATATATATTAAAAGAAAAGCCCGCTAAGTTGAACACCTAAAGAGGCAGCTTAGGCAAAAGTTAGGGATCAAAAACAAAGCCAAAAGAGGTCCTCAAACCCTCAGCAAAAACAAAATAAGATTCAGTGGCTACTCAAATCAAAAAGGGTCACTGACATCCATCAAAACCAAATAAGGTGACTGCCACGTCGAACGAACGTTGAACCGTCAGGCTTACACTGTTAAGATAAGCACGTGTGGAATTAGCTGAACATAGGACTGGAGATCATCACGAAGAAAGGGTGGGGACAAATAATACTTTGAGCCTTATATCCTTTGTTTCTATAACCGTGAACCAGACCATGTTACAGCCCTTAAAAAGACCTAATTGAAGCAGGGTTTATTCTGAAAGCATGCTACAGTAAGGTTGCGTAAGCTGACTCCCCACATATTTGCTAATTTTCAGTATTGGTGTCATATTCTTGCTATATTTTTCACACACCAATAAATCAACACTACGTTTGGATTAATGGTCCATTCGTCACACACTTCCACATCATTCCTAATAAAATGATCTTTCAAATTTGCATGAGAATCGCATTAAAATTACCATTTATGAATAAACAATTTGAATTGCAAATCGGCACTTGACATCAAGGAAAGGCTAACAAAGAGTAATCAAAGAGAATTTGACCATTCGTCGGAGTTGATCAGAACCAAGAGCACCTTGTAGTCCTGTGGATCAGGGGCATTGACATCCAATTGCTATGAAGTTAGTTAGTCTAAAGCAAGCCCCCAAGCATCATTTGATTATGGGACGAGTCATTCAAAAGTTGGTGGATCAGAAGAGAATCATCACAAGATTCTACCAACTAGGGGCAGGCCACTCGAAGGTTCTTTGAAGTCCCTCTAATGCTAAATCAGCATAAGTTAAATCGCTTCAACGCTCATCATGGGACAGGCCACTTCAAGAGTACGTCAAAGCCCATCACTCCAAGAGTCGGTTAATTAAGGACTAACCTCTTCATCACGCAAGATTCTGAGGCAGGCCATCTCGAGTTCATCTCATGACGAGCTACCTCCAATCTCTCTTTTAAGGTGAAATTCTCCAGAGACCCTTTCAGACTGGGGCAAGTTGAACTAAAACTGGGGCAATTCCTCTCCGTGTTTCAAAGGAAAATCCTCCAAAGACCCCTTCAGGCTGGGGAAGGTTGAACTGAAACTAGGGCAATTTCTCCCAGTGTTTTCAAGCTTATGAAGTAGGCTCTTTCAAGCTCAAAGCGAGTGTCGAGAAATCATGCTATTAGCCCACCCGACCAAATCACCCTTATCAAATAAAAGCCTTGCTACAAGAGACCCTCATTACATTTCTAGGAAACTTCATATCATTGCATAAATCATCCTCAAGCATTAGCCGCATCGGTTTTCTCATGCATGGTGTCTTGCATATCATCTCATTCCTCGAGCCTTATCTCACAACTTGAATCCAACAGCCTTCTAACCCAAATCACTTCTAAACCAGTTCTCGCCTGGTCACCTTTTTCTTTAGCCTACCCCGTAAAAATCAGTTCTCATATGGTAATTCACCTTCAAAGCCCAACCATACTTGGCACCTCCATCACCCACAAACTTCATATTCTTACATCCCTAACAATTTTTGCATACACACTTCATTTTTACATACGTGCTTAGCCGATCATTCTCAAAGATACAAATTTCCTGTGGACATCCTAGTAGGATCCTTTAAGAGTGCTATCCCTTCACTTACCTTTTGTAAGTCCGTTTTGAGATGTCTTCTCACCTTACCTTTCGTAAAGGATTTCATGGCCTTTCGCATGAAATCTTATCCTTTCGCTTCCCTTTCGTAAGCGTTTTCTCGCTGTCTTTTACATGCGACAAAACTTTGTGTTAGGTATCTTCGATCAATTTGGATGCTTGATGCCTATGTGGCCAAGAACTGAATGGTCGCCATGCTTAAAGAATATCATCTCCGCCGTTGTGCCTGTGAGGTCAAATGATGTTCTGATACCCTTTCCGAGTTCCCTCAGCCTTTGCATGAGAATGGTTATTACCCATTCACTTACCTTTTGTAAGTCCTTCCGTGTCTTTTTCACGAAGTATCTCCTCTCTGCCTTTCGCATAGGAGTCACCTCACCGTTTGTGATGGATTTCATTGCCTTTCGCGTGAAATCTTTTCCCTTCGCTTTCCTTTTGTAAGTGTTTCTTGCTGTCTTTTACACGCGACAAAACTTTATTTTGGGTATCTTCGATCAATTTGGATGCTTGATGCCTATGTGGCCAAGAACTGAATGGTCGCCATACTTAAAGAATGTCATCTCCGCCATTGTGCCTGTGAGGTCAAATGATGTTCTAATACCTATACAAGTTTCCTCTACCTTTTGCAAGAGGATGGTTATTGCCCTCAACTTACCTTTTGTGAGTCTTTTCGTGTCTCTTTCACGAAATATCTCCACCTTGCCTTTCGCAACAGATTCAACTTACCTTTAGTAAGACTTCCCATACCTTTTGTATAGGTCCTTGTCAGCTTACCTTTTGTAAGTATCCTCTCTACCTTTTGTGGAAGGAATTTTTCTCCTAACCTTTTGTTCAGGGGTCTGTTCTGCTTTTTGCAGAAGAAAGTATGATCGTCCTCTCCTAAGGGAGTTTCCTATCTACCTTTTGTAGAAGGAATTATCTCTAAACCTTTTGTTCTGGAGTCCTCTTTACCTTTTGTAAAAGGAATTTTTTTCTCCTAACCATTTGTTCTGGAGTCCTTTCTGCCGTTTCAGAAGGAAATACGATCATATTTTCCCAAGGGAGTCTCCTCTATTTGATGTAGAAGGAGTTACAATGTCTTCAAACCTTTTGTTTTGGAGTCCTCTCTACCTTTTGTAGAAGGAATATCTCTCCTAACCTTTTGTTCAGGAGTCCTCTTTACCTTTGTAGAAGGAAAACATTTTCTCCAAACCTTTTGTTCAGGAGTCCTCCTTGCCTTTTGTAAGGGGAAAACCATTCGTTTATTTTTAGAGTTCTCTCTACCTTTAGTAGAAGGAATATCTCGCAACTTTATTTCCAGAGTTCTCCCTACCATTTGTAGAAGAAATATCCCACTACCTTTTATTCTTGAGTCCTCTCTACCTTTTGTAGATGGAATATCTCCTAACCAGTTATAATTCTCTATTACGAGGCGTCTCTCTGCCTTTTGTAGGAGAAGTTTCAAATTACAGATGTACTATTACCATCCCCTTTCGGGATTCTGCAAGGATTTTTCCCCTTTTAAGACTGGCAAAGCACTCATTGAAGCATGACGTACATTTGCATTTCAAGCATTGCCTCCCTTTTCATCTCGAGCATATCACTGCATCTAGTCAGTCAAAATTCTAGGTATTCTAGTATTTAATCCACTTCTACCTCGAATGTCTGAAAACGGTCGCTATTCATACCCTCAGGTCCAAGAAGATTAAATAGGGGCAACTGTCATACCCCAAATTTTAATCAGGCATATTCCGAGCTTTCGTTCATCAAACTTTGTTCTCGCTTTACATCGTTCGCATAACATTTCATATCATAACATTTTCATCATCTGTGCATCATATCCAATATTCATTTCATCTAACCATCGTGCATACAAATAAGTGTCTTTTTGCTTGTGGTCTAAGCTCAGGTCTTGCAGGTTCGGATCAAATTTCAAGTAAAGTTATCAGGTCAAAGGTGTGTGTAGTGTGTTTACAATAATCGTGGAGTTTGATTGGATGTTGGCCAGACAAATTCGAATTGATTCATCTGTGTCATAGACTGTTCTTAATGCAAGAATATGCTGAATTCAAATACTTAGCATGTTCGAGAAGGTTTAATGTGAGTATTTGTGGATCATCAAGAAGTCTAAAACCATTTCGAGATAGAATGGGATATGGTGAAGTTAATTCAAGATTTTAATGCATTTCTGGCTCTAGATCAAATTATGTTTGGTTCTTTCTCAAGGAATTGAATCAATATACTGAGTCATTTCTTATGAAGAGTGCACGGGTTCTTGTGGATTAATTTTCAAGCACCAAATGGAAAGTGCAAGTTGGAGTCTATGTCTCAACTCAGGATTCAAGTCTCAACTTCACTGCATTTCGAGTCTTACAAGCAAATTTCATGTCTCAGTGCAATTTCAATTACTTAGAGATTCAATACCAATTTCATCCAATTCATTTCTACTTTAATTTTCAATATCCATTTTCATTCCAATACCAATTTCATCCAATTCATTTCTACTTTAATTTTCAATATCCATTTTCATTCCAATACCCATTTCATTATCCAATCCTCTGCAAATTTTATTTTGATTCTATTCCAAGTCAATTCTAAATCTAATTCATTTCCTAATCCATTCCAATTAACCATTTTATCATTTTAATCATCCATATTATCCATTTTATATCCAAATAAACAAACAATTTTCCATCTTTCATCTTTCTAAACCAATTCATACTTTTACAACCATGTTTTTCATAACTACACTTAATCCATTCATAAACTCACAAAAAAGGGGAATATTAATGCTATACAAGTTGCAATCAGACAACCCCTGGAAGACTCCTACATAATATCTAAACCATGGCCCACGTTTGGCATGTTACTGTTGTTATTTTACAACACAAATAAACCAAGTATCTATACAACATATTGCCAAAACTTTGTACCTCTACTACACAAATAACACTCCATGACACATCTGCTACTACCTGCATCATAAATCGTAACAGCAACAACAAGACAATGTCTTCAACATTCCAAAATGCTAATAAAATAAATCCTACTTTACCAATAGAAAAGTCATGCGCAAGCCTTTTACCACAACAAATACTGCACACAAAAACTCTGCTACAAAACATCAACAATAAGCTGCCAGAACCTGGTACAACTTGTAGGTTGAAAGAGACTAAACACCAACACATCACAACAATACCCTGCACTTCAAAAGCCTTCTACTACCATCCTTCAACAAGAAAAGCTCCAAAAAAATCAGCATCATAACCTGCAATAACCAACAAGAGACCAAATGTTTGCAGCCTGTGCTGAAAATAACAGAAACTTCCTTCAACCTTCATAAAAGGCCAAACCGCCGAAACCCTCACAACCTCCACCATCTCCTTTCACCTGCAGAAAAGAAAACAAATCAAAACCTCAAACTCACCCTGTTCTCCTCCATTATTTCGCTACCAAAAACTTCATCTCACACAGCCACCAAACATAAATCGAAGCTCAACCCTCCTTCATCTCTTCCAGCTCAATGAACTTCCCCTCAACCAAATACAAAATCGTCCAAAAAACTCAGAAATCAAAACAGAGGAGATGAGAGGAGAACTGGGAACGAATCGAAAAGAGAAAAACCAAATGAGATTATAAACTTGTTGAAGTAAATTCCATAACCTTTTTTTAAACTTCGATTTGAACCGCCCAACAACCCTTGTCAGCATACTCTCGGGCTTTGTCGACCAGGAAGGGTAAAGTAAATCCGGAAACTCCATTTTTACTGATAACATGACCTACCAAGTCAGAGGCGCTCAAATAAAGAAAGGCACTTTGTTCAGAATCGGAACACCTAAGATGTAAGCAAATTCTTCCAAGGTCGGAACCAGCACATAGTCCGGAAACGTGAAGCATCTCATCGGAGGATCATAAAACTGCAACAGGGTATGAATAGCTTCATGCTCATAAGTCGTAAGCTTACGGAAAAACTTCAGAATTCCACCATACTGCTCTCTGAAAGCAGCAAGAACACCAGGATCAGCCATGGAAATTAGACCAAATAAAGTTCCTAACTCAGGTGTCGAAAACATGTACACAACAATCATCTTTCTGCTAACTTCCATCTCTGCAGAATACCAGTACCAGAATCAAGGGAGAGATGAGAACCTGTAACACACATAAACATGCAAGTTAAATGCAGAATGATTATGCAAATGCACACATGGGATCAAGGTATCCGATGCTCAAGCTCACTGTTGTGCCATTGACTGAATTCAACCAGAGCTCCGCTCTAATCAGAACACTGAGATAACACACTGGACGAACCACTCAGGATCAAAATTCTGCCCTGACAAGAAAACCAGGGTTGGTTGAAGGCTAGGTTTCGTGCAAAAACCCATCCCTCTCACTTGTTGGTTCTAGTCTTGAAAGGTACGACATCCTATGCGGGTTTTCAGTGTCACAAACTTTTGAGAAACAATGATACGTTCACTGTTTCCAGTTTGGCATCATAGTCTAATGAAGCGGCCTCACTTAGCTAACCCCCCAAATGAACGGTCTCCAGAGTCGACAGTTTCTCTAAGTCAATATTCCCTCAACTGCACCAGACGCGCATGGTAGAATATTTCCGAAGAAAAACCTCGTATGAACGTGAATTTCACGCGAGCTATTGTGCAGCCAAACGCCACAAAGCTCCCGCTAATCTCCACTCTAATCCTATGTGTATACTCAAGCCTAGGTCCAACTTATCTCTCGATGGAACAACCTAACCCACAACACAGTCGCAACAAGAATAAAATGCAAATGCAATAATATACAACAAATAATGTACATAAAGCAAAAACTGCACAAAAATAAACACCCAAAGACGTAACAGGCAAGCGCTAGGAGTGACTCGCATAGGGAACCATCACAGTCCCCAGCAGAGTCGCCAGTTGTCGCAATTGCAAAAAACACCCGGCAGAAAACAGAAGAGTCGCTACCTTTCGTTATTTATCCCATAGAGAGGGAAAGGAAACGATCGGAAAAACCTGACGAAAAGGCATCACAACCAAGTCTAGATTCGGGAGTCGGTTACGCAAGGGGAAGGTATTAGCACCCCTCACGTCCGTCGTACTCGACGGGATCCACATTTGTTGTCTATCTAAGGGTGTGTTTAAACTATCTATGCTACGGGCTTGCGGGACAAAAAGAAAAGAAAAAAGAAACTCAGTAGAGCATCGCCGCTTTGTGCCTACGTATTCCCTCGTTCAATGGGAAAGTCAGAGTCAATGTAGTTTGGCTAACTACGGGAGAAAGGGGGGAAGGTTGCTCGCCAAGACATCGCGTCTTGTGCCTACGTACTTTCATCTGGTATCAAAGATCAGAGCGAACGTAGTTCGGGCGGACACGAAACCACAAGTTGATTAAGTGTTTTAACCGAGTAAAGTTAAACATCCGTTCCAGCAGTTAGGGACGAAGCCTGTTTGTGGTAGAACCGAAGCTTAGTGACACTCTTTTTTAAAAAAGGTTTTCCTATTAATCCCGAAGGAAAAAGGTATGAAGTTTGATGTTGTGTTTTTTAGTGAAGTGAATTAATTCGGTTTGTGATTCACGTTGCACTAAAGACTATAACATGGAGGCGAATGTGTCGTGTATCGCCCCTAAACGGGGCGTACACTAACACTCTAGATAAGGGATAGGAGACCCCTCACTCATAATTCCCCATGTAGCTTAAGGCTCGTAGCGCGCAACGTTCATCGCATTTATTAGGTGAATTAGGATTGTTTTGAGATGACAAGAGAGACGCACGGAAGGTCTAAGGGAAACTCGACCCTAAGTTGTCATGCAAAGTGGTCCTAAAGTTTGGATGAAAAGGGATACTCTCCTACTCCCATCCTAAACGGAGGGACTAGGAATCCTATGGAGATCATGGCAAAAAGCACAAGAAGAACAAAGAAAGGATCAATCACAATTAGAAAAATGCAAACATGAAAATACACATTTAGAATGGTGGGAGGGAGGAAAAAATGTGTGGGGCAGCAGCCGCCACAAGCGCGTCTTGTCCTCAACAGCGATGCAAAATGATGCAAACATGGGAAGAAAAACAAGAAATGAAAGCAAATAAACATGCAAATAAATGCTCACTTCGAACCACATACACAAGCATGCAACCAAGTGGAAAATGAACACACATGCCAACAAAATCATGATTAACCAACCACAAACAGTGACAAATATCCAAAATATTTCAATCCTAATGTATCAAACTGATCTATGATGATTCGAATCGAAACGGTATGCAAGCAAGCAAGCAAACCAACAAATATGACATTCTGGCACAATGTTAATCGGTTAACCCTGGGGTTAATCGGTTAACACCTTAAAAAGTTTGGAAAATCTGGAAAATTTTGAACAAGTTAAACGGTTAACCATATGCGTTAACCGATTAACACTATTAACGTTTGAAAAAATTTGAAAGTTTGAAATGGTTAACCGGTTAACCATATAGGTTAACCGATTAACACTGCACCAGAAGCTAAAAACAGCAACAAAAAATCACTTCCAGCACAAAAACAGCTTATCCAAGGTTCCCAAAGATCAACGTATCAATTAAGCACGAAATTAACAACAGAAAATAGAGATCCAACAGCATGGATACACAATTACACAGCAACATCCTAATTCGAACGGATCGAAATCAACCAAAATTCAATCGAATGTGAAGATTAACATGATAAGCTCGAAAATTAAATCGGATCGAGAATTCTAACCTTTGAAGCAGATATTTGCTTCGGTAAGTGTTGATCAACTGAATTTGAGCAGAGCCAAACAAGATTATCCAGAAAACTTGAAGATCCACAATAATTCTTGCAAGAGGAATGAAGATCAAACACATTTAAGCCAAATTACTCCAAATAACCACTTCCAACTCAAGCTCCAAAATCAGATCTCAATTTGCACAAAAATTGATTATGAAAATTGATCTAATGATGATGGTAAATGGAGGTTTATGCTCAAGAATCCATTGATTTCAATGAAAAATAAATGAATCCCAATGATGAAGAGCTTTGAGTGAGGGTTTTGGAAATGGAGAAGTTGAGAGAATTGAGAGTGACTTGGAGTGAATTCTGAATAAATGAATCGAATTATGAAAATTGGATGGTTTGGTTTGGAGTAAATCACTTAAGTACTCTCTTGGTATGGATCCAAAGCTAGGTTGGGGAATTTGGATTGGAAATCAAGGTTTGGAATGTGGCATGGGATTTTGGAGGGAAATCTGAAATTTAAAGATGTTCTAGATCTTTCCCAAGTGAAAATTTGAATTCTAACGTGATCAAAATTGGACCCCAAGTGCAATTGGCTTGAAAAATCACGTACAGGGCAAAATCAGTTATGGTTAACCGGTTTACCATATAGGTTAATCGGTTAACACCTCTGAAACTTTGAATCTGGGCTAATTTTCCTTTGGTTAACCGATTAACCATATAGGTTAACCGATTAACACCTTCAAAAGTTTGAATTTAGGGCCTTTTGGAGGGAAATCTGTCCATTTGCCCTGTCTCAACGGTTTGGAGCTCTGTTTAGCGTCTGAACCTCATTTCTGAACATTATCACTGTGAAAATGCTTGAAATGAGCCTGAGTGCTGCTTTCTGAATTGTTGTTCTCCTGCAAAAATAAAATAAAATCGGCCGCCTGACCGCTGGGCAAAATAAATGCCCGAGCCTTTGATGCTCGTTGTTTGTTGTTTAGTCTTTTGTGCCGAAATGAACTTGAGCTACAAGAATACCTCGACCCCATGCCTCGAGAAAAAATGCTATGATATGAAAAAAAATGAAAAAGGCAAAGAACCAAAAGCCAGTAACGGTTAAAACGAAAGGAAAATTTTGGGGTGCTATAATAGGGAACCATCGTAGTCCCCAACTGTCTCAACTGCGAAAATTTCCCAGCGAAAAACAGAAGAGTCGTCAGCTTTCATTATTTATCCCAAAGAAAGGGAAAGGAAACGATCGTAAAAGCCTAACGAAAAAGGGAAAGACAAGGTCATCGCAACCAAGTCCTTGATTCGGGAGTCGATTACCCAAGGGGAAGGTATTAGCACCTCTCACGTCCGTCTTACTCGACGGGATCAACGCTTGTTGTCTATTTAAGGGTGTGTTTAATCTATCTACGCTAAAGGCTCACAGGACAAAAAGAAAAGAAAAGAGACTCGGTAGAGCATCGTCGCTCTGTGTCTACGTATTCCCTCGTGCAATGGGAAAGTCAGAGTCAACGTAGTTCGGCTAACTACGGGTGAAAGGTGGGGAAGGTTGCTCACCAAGACATCTCTGTCTTGTGCCTACATATCCTCATCTAGTATGAGAAATCAGAGAAACCGTAGTTCGGGCTGACACAAAACCACAAGTTGATTAAGTGTTTTAACCGAGTCGGGTTAAACCTCCATTCCAGCAGTTAGGGACGATGCCTCTTTGCGGTAGAACCGAAGCTTAACTAAACTCTTTTTACGAAAAAGGTTTCTGATTAATCCCGAAGGAAAAAGTTTGATGTTTTGTTTTGTGTTTTTTAGTGAAGTGAATTAATTCGGTTTGTGATTCACGTTGCACTAAAGACTATGACATAGGAGTGAATGCTTCGCGTATAGCCCCCAAACGGGACGTACACTAAACACTCTAGACAAGCGAGAGGAGACCCCTCATTCATCATTCCCCATGTAGCTTAAGGCTCGTAGCGCACAACGTTCATCGTATTTATTAGATGAGTTAGGATTGTTTTTAGATGAGAAGAAAGAAGCGCGACCTCTAAGGGAAACATGGTCCTAATGTTGTCATGTAAAATGGACCTAAAGTTTGGATTAAAGAGGCAAAACATCTACCCTAATGTTAGCATGCTTGGATTGAACACCTAATGTCTCTCCTACTCCCATCCTAAACGGAGGGACTAGGAACCTTATGGGGATCATGGCAAAAAGCACAAGAAAGCACCAGATAAATTCAATCACAAGTAAGATATGCAAAGAGGAAGGAAAATAGTGTGGGGCAGCAACCGTCACAAGCGCGTCTCGACCTCTTGGAAGTAAGCAAAGAATGCGATGCAAAAGAGGAATGCAAGAAGGTAAGCAAAAATGGAAATGAAAGCACAAAAGAGAGTGGATGAGACAAAACGGGAGAAGTGAACTTCTACAACCATCGGCTATCAATCATCGGAGACAAGTGGGAGGAAAAGAAGTGTGGGGCAGCAGCTGCCAGAAACACATCTCAACCCCTCGACTCTAACACTCAAGCGAAAGATAAACATCACGTTGAATGACATATACGAGAGTATGCATTCAAGTGGAAAACAAGCACGCGTGTTGAAGAAATATCGATTAAACAATCAAGAATAGCGACAAAATGTCCAAAGCATTTAACTCCTGGTGCATCATATTGATCTACGATGATCCGATGTGAAACAATACTCAAACAAACAACAAAAATAGCAAAACAGACCTACTGGCACAGTGTTAATTGATTAACACCAGGGGTTAATCGATTAACCACTGTTAACGTTTGAAAAAATTGAATATTTGAACTGGTTAATCGGTTAACACCAGGCATTAACCGATTAACACCTTGAAAACTTTGAAAATTTTGAATATTTGAAATGGTTAATCGGTTAACCAAATGTGTTAACCGATTAATACTGTGCCAACAGCAGAAAACCAACAACAGAGCAGTATGTTTAGCAAATAAGCACTTATCCGATCAACCAGATGATCGCATTATCAGTTAATCACGAAATTAAACCAGCAAACCATGATAACAACAAGATGTAAACACATCTAAACAGCACCATCAACATTCACATCAACCACAATTCAAATGAATATGAAAAATCAACATGAATATGCAAATAAGCTCAAAACAAATGCTATGGATCTAGAATTCCAATCTTTGAAGCAGAGAATTGCTTCGGTTAATGTTGATTCAACTGTAATTGAACAGATCCAATGCTAGAAGTCATGAATACTTCAAGATCCACACCAATTCTTGTAGTAGCAATGAAGATCCTTCAAGATTAAGACAAATTAAGCCAAATAATCACTTCCAAAATCTCTTCCAAATTCAGATCCGATTTTGCACGAAAATTGGATGAAGAAATCAATTCAATGAAGATGATGGCTTGAGGTTTTAGCTCAAGAATTCATTGATTCTAAGGAAGAATCAAAGAATTCAATGGAAAAGAGATTTGGTGAAGGTTTTGGAAGATGGAAAATTGAGAGAAAATTGAGAGAGATTAAGATCAATTCTGAAAATGGAAATGAAATTATGAGGCTTAGATGTGTGTGGTTTGGAGTGGATCACTTAAATATCACTTATGCTTGGATCCAAATGAAAGGTTTGGAAGATGGTTTGGGAAATTTGGAATGGAGTGAGGAATGGGAGTTTGGAGGGAAAATGAAATTAATCAAATTCTGAAATAATTCTAGATCCTTCCCAAGTGTAAAAATTGAAATTCAAGTGATCAAAATTGGACCTCAAAGTGGTTTGCATTGAAAATTTACCTGCAGAGGCAAAATCTACACTAGTTAATCGATTAACGATATAGGTTAATCAGTTAACACCCTCAAAACTTCATATTTGACTTGATTTTGACTTGGTTAATCGATTAACCATATTGGATAATCAGTTAACACCTTCAAAATTTGAATGTTGACGCCTTTTGGAGGGAAATCTGCATAGTTGCCATGTTTCAATTGTTTGGAGCTCTGTTAAGCTTCCGAATCTCGTTCTTGAATATTGCAACTGTAAGAATGCTTGATATGAGCCTGAATGCTGCTTCTTGAAGTTATCCTACAAAATAAAATAAAATCGGCCGCTCGGGCGCTGGGCAAAATAAAGGTCGGAGCCTCTGATGCTCGTTGTTCAGTCTTTCAGTCCTTTGCGATAAATTGAACCTGAGCCCATGAATGCCTTGATCCCATGCCTCGAGAACGAATGCTATGATATGCGAAAATGAAAAATGCAAAGAAATAAAAGCCAGTTAAGGTTAAAACGAAAGGGCAAAATTTGGGGTGCTACAAACTCCTCCTTTCTCAACAAATGTGCCTAGCTTCATTGAAGAGAATGAAGAAGATGATGTGCATGCTATTCGCACAAATCATGAAGAAGGGATATAGTAGAACTAGTAAGGTTTTTTTATAAGTTAATTTGACATTACTTTGATTTCTAATTGTTTTTATTTTATGCTTGATTTGATTTCTAATTATTTTTATTTTGTGTAAACAGTTACATGGCTGATTCAACCGACAACCCTTCTTCATCTAGTAACCCTAGTAAAAGAAGAGTTAGAGGTCCCACTATGATGGCACAAATTGACAAAGTTCATCAAACAGGTGAAAGGATAAAGGCCGAGTTTGATCCAAGAACTTATGAATGTATCGGTGTTGGTAAAAATGCTTCTACTTTTAAGAGTTATGTAGTATCTCTTGCTCGGAAGAGATGTAGTATTTTAGTAGATGAGTGGAAAGACATACGTAAAGATACAAAATATGTTATTTGGGTTGATGTTCAGGTATTTTAAATTCAAAGCTTTATTATATTTTATAATCACATACTAACAACATATATCATATACTAACAACAAATTCTTTATGTATATGTGTAGCCTCATTTCACTATTCCAGAATATGATGATCCAAAGAAGGACCCGTTGAAGGATGAATGGATTAAATATGCAGGAGAGCGATGGAGGGGTTTTAACACACAGCTCACAAAAGAATATATTAGAAATTCCAAAGAAGGTCGCACTCCTGTACATGTCAATTATAATTATATTAAAGAAGAAACATGGAAAGAGTTTCTGAAGTCTCGAGATACCCCTTAATTTAAGGTTAGTAAGAACTATATTAATTTTTTGATGCATAAATTTTTTATTATGTTTAGTGATTAATAACTTTTTGAGTTTATAATAGGAAAAAAGTCAAAAGGGTATGGAAAGTGTGGCTAGAAATGTATACCCACACGTATTATCTCGTGGAGGGTATCACTTGCTTGAGGAAAAAATGAAAAATGAAAGGAAATCATTGAGAGACGGTTCTACAGTAGATGATAATGGTAGTCCATCTCCACCGTCACGCCATGAAATATGGAAGAGAGCACGAAAAAAGAAAGGGGGAGAATACACATCACATTCTACACAAGTTAATGTTGAGAAAATTTTAAGTAAAATTTAGAAAATACTTTAAGTATCATTATAGTTGTGATTGATAAAAACTATTGAAATTTGTTTTGTTTTTTGAATTTTGTAGGATTCTCTAGTTGAGGAAGCTGGAAAGGGTGTCTTTGTTCCGGATGGACCTAACGAGATCTTAACAGTACCCATTGGAACATCTGAGCAAGGCGGTCGTGTTTGTGGTGTTGGAAAACACCATAAAAGTAGCACTTTTTTTGGAAGGTCGTCTTCACGTCGACGACAACATATGGATGTAAAAGAACAACTAGCACAATTTTCTTTGGAATTGGAAGCAAAACATAGAGCTGATTTTCAGCAAAAGTTGGTTGAAGAGCGTAAGGTGTTGCAACAATCTTTTATGGAGACAATTAGATCTATGGGTATCTCGCAAAGCACAGAAAATAAAAAAATACATTGAACAAATGGAGGTTGTTGAGGGAAGCAGAAAAGGAAGTTGTTCAACTGCAAAAGAAAGCACATAAGAAGTGGAAGACGATGTTCAGAGATTGTTACTCATGGTTCTGAAAATGGGTGACACACACTTGGAAATAAAATTAAGTCATTGTGCGAGTGTCACTAATTTTTATATGTCAGTTAAGTGTATCAGAGAGTTGTTGGTGGGTTTTCATTGGCTTGACGTGTCTATTCTGCAAGTTTGGTCCACGTAAGTACATTTTCTTTTTTTAATTATTACTGTTAATACCTATTAATATTTTATATCTCTCATCACTTTAATTCTAATGTTTATTTTAAAATTATTCAGGTATATTCATCGTGTATGTATTCATAAATCCACATTAGAAGTATATGGATTTATGGACCTTGTTAGGTGTGTGCATTCTGATAATGTGCAAAAAGAGAGTGTGTCACTTACTACCATTTATTCATGGGTAAGTTTGTATGAAAGTGTGTTTTCTATTTTTTATTTTTGATAACATATATATTTTATGTGACTTTTGTGTTTTCATGCACACGTACAGAGGCCATTGGCAATTAATAGTCATTTGTTCAAGAGACAATATTGTGGTCGTCTTTTGTTCACTTCTCCGGGAACTTAATCCAACCATGAAGAAAATTGTTACAATGTAAGTTTATATTTTATCTGACTTTTGTTATAATATATGCTATATTCCATATACATAAAATTTTACAAAAGTAATTTAATGTTTTATGTTGCTCTATATGGTTTTTTTCCTGAATTAGTGCTTTCGAGGTTTATCAAATGGCAATAGAAAAAAGGCTACATAGCTCCAATCCAAAGTAAGTGTGATGTAAATTATAATTATATATTTAATTTTATCATAAGTATTCACTAATTGTGTCATTCATTTTAGACAAGGCTACAACATAACTCTATTGATTGTGGGTACTATGTTATGAAAAATATGTTGGATATTGTAACACCCCACTCTACCCCGTACGCGTATTGTAAAACATATACAAAAATATTACACAAAAGTAAATCAGAGTTCTCAAAGCAAGTAGGATGTCACACTAAGTCACTTCATTCTTCAGAAATAAACCAATGTTATCTAGCTTTTAATTAAACAGCGGAATAAAGTCAATTGTTTAAACATAACCTCCACCACGAGGTGATCATACATCTTTAATCCAACAAATAAAAGATACCTAACAATAAATCAAGACATAAGCAAAATATAATGTAATCCCGTCATCCCCTGTTACGTATCGGAGCGACTCCTAGGACTCGATCAAATAGCAACATACTCTAAGCACTACTCAGGTACCTGGTCATTTGCACTCCCCAAGAAGCACAGACGCAACAAACAGAAAGGGGTGAGAACTACATTCAATAAATAAGTGGTGAAATACACATGCTAAGGAGTAGTTACACACCATACATACAATCTTACACATACAACGCACATACACGTGCCACCATAATCACTCGGCATCAATAGCCCATATTCAAATACAAATATGCAATGTGACTCACTGACTCGACACAATGCATGTGATACCAACACAAATACATACGGTTCACCCTAGAACCCGATTCCTGTCGGAATCCGGATAAGTCGTATACATTCCTCTGAACTACAACTTATCTCCACCACGACTTCCACATGATGTCCGGATGAACTAGGCACCCATCATGGATTCCCGCCTAGCCATCTCCACAAGACACATGACATGAAATGCATGACAACACAATTATGCAAATATAATAATAATTTAAAGTATAATTCACGATCATCAATTATCCACACGAGCCATCCGCTCACCGTAATCTTCTCGGGAATTACCATCATCACACCAGATCGTCCTCACTAGACAGTCCTGGCCCACACATATCAATCACACCCGTAAGGGAAATACATAAATCTCCATATTCTCTCTAATTAAATTCATTACTAATCTTCCTTAGGTTCATTTTAGTCATATTAATCCTACCGATTCAACAGAATTGTGTTCCAAGCGAAATCTGGGCAGAATTCACAAAAGTGGGAAAACGTCATCCCAGACCTGCCCATACATGTAACACCCTTCCCCATACGCGTATTTCCCTGCTGGCATACATGTATAGATACTCTCTTACACGTAATGGAAGAGGCTGACACCTCTCCAAATTCCCTTATGCAACCCCTTATGCATATGACTACCCTTCATACGCGTACTGACCAAGCCAATATGCGTATGGTACGTGTAACACCAGAGGTCCATGCTGGCCTTGGGGACAGGGCACGTCTGCTACACGTACAACCCTTGGGAAGTCCCTCATACGCGTATTGACACCCCCAATACACGTATGACCACCAGATCTATCAAAAAACTCAGATCTCGACATTCCCATGAGTTTCCTCTCAAAATCCCTCATCCTACCTTCCCATTCCTCCTAAAACTCAGATTTTGATCGATTCCAATGAATCCTATCTTCTATTCTTTCAAAATTCTATTTGTTAGATCTCATTTCGATTACTAATAAACCCTTAATTCTCAAATCTAACATCTATCATAATTTCACCACAGTGTTCATAACTTTTCACACGAATTTTGGATCACTTCTAGATTCTTTCACCCAACACCAGACCAGAATATTCAACAATGACAACAATTACATGGAAAATCATACTGTCGCTACCTCGAAAATAAGGTGCCGGAAAAATAGAAGAGTCGCTACCTTTCGTTATTTATCCCACAAAAAGGGAAAGGAAACGATCGGAAAAAACTTGACGAAAAGGTATAAGACAAGGTCATCGCAACCATGTTTGGGTTCGGGAGCCGGTTACGCAAGAGAAAGGTATTAGCACCCCTCACGTCCATCGTACTCGATGGTATCCACGCTTGTTGTGTTTATCTGACGGGTTGATCATATATATCTACGCTAAAAGGTTGGTCTGAAAAGAAAAGGAAATGACTCGGCAGAACACAACAGTTATATGCCTACGTATTCCCGTCTGGAACGAGAAATCAGAGTCAATGTAGTTCGCCTAACTACGGGTGAAAAGGGGGGTAGGTTGCTCGCCGAGATATCGCATCTCGTGCCTACGTACTTTCACACAGCGTGAAAGATCATGTAAACCTAGTTCGGGCTAACAAGCCCACAGGTTTGGTTCAAAATGTTACCCGAGTAGGGTTAACAAACGGTTCCAGCAGTTGGTGTATGCAGCTCCCTCGTTGGAGACTTAGGCGTTTACCGTTTGCGGTAGAACCGGGAGTTAACGAAACTCTCCTTATGAAAATGGCTTCCAAGGATTAAAGGTCCCAAAGGACAAAAAGAAGTTTGATCTTTGTTTTCTGTCTTTTAAAGAAGAAGTGTTTTGAGTTTTGTTTGTAACTCATGTCGCACTAATGACTTGGACTTAAGAGTGAATGCGTCGCAAGTCAGCCAAAGGGTACCATGCTAAACACCCAAGCTGTTGAAAAGAAACTCTCCAACAACCCTTTCTCAAGTGCTTAAGACTCGTAGCGTACAACAGGCGTTAATCTTTATTAAGTATTTTAAAGATGTTTGCAGATGAGAAGAGAAAGGAAGCACTAAAGGGGAACTGATCCAATCCTTAAGTTGTCATGAAAAGTTGATCCTAAGATTGAGGTTAGGAGGGAGCTAAATAATGTTATCATGCATGGTTAGAACCCTAATGTCTGTCATAACTTCTCTTGAACAAGAGAAGTCAGAGTTCTTAGAGGAACATGGAAAAGGAAATCAACAGCAACAGAAATAAACTGTAAAGAAATAACTGTAAGTAAAATGCATGCAATGCAGCAATACAAGCAGAAGGAGACAAACTCGACTTCTAGAGAAAACAAGCAAAAGCACCACAAAACACAGGCAAGAGAGATAAACTCAACCTTCAACCAATCAAGCAAAGCCAAACAGTAACAGACAAGAAGAGGGAGACAGACTCAACCTCTCATGCAAACAAGCAAGGGGAGGCAAGCTCACCCTTTCAATTCACTTAGGCCTAAATCAACTACATGAGAGCCTATTCTAATGAAACACACCAAATAAACAGTCACACAAACACAGTCAATCAGCAAACACAACAAACAAAACAGCAAACCAGCAGCTCTACAGCAAAGCAATCTTCTAGCAGTAAAGCAGCCCAACAGTCTGTAGTTGTCTTCATGTACAATTTATCCATCAAGAGAAAAGGGAATAAGGCCTTCAGGTTCAAGCTTCAACTTGCTCCATCAAGAGATGATAAAAAACAGAAAGATTATTGCAGGATGAGGGGAAGCATGATGGAAACCAAGGGAATCCATCATGGCACTCAACCACTAATCTAAGATTGGCATCCTCAAACGTTTTACCTTTTGTGGTATGCAACACATCCTTCCAAAGGAGGGATGAGGCTTCCACAAAGGAACCTTGCATCATAGGATGTGAATGGAATGCACACAAAGCAAACCACATATGTGAAAGGAAAGATCACCTCCTAAAGGCACTAAAAAGCTAATTCTACAAGCTCTAAAAGAAAACCTCTAAAAGGGAACTAAAGCACCAAATCAAACCCTATGATTAAGTCTACAGAAGCATCAACATGCCTACTGAACCATCAAAAGAGATTTGGAAACTTACCATGAACTAATGGCCACCATTGAAGTTCAACTAGGGAAGTACTATGTGAGAATCACCCTAAAAACAACCTAAGTATTAAATCTATCTAAAATACTAAATCCACTTCTAAAAATCTAGGAATTTTTCTAAGGGATCCTACATGCGTTGGGAACCTAGGGTAAAAGGATCAGAACCTAAATCAATGCTAAAGGTCACCTAAGAAATTCTAAACCAAGAGGTACCAAAAGAAGGTCCACAAGGGGAAGCCTCTAAAAACTTACTCCAAAACAGAACATAGATTTGTCTAAAAATTCGGATGAAAATCCTACAACCTCATCAAGGAGTCTACTAATAGCCATCAAAATATCAAATCCTAATTTTATACCAAAAAAGCATACGAAAATCAGAAAGAAACAAGCTCAAAATGTCAAATTAAAAGAATTAAAGAAAAATGAAAAAATAGCAAATAAATTGGAAATTGCACAAAAATAAAATCCAAGGGCATCAAAAAATCAGAAATTAAATCAGAAGCATTCTCATATTTTTTCAACATTTTTCTGATCATTATTCAATTTATTATGAATTAAAGAAAATAAAAGCAATTAAATAAATCAAAAATGAATTAACAAAATAAAAAAAACCAGGAAATAACTACAGCCACCAGATCTGTGGACTGGTCTACGCATCTGATGGCTCAGCGCATGCCAGCGCATTAATGGAACGGCTGCATTTTGGCTTGGTCAGGGGTCAAAGTCTCAGGATGAGTCTCGTGCGTTAGATCACATGACTTGGTCAATCACAAAACCTAGATCTAATGGCTCACAGTCTTCGTCTTCATTCAAACCTGCAACTGGGAGGGAATTGTACGCGGTGGCCAGAGAAGACCTCCGATCATCTTCTCTGGCGAGGCTCTACAGTGAAAAACCTCAAATCTCAACTAAACTGAAAGAAACTTGTACCATTCTTCTTGTTTTTTCCTCCTGATCATGAATATCCACTCCATTCTCACTAATTCGCCATGAAAACCCAAACACGAGCATGAACAGAAAATTCACCAAAACATTGATCATCACCAAACTCCATTCTCACTGTTTGGATGGTTTACAGGCCCAAAGAAAGCCCAAACTGAGATATCCAATTTCCAACTTTCCTCCAAAATTGCAACCATGAAAGTCACGAATTCCCTCTTTCTCATCCTCAAAAATGCTTCATACACATTGCACATGACTTATTGAACATGAATGGACCAGATGGAGTCCTTAATTTCTTCCAATGGTGGAGCTTGGATATGTAACTTCACCATGAAGTAACAAAGAGAAAAACCATGAAACATGTCTCAAATTGAAATTATTTTAATGGAATTGTGCTCAAACTATTATTTCCAATCAAAATATGCATTCATTTGGCCTTGTTTGCACACTTGTGAATTATTTTGGATTTTTCCTTCATTAATCCTTTAAAAATGCCTTTTGTTAAATTCCTTCAAACCAACTCTTTCTCTAAGCCAAATCAATGCCTCATGGATACATGGTTGACCTTAAAATCCCATTTTGAACAAGTTTTGTGTTGGACAAAACTTCATTTGGAGTGTGCAAGATAGGGAAAATGACCTATAAAGCAAAATGACCTATAATCTCACTTTCCCAAAATACCCCTGACATGTAAACCTCATAACTTGAGTTCTACAAATCAGATGAAATACTTCTAATACAATTTGGAAAGACAAGACCAAGACCTACAACTTTCTTGTGGGCAAAAAGTTTAGGAGAAACATCCTTCTAGGTCAAAAGTGCCTTGGAAGTTGGTGAACTTTCATAGATAAAATTCACATTCATCTGATGACCTGTAACTTGTCTGGATCATAACTTGAGTTCTACAAATTCAATCAAGGACTTATAGTACTAAAATTAAAGCTAAGAATATGCTCTACAAGTTCCATGTTGGTCAAAAGATGAGATGAAAACTTGTATCTTGAGATAAGTGGTCTTGAAGCCAAGCACTAAATAGGGGATTTTACCCTGAGAACCCTAATTTAGCAACTCCTCACACTTTGAATTCTTCTTGGATTGATCTTGGAATATCACCTAATGTATCTCAAAACAACATCCCCTGATCACAAAGACTTAGAAATGAGTCTTAATCTTCTTAAGTTGCACAGTTGACTCAAGGTTGACTAGATGAAAACCCTAATTGCAACACCCTCAACTGTGGCTTTTCCCTCTTAGCATAATGACTTGACTGAGCTCTACCATGACCCTAAAGGCCCTTCATGAGCTCTATCCACATATCCTATCCATGATCCAGGCTTCCCAACCCACTGATGGTCTTCAATGGGCCCCAAGTTAGGAGATGAACCACATACCAGCATCCAAACTTCTCAAGAACACAACCCACTTTCTGATGCCTTTGGTGACCTCTCAAGCTTAAATAAGACCTCTAGATAGGCTCCTCTTGATATAAACCATACTTGATCCCCTGCTAAATGAATAATGCTATGCTATGCAAATGCTAGACCAATGATATGCTAATGCAATGAAACAAAAGCCAAGTAAGAAAGGTTAGGCAAATTTTGGGTGCAACAACTGCCCCTATTCAAGCGACTTGGACCTGACTGGATGAAAAGCGAACGAATTTCAGACAATTGAGGTAAAAGACAGTTGAATACCAAAGAACCCAGAAATTTGTCAACCAAAGAAATAAACTGCACAAACTGCTTGGGGAACAAAATCTAGACAATTGAATCTGGTTGTCACGGCGACAACTGATCAATCATCTGATATAAAACCTGATTTCAACATCAACCACTTGTGTGACACCACAGGCATTGAATCCACATATTAGATCAACAACAATCTATCGTCAAATATACGCTACAATAAGCGGGCACCGAGCCACAAGACCATATCAAAATATTATCCTTGACCTTCCACTTCCGAAGAAACGAGCAAAGCACTACGTAAAGCGCGTCATCCATGTACTATCCTGAATCTTCCATTTCCGAAGAAACGAGCATCACACTAAGTAAAGCGTGAGTTTGACATCTTTTTTCAAAGAAACAGGTGAAGCACTAAATAAAAGTGTTAATCTGGCATCCAAAGACTTGAACGAACAACTCCACGAGACCAACTCCGTCAACACGGGTAACATCTCCGTCAACACGGGTAACATCTCCATCAACACGGGTAACACCTCCGTCAACACGGGTAAAACTCCGTCAACACGGGTAACATCTTCGTCAACACGGGTAACCAGTCCGTCAACACGGGTAACAACTCCGTCAACACGGGTAACATCTCCATCAACACGGGTAACACCTTCGTCAACACGGGTAACAACTCCATCAACACGGGTAACATCTTCGTCAACACGGGTAACCAGTCCGTCAACACGGGTAACAACTCCGTCAACACGGGTAACATATCCGTCAACACGGGTAACCACTCCATCAACACGGGTAACAACTCCGTCAACTCCATTAACACGGGTAACATCTCCGTCAACACGGGTAACATCTTCGTCAACATGGGTAACCAGTCCATCAACACGGGTAACAACTCCGTCAACACGGGTAACATCTCCGTCAACACGGGTAACACCTCCGTCAACACGGGTAACATCTCCGTCAACACGGGTAACACCTCCGTCAACACGGGTAACAACTTCGTCAACACGGCTAACATCTTCATCAACACGGGTAACCAGTCCGTCAACACGGGTAACAACTCCGTCAACACGGGTAACATCTCCGTCAACACGAGAACCACTCCATCAAAACGGGTAACAACTCCGTTAACTCCGTCAACACGGGTAACATCTCCGTCAACACGGGTAATATCTCCGTCAACACGGGTAACATCTCCGTCAACACGGGTAATATCTCCGTCAACACGGGTAACATCTCCGTCAACACGGGTAATAACTCCAAAGGTTTAATTCATGAGATTTTTTAACGCTGACGTAACAGCAATCCGAGGAAAACTCTACTAGGGAAATTCTGACGTCAACTGCCAGACACTTACTTTGATAACAAGTAACGACTCCAAAGGTCTAATCCTTGAAATCTTTTAATGCTGACGTAACAGCAATCTGAGGAAAACTTCGCTGGGGAAGAAGAGAAACTCCATCAAGCAACTCTGATGAGGGCACACATGATCGAACGAATGTTATCAATACCTATCTCATGTCAAGAATTTGAATATCCACAAGCCATCCTGAACAAGAATTCCAATCACCTGCAGGGAAAAACACCTGAAAACAAAGAGGTAACCAACCTGGCTTATGTTTCAGAATGCATACGTTTGAAAAATGGCGTAATGCTCCATACGGAATGGAAATGCTACGCGTTTGGGTAGATGCTATGCGCGATGCAAATGCAAAGAGGCGCTCCAGCAAAATAAATGCTGGAGAAACGAAACCAAACTTCCACTGGGGGGAAGAAACAATCCTGCTGGGGCTAGCCCAAAATATCTGGAGTTATGAACTCTGCAGAGGATGATCAACCTATTGGAGGAAAGACAACCTGCTAGAGAACCGAAAGGACAGTCCTGCGCGGGGATGATCCGCTTAGACCACTAACAACTTGGTTGTACTCTGTGGGGTCTTCAACTGGGGATTGAATATGCGCGTAACCCACTGCTGGGAATGCACATCACTACCTGACTGCTTGCTAGCTCGCATCCAACTCTTCTGGGGATAAAAATGTGACTTCCATCTGCTGGGAAGGAATAAGTTTCACATAGAGCCTGCTCCTACGTTAAGGGACTCTAGCTGGGGACACACGATCCCTTAGTTGTTTGCTTCAGAGGTAATGACCCTGCAAAATATGAACGAAACAAGACATCCTACACAAAAGGAGTTATCTTGGTCATTATCCGCGACAATTGTTCAGTTAATTCAAAGTTTTAACAATCATTGGCCGAGGCCTGCAAGTTTATGCACGTGCAAGTTTATCAAAACATCGGCGTTTTTCACAAACAAAACAGTAAAAGTTAAAACAAGAGACAAACATCAAGTACTGAATAGTATGCGTTTATTGATAACGGGCCTGTAAATAGGAAAAGTTTTTTACAGTGGATGCAACTCCTGAAAAGAGGAAGTTACAAAAACAAATACAAATATGTACCTAGGTACAAAGAAATTTGTATACATGTCGGAAACGTGGTGCAGACAAACACCATGAGTTGATCCTCCTATGACTCGCCTGACTCCGACGCTTTCCCGATGCTCTGTCCCCGAAAGAGATTGACTTGGAGAATCGACCCTCAGGTACTCCCAAACCATTGAGTGATGTAGTATCAAACTCGGACCGCAGTTATTTGCTTTTTTAATCCCTAACTTTTGCCTGAATCGCCCTTTCGGGTTTTCAATTCACCGGGATACCCTTTTTTGCCGAAGTCGCCTGTTCAGGTTTTCGACTTCGCGGGTGAACATCTTTTCAATTTTTATCCCTAATTTTTTCCCGAACCTTTTTCTCTTTTTTCTTGGTTCACCGGGATGCCCCATTTTTTCCTGGACTTTCTTTTTTTGTCCAGCGGGTCTCTTTAAGCAAAGTATTTTTTAACTGCGTCCGAGTTCACAGGAGATGTAAAATCCTCGCCATCCATGATAGATAACAATAAGGCTCCTCTAGAGAAGACCTTTCGAACGACATATGGACCTTTATAGTTGGGATTCCATTTGCCCCTTTGATCTGATTGTGGTGGGAGAATTTTCTTCTGTACAAGATCGCCGGTCTGAAAGCTTCAAGGGCGCACCTTCTTGTCGAAAGCTTTCTTCATCCGGCTCTGATATAACCGACCATATGTGATAGATGTAAATCTCTTCTCATCCATCAAGATGAGCTGATTCAGTCTATTCTTTATCCACTCTGCCTCATCAAGTTTGACATCGAGCAAAACTCTCAGAGAAGGAATCTCAACTTCCAATGGTAGGATAGCTTCCATACCATATTCTAGTGAGAAAGGTGTTGCCCCGGTTGATGTGCGTACCTTCATACGATAACCATGCAATGCAAACTGCAACATCTCATGCCAATCTTTGTAGGTCACAACCATCTTCTGAACTATCTTATTGATGTTCTTATTGGCCGCTTTGACAACGCCGTTCATCTTGGGCCGATAGGGAGATGAGTTGTGATGCTCAATCTTGAAATTATGGCACAATTCCTTCATCATCTTATTATTCAGATTTGAACCATTGTCAATAATGATCCGCTCGGGAATTCCATATCGACAGATGATGTCCTTCTTGATAAACTGGGCTACTACTTGCTTGGTAACATTAGCGTATGATGCTGCTTCGACCCATTTGGTGAAGTAATCAATAGCTACAAAGATAAACCGATGTCCGTTGGAGGCAGTGGGCTCAATCTTTCCAATCATATCAATGCCCCACATGGAGAAAGGCCACGGGGACGCCATAACATTTAAAGGGCTTGGCGGCACATGAATCTTGTCTGCATAAATCTGGCATTTATGGCATTTCTTCACAAACTTGAAACAATCTGTTTCCATCGTCAGCCAATAGTACCCTGCTCGCAATAACATTCGAGACATAGCATGACTGCCGGCATGCGTACCGAAGGTACCTTCGTAGACCTCTTCCATAAGCAGATTATCTTCTTTCTCATCCACACATCGTAATAGCACCAAATCATGGTTTCTCCTGTACAGAACACCATCTGGATTCAAGTAGAAGTTGCCTCCCAATCTCCTAAAAGTCTTTTTATCGCGGCTGGATGCCCCAGTCGGATACTCTTGGTTCTTTAGGAAATTCTGGATATCAAAATACCACGGCTTGCCATCGGAAGCTTCCTCAATGGCATATATGAAAGCGAGCCTATCAAGGCGAGAGATAACTATTCTGGGAGCCTCATTCCAGAAGTTAGCTTTGTACATTAAAGACAATGTTGCTAGGGCGTCTGCCATCTGATTTTCTGCCTGCAGTACATGGTGAAATTCTACTTTGTCGAAGAAAGGCAACAACCTCCTTGCATAATTCATGTATGGTATCAGATTAGGCTGACGAGTCTCCCATTCTCCCTTGATCTGGTTCACGATTAGCGTGGAGTCTCCATACACATCAAGATTTTTAATTATCGTATCAATAGCCTCCTCGAGACCCATGATACTAGCCTCATATTTATCCTCATTGTTGGTAACTGGGAATGTCAATCTGGAAGTGAACGGGATGTGAGTCCCATGGGGAGTAGTAATGATTGCCCCAATTCCACTTCCGTATGAATTAACAGCACCGTCAAATATTAATTGCCATTGGGAACTCCGCTCAGGACCTTCGTTATGCAACGAATCCTCGCAGTCTTTCATCTTTAGGTACATAATGTCCTCGTCAAGAAAATCAAACTTCACCGGTTGGTAATCATCGATTGGCTACTCGACAAGGTACTCTAACAAAACGCTACCTTTGATAGCCTTTTTCAAAACATATTGAATGCCGTACTCTGTCAGTACCATCTGCCATCGGGCAATCCTTCCTGAAAGCGCCTTCTTTTCGAAAACATACTTGATCGGATCCATCTTTGAAATCAGCATGGTTGTATGATTTAGCATGTATTGTCTCAAACGTTTGGCAACCCAAGCAAGTGCACAACACGTCTTTTCGAGCATCGAGTAACGGGATTCACAATCTGTGAACTTTTAACTCAAATAATAGATCACATGCTCTTTTCGTCCAGTCTCGTCATGTTGACTGAGAACACAACCCATGCTGTTCTCAAGAACCGTCAAGTACATGATTAATGGCCTTCCGGCTACTGGGGGTATCAATATCGGAGGTTCCTGCAAGTACTCTTTTATTCTTTCAAACGCCTTTTGACAATTCTCGTTCCAGACAATCGCCTGATCTTTTTTCAACAGTTTAAACATTGGTTCACACGTGGCTGTGAGATGATATATGAACGAGGCAATGTAGTTCAGTCTCCCCAAAAAACCACGAACCACTTTCTCTGTTTTTGGCGCTGGCCTTTCTTGTATAGCTTTTATTTTTGCAGGATCAACCTCAATTCCTTTTTCACTAACAATAAACCCCAATAGCTTTCCAGATCTCACCCCAAAGGAGCACTTATTAGGATTCAGCCTCAGCCTCTCAAACAATTTCAGAAGATTCACCAGATGCACTTCCTCCGTCTGGGACTTGGCAATCATATCGTCAACATAGACCTCGATCTCTTTATGCATCATGTCATGAAAGAGCGTCGTCATAGCACGCTGATACGTTGCCTCAACGTTCTTTAAACCAAAGGGCATCACTTTGTAGCAGAACGTTCCCCACGGGGTAATGAAAGTTGTTTTCTCCATATCCTCCGGCGCCATCTTAATCGGATTATAGCCCGAAAAGCCGTCCATGAAGGAAAACACAGAGAATTGAGCAGTATTGTCGACCAATACGTCAATATGAGGAAGCGGGAAGTCATCCTTAGGGCTCGCCTTGTTCAAATCCCGATAGTCAATGCACATCCGCACCTTACCGTCTTTCTTCGGTACAGGTACTATATTGGCGACCCAAGGAGGGTAAGTTGTAACAACTAGAAAACCAGCGTCCCACTGTTTTTGTACTTCCTCTTTAATCTTTACGGCCATATCTGGTCTCGTTCTTCTGAGCTTCTGCTTGACCGGCGGACATTCATCACCCAATGGCAAGCGGTGAACCATGATATCAGTGTCTAACCCAGGCATATCTTCATAAGACCAAGCAAATATGTCACTATACTCTCGAAGCATCTCGACCAGTCTTTGCTTGATATCACTTTGCAGCGCAGCCCCTGTCCGAACATTCCTGAAAACCTCTTCGAAACCCAAATTAACGACCTCAATTTCCTCCTGATGAGGCAGAATGATTTTCTCTTCTTGTTTCAAAAGTCGAGACAACTCTTCTGGTAAGTCGTCATCCTCAACAATCTCTTCCTTGGCTTGAAGTATCGGGTGCTCAAAGTCGAAGCGAGTCATAGGGAGTTCTTGATCGGTGTCATCTAAAATATGGATCCTGCAAGGGAAATGGTTAAATGCTTCAAATGATATGCAAACAAAGCACACAACCACGTTGCCATTTTATTGTTAAAATAAAAACAGAAAAACAAGGATCCCAAAATTTGCATGAGAAAAACGCCTTTATTTGATGATTAAAGCAAAGCATACACATAAACAAGTAGGCCCTGAAATAAAACCACTATGCCCCGGGTAGGACATAGGATTGTACAATAATCGAAAAACAAGGCATTACTGTTTCGTCGTCACTTGAATAAAGTCCTGAATAGACCAGTTGCATACGCTTTGTCCTGGCACGCTAGGCTTGATCCATGAATCCATGTCACAGTCGCTATCTTCATCTCCACTGTCAGACACAACATTAATTCTTTCAAAACTGACCCCTCCTGGGGTAAACACGATCGGCCCTATGACCCGTGGTGCGCTCTATAATGAAAATGATGACGACGAGCGATATCCCAAGCCAAACTTGTCCTGCTTAACATGAATCTCCAGAACTTGACCCCAACCTTTAGTTTCCCCGGCCTGAACTACCACTTGGGCTTCTCTGTACGAAGACATAGCCACCTCTGGCCCTTCGCTTATGACAGGAGACTTTTCTCTGATCTGCACCCCTTCAAAGGCTTAGCACAATGTCTCATGGATCTCACCATCCACTTCGACATATTTGAATGACGACAGGTGATTAACCAAGATATCTTCTTCCCCACACACGGTGACAATGCTACCACCGACCATATACTTGAGCTTTTGGTGCAACATAGACATCACAACCCCTGCAAAGTGAATCCAAGGTCGTTCAAGCAAACAACTATAAGTTGGCTGAATGTCCATGATGTAAAACACAGTATCAAACACCTCTGGACTGACTTGGATTGGTAAAGTCAATTCTCCAAACGCGGACCTTCTAGTCCCGTCAAAAGCTCTCACCACTAAGTCACTTGGCATGCATATTATGCCTCGGGTATCCAGCTTTAACAGTGCCTTCTTGGGCCACACATTCAAGGAAAAACTAGTGTCAACAAGGACATGAGACATAACGGTGCCCCGACACTAAACTGAAATATGCAATGCACTATTGTGGTTGCGGCCCCTGGGCGTTAAATCAAAATCTGTAAATCCAAGGCCATGCCCCGCGTTCACGTGCGCAATCACTCCTTCGAGCTGAATGATGGATATCTCCTGGGGTACATAGGCAGTGTCAAGAGCTTTCAGCAAAGCATTCCGATGAGCTTCGGAACAAAGCAACAATGACAAAATTGAGATTTTGGAAGGCATCTGCTGCAGATGATCAATAATTTTATAATCACTCTTTCGGATTAATCTCATAAATTCTTCCACATCTTTAGACAAAGCCTCTTTTTCCTTCTCTTGGAAAGGTCCTCCCTCATTGACTTTACCCTTCCCTTTGGCAATTCTCTCAGCTTCTACTTCTGGTAACGTGAAAATTCTACCGCTGCGGGTTAGGCCCCCTGCCCCAACAAGGTTATCAACTTATCCTACCGGCGGGCTTTCCAGGTTAATCTTTTCTCCATTGCAGTAGACTTCCGCCCCATAGTTCTAAGGGACGGCTTTAGTGCTTTCATATGGAATGGGTCCAGCTTTGGTTATGGTGATAGTCGGCCGATTGAGAGGCGCCGATATCGTGACAGTCTTAAATGGGATTGTAACCGTTGCAACTTCGCCCCGCTTTTCAGCTATCGCCTCAACAGGCTTCTCTTCAGTAGTACGGTCGAATTGCAGCGTTCCTTCACTAATCAGACCCTGAATACCTCTTCTTAAACTATCACACCCCTCAGGCCGGGCTAAACAGTCAACACAATCTACATCACAACCAGGGAAGACTCCCCCCTTTAGCAACTTGCTCTTTACACAACCTAGAGGCGTCTTCAGTTCATCTACATTCAAGATCAAATTCAGACTAATATCTTCCAAGATGGCACCCACTTTTGCAGATTCGTGAGGCGACATAGGATTCTTCTCGACATTGGGTGCCTCATGACCAAAGTTTATAGTTGTACTATCTATCAAATCCTGCACCTTGTGCTTGAATGCATGGCAATTCTCTATGTTGTGACCGGGTGCCCCGGAGTGGAATTCACAATGTGCATTAGCATCATAACCAAAAGGAGGCGTGCCCTTGGGCGGGGCTAACGTCCTTTTCTCAACAAGCTGCAGCTGCAATAAAGTTTGAAAAAGCTGAGCATACGACATTAGAGGCACATCAAATACTCTTTTCGCCTTCCTATCCCCATCCTGAATTCTTCGCTGAGCAGGATGCTGCTGTCTCTGCTGCTGCTGCGCCTGTTGTTGTTGTTGAGGTGCAGGAATTGTCACACTAGTAATCTGTTGCTGATGGTATTGGTTCTGACCTCTACATCTTCCTCGGGAGCTGTATACTGAATTTGCATCCCCCTACTTCTTATTCCCAAAAACCTTTTTACCACCTCCAGATGAGGTTGATTCTCCTGCTTGAATCTTACCAATCTTGACGCCGTTCTCTATACGTTCTCCCAAGAGTATCATATCAGAAAAACTACTCATCGTACAACTAAGAAGCTTGTCATAATACAAACCAGAGAAAGTGCCCACAAAGAGATCCATCAATTCACGTTCTACCATGGGTGGCTGCACCCTGGCTGCAAGCTCGCGCCACCTCTGGGCGTACTCTTTAAAACTCTCGCCGCTCTTTTGAGAAAGATTTTGAAGTTGGACCCTGTTGGGAGCAAGGTCACTGTTATACTGGTAATGCTTTACAAAGGCTTCTGCCAACTCTTTCCAGCTACTGATCTGAGTGGGCTCTAACCCCATATACCACTCCAGTGACGGTCCCGACAAGCTATCCTGGAAAAAATGCATTAGCATCTTTTCGTCACTCGAATAAGCAGACATTCTCCGATAATAAGATCGTACGTGAAATCTTGGGCAAGTATCCCCCTTATACTTGTCAAAAGTAGTCGATTTGAACTTGAGCGGCACCCTCAAGCCAGGAACCAACCACATATTAGCCATGTCTAACCCCATGGAATTCTGATTGGCTAGACCTCTCACTTGTTCCTCCAACAACTTGAACCTTCGGTCAGTTTCCGTAGGCATCTCGAGATTCATGCCTAGTGGAGGGAAAGCATCTTCTTGACGATCCTCGCCCCAATGAGGATCCTCATTATCATACCCAACGTAAGCGGCATTAGGACCAAAGCCATTCTGATTAAACCTGGGACCATACCCCACATTACCAAAGCCCTGATTAGCAGCACCCAGCCGAAAACCAGCGTTGTAGGCACCCATCCCAACACAGTTGTTGCTTGCGTTGCCAAAACCTGCATTGCCATAGCCTGCATTGCCAAAGACTGCATTGGCACCACCAATACCTACACAAGTGTTTCCAGCACCAACCCCAAAACCAGCATTCTCAGTTCCAACATTAAAACCAGCATTTCCAGCCCCAACATTTCCGTTGGTTTCCACATGTCTGTTACCATTACTAGTCACATTCCCATTCCCAGCTCCATTACCGTTCTCATCAGTATTGAGAACAACTACCGGTACAGCATCACCCGCTCGAGAAGTCCCGACCTGAGAAGGATTAGTAGCAACCCCTCCATGTAGCACACCATGACCGTCAACCCGTGCAACCACAGGCTGCACCAGAGTCTAAAGCTGCTCTTGGCCCTTGGCCACAGTTTCCATAACCTGCATGAACTGCGATATCCTGTCGCGTATCTCATGCATCTCAGTTTGAATTTGATCCATAGCTTTCTTGCAATTACTTCTCGTAGAGTAGCGATGAATTCGCTGATCGGAAATCCTGAAACCTGCATCGACAGAGGGTTAGGAAAACAGCTCAAGGTACCTCTTATGCACATGATTCATGCAAATGCAAACGTGTGTCTGTGCTTTAGGGAGATCTCTTCCCCGATTCTAGTGCCAGAGTGCCAGTGCTGATAATAAGATGTCCGGATCCAGTCATGGAAATAACATCTCGTATATATATACGGCCCAACAAGGAAGCATACAATGTCACTGAATACATGGAGAATTAACAGCATGACCTCGACCAACAAGCCTGGTGATGGTTAGCATACAGCAATGATCAGAAAATACAAAGGATTACAAAGATAGTCAAGTGCGACAACGGGCGCGAAACTCTTCTAGCAATTCCTTTGTTTTGGGATGATCAGGCTGAATGAGTAACCCTTCGACAAGTAACTCCCTCTGCATGACGGTGCACTAGAGACCTTCAACAGAGTCTTCCCACGCTCCTTGGCCAAAGCAGTCTTCTAACCTTCACTTCTTAGACTCAAACATTTGCTTGCGATCCCTCAGGTTCGCAATAGCCTTGTTTAACATGTCTTCAGTGGCATACCTACGAGTAGTTTCATCATCAAACTTCTTCTCGCTGACCTTCAACTGAGCCTTCAACTTAGTGATATGTTGCTTCAGCTTGTCCTCCCTCTCTTTGTTGCTGGCTATAGTGGCATTCCACTGCTGGTTGAATTTGGAGATTCTTCGGTATGCATCATCCAGGTTGTGCTTTTTGGTGGCAAGAACATCATTGACAGCTTTGAAGTCCAAACCCAAACGTTCACGGTCAGCTATCTGTTTAGTCAAGTCTGTGCCTAACCGGTTCACCAGCTACGTCTGATTTTTGAAGGAGTAGACGACTTCATTTCTCTCGCTTCTAAGCTGTACGAGTTCTTTCTACAACTCCTCGTTGGTCTTCTTCAGCTCTTCCTTCTCAGCCAATACCTGATTGTTCTTCTGAATCGACACTGTGGTAGGTTCTTCGACCACTGGAGGGAAATCTTGCTTAGCTGGTAGAAAAGGCATCCCTATTGTTTCTGCCCTGCTCTTAATCCGAGTCACATAAGGAGCATAAGACTGGCATTTGCTCTTGCCCAACAATGCTTTCCCTCGTCTACCGACACCATTCCAAGCATGCTGGAGCTTGGCTAACATATCCCCCTCTAGAAGTCGTGTGAGGTACAGAGATTCCTGCACCTCCTCGTCTTTTGGCGGACCTCTCAAAGCGTACGCAAACTGTCTGACAAGTAGCGAGGGATTATAGTTAATACAGCCTTTTCTTCCAATCAAGGGTACATTCGGAAAACCACTGCAGCTGTAGGTGATTTCAGTACCCAACATATCCCGATCAAACCAAACAATGCTTTCTGCTGATAAACCCATCAAGCGCTCAGACCACTCAACTGTGGCTGCAGAGGAAGCAAAGAGACCTTTCTTGGGCATGTGACTATCAAACCATCTGTAGAGTAAGGCTGCACAACATGATACATTTTTACCCCTTCTATTTTTGTTCTTGTAATGGACGAAATGATATACATCACCAATCAAGGTAGGAACTGGATTCCCTGATGCAAAGATATGGAAGGTGTCCAAATCTATAAAGTCTGGCATGTTGGGAAACAAGATGATGCCATAGATACAGAGGGCGAGAATAGCGTTGAATACGATCCAACAACCGTCTTTAGCACACTGTTGGGATTTCCCAACCAGGAACTATAGAGAAAATCCAAGAACCCCATTCCAACTGGTAGGAAGAAACTCTGAGGCATCCAGGTGAAGAGCGACAGCTATGTTAGCCAGATTAGGCTTAGCATCCATGTGAACAAATGGCATCTGATTCTTAACCGGTACACCCAACAACTCAGCATACTCTTCTAAGATAGGCGCAAGAATGAAGTCTGGAAAAGTTAAGCACCTCAACGGAGGGTCATAGAACTGTAGCAACCATACAACCCGTTCAACTCATAGACTGAAGGTTTACGAACCAGACTGAGCAACTTCCCATAAGATTTCCTGAATTCCCCTTTCACTGTATCATCTGCCAAGGCAATCAAACTGGACAACAAAGTAAAATCTGGGGTAGGGAGCTTGTAGGCCACATTCTTCTTCAAAGATCCCATGCTAGAAAACAAAGGGCAAGATTATCGGAACCGGGGGATAGTATATGCACCTGCAACACAGAAACGCGTTAATGATATACAAATGATTATGCAAAAATGCAAGATGAAATCATGCAACAGAGGGTCAAGATTGTTCTATTGAGGAGACCGAGGCTCTGTTTCATTATAATCACAACACTGCTCTGATAATACAACCCTAAAGAGGACCAATAATTATGCACCCTTGATTGTTCTTGGAACAAATGTCGCATTGATGATAGTTGTGAGATGGAACATGGTCATATCCGCTTTTCCTGCAATGTAGTTTTACCGAATTTGTTTCCAGTAGGTGTATGTCGCGAATTTGATAACTATTTTCTGGTCCTTTATCTATCAAGTTTACTGAAGCTTTTTCATGTTGTGGCAATGGGTTTATTTGAACATTTTGATTCGTATCTTTGAAAGATAAAACTCCATTTTTGACGAGCCTCTGAATGTCATATTTGAACTTGAGGCAAATCTCAATGTTATGACCCGGTCCTCCTTGATGATAAGGGCAAGATTGATCAGCTTTGAACCAATAAGGGGGATTATTCGAAACTGTGAGAAAAGTCATGGTTTAAATGTTCCCTTTTGCCAGCAGTAATAGGAATGGTTCTGCATATAACATTGGTATGGGGTCGAACCCTGGTAATAATGGAGAACGATTGTTGTTATTGTATTGTGGGCGTGCCTGCTGAAGAGGCTGTTGTTACCTTTGTTGATGCGGTTGTTGGTTCGGCTGACTCTGAGCAACCTGTGGATGATAGGTTGAAGTTGTAACACCTCAAATTTAATCGGAATATTTTAATTAATTTATTTAATTAAGAATATTCGTATTTTGGGTGTTTTTGTTGATTTTTGGTGTTTTGTGGATTATTGAGAATTAATGCAATTTGTGGGTTATTTATTTAATTGATAGTATATAATATTAATTTATTAATATTATTATGAATTAAAATAAATAATAGTGAAAGAAGGGTAATTGGGACAATTGAGAGGAGTAAGTGAGGGTATAATGGAGAAAGCCCAATTATTTGGCCCAAGTATAGGTTTAACAAAAAGAGAGTTCTGAAGGACTTTAGGATTCATTTTATGTTAACCGTGAAGAATTGAGACCAAGAGAACTCTGAAGATTTTGGTAATTCTCTATGTGTAGATTTCGATGTGATTATGGTTGATTTAAGGGTTTTAGGGAGAATTATGGGAAAAAGGGATTTTGGCCTTCGTGACCTAATTCTATTATCAAGATTTTGACCGTGGGGATTTATTTGGGTTAAATAAGATTAGAAGGATATGAGAACAAGTGACCTATGGCCTTCATGGCCTAAATTTATCATGGACATTGTAACCATAGGGATGTTAAAGGTAGAGATGAGAAATAGTGATCTTTGGCCTTCGTGGCCTAAACCTGTAATTGCAAATCTAACCGTGAATTGATTGGGGAAACAGAAACCTAGGCCTTCATGGCCAAAAAGCTGATTGAACTTTGCTTAGCCCAGTAGGAATATTTGATAGTGAGTAACTCAGATGCCTGCAGGGTAATTATAGGAAAATTGTGATTTAGGGCTTGAATATGTTACGTGATTGTCCTAATAAACCGTAGATTTTGTGCCTTTATCGTGGTAGGACCTTTATCGTGTGGACTTTTAGGTTGATTTAGGTTCCGGAGCGTAACAACGTTTTGTTCTCTGTTACGCCTATTCATGTTTTTGGACGAAATTGTTTTCGACGTAACGTTTGATCTGTGAGTTCGTTTTGGCCCCCGTTCAAAGCGTTTGAAAGCTAATGAATAGAGCTATAACATAGTATAGATAATGGAATTGGTTTCAGAATATTTTTATATCTAATTATGTTTGATAAGTCAATTGTGTATATGTTCTATTAATGAATCATGTTCTGGTTCAGTGATGTCTTGATGTTTTGATGTTGCGATTTTCCTGATGAATTACCATGAGGGTAACTGTGATAATATGTGATAATATGATGAATTAACATGAGTAGGAATGTGAAGTTTATGTGATTAATAGGCGATGGTATGAGGATTACCGCGAGTATAATTATGAATTAATAGGTGATAATATGTGATAATATGTGATAATATGATGAATTAATATTAGTATGATTGTTAGCACTACGTGATTTGTAAATAATTATATGATGATTTTATATGATGTATGCTGATGATTATTATGATGAATTGTGATGACATGATGTATGATGATGGTTATTATGATGACTTATGATGACATGACGTATGATGATGATTATGATGATGAGCTATGACGTTTGATTATGATGAATATGATGAGCTATGATGTTTGATGATGATGAATATGATGAATGATGATGCACCTATGATGTTATTATGAGGATCATTTATGACGTGTGCATCATGCATTCATGTGCATTTGGACTTCGGTTCAGGACCTCGATTACTTTGGCTTCAATCCCACTGTGCGGATGTGAAGTATTTTGATGTGCTTCGGTTCTCTAGTAGAATCAATCATATTGATGGGGATCTGTGGAGGATTGATGGCCCAGTGTCCATCACACTGTGATGATTGGTACCACATGCATTGAGTCTTGTTGCATTGCATTTATGAGTCTTTTTGTATAAATTATGATATTGTGGCTTTCGAGGCCTATTGATGAATATGAAGGTTGAATATGATTATGATGCCATTTATATGTTGATTTTTATACATTGATCATTATGAATCATTTTACTCACCCTTCCTATTTAAATGTTACCTCCACGTGGGTAACGTGCAAATACCAGGTTTAGCCGTGGATGCCGTTGAGGACTTTTGAAGTTTTGAGTTGTTGGCCTTTGGTCATCTTAGAGGGTCTTGCTCTGATAGTGTAACATCGGGTTGGGGGTCTTTGTTTTGAGGTATGTTTATTGAGTTTATTTTGATTATCTTCCCGTATGAGGTAAAACTTGATTAGGCCTTTGAGTTCCGCTATTTTGTGTAGTTTGATTTAATTTTGAGAAAACCCGTTGTACACATAGCATTGACTTATTTTAAGCAACATGAGAAATGTACGCCCTTTGAGGTGATTTTTATTGAATCAAATATTTTACTCTGAATCTGTGTTATTTTGCCGTAATATCTGTGGGTTAGATAAGGGTGTTACATTAGTGGTATCAGAGCAGGTCGGTCTGTCCGGCTAAGTTGTCTAATGTTGTTTGTTCCCTTGTATGTGATATGTGTGTGAAAAAACTGCCGGTACACGTTTGTTCTAACCTTTGTCTGCAGAAGTGGGAATAAATCAAGTGGGGGAGAAGTTTGTGCTTCTCCAAGATGCTGCAAGTGTGGAGTGGTGGCTCAGTGTGTCGATGAATTCTCTTATTGTTTGGTAAAGATGGTTTATACCCCATCATGATTTTCGGCTGTCTATTGATAACTTGAGGGACTAATCACCCTTAATCTCTTGTTGATAGTGGAAAAAATCTTGTTGGATGGTATGGACGTGTCTTGCAAGCTTAGATGGAGTGAGCAGGGAATTGCCTTGAGTTAAGCTAAGTGCTTACGAATTATTTTGATAAGTCGGTGCAGGATGGTGCTGAGATGTTTATTTTGATGAAAACTTTGAGTGTTAATGAAAGTGGGGAAGTTGGTGGTTTGCCAATTAATTGTTATTGTCCGGAAGTTCTTCCTAATGAGATAAGTGATTTACCGCCGGAACGTGAAGTGGAGTTCGTGATTGACTTAGTTCCTGGAACTAGCCCGATATTGATGACTCCATATAGTGTGTATCCATTGGGATTGAAAGAGCTGAAGAGTCAACTTGAAGATTCGCATGAGGAAGGCTCTTTTGTTTGAATGTGTCACCATGGGGTGCACCAATTTTGTTGATTATGAAGGAATAAGGTTTTGTGAGGCTTTGGGTGATTATAGATAAGGGAACAAGGTGACTATCGAGAATATGTGTGCACTTTCGAGGACTGATGATTGATGGATCAGTTGGTAGTTTCGCGTATGTTCAGTAAGATGAATTTGAGATCTGGGTTGAATATAGTCAGGAGACTGCTTGTAAAACAAGGTATGAACGTGATGCATATTTTGTAGTACTATTTGGGGTGACTAAGGCACCATGTGGTTTGTGGAGTATATGAATGGAATTTTTTTCCGTACTTATTTGAGCGAGTTGATAGTTATGTTAATCGACAATATTTTGGGAGTAAAGAGGATCATGCTGAGCATCTGGAAATGTTGTTATCAGTGTGGAAAGGGAAGCAGTTGTATGCAAAACTATCAAAGTGTGAGTTTGGTTGGAGGAAGTGAGTTCCTTGGTCTTGTGATCTAGAGTAGAGTTTGTGGTTGATATGACGAAGGTTGGAGTTGTGTGGCAATGAGAAGCTCCAAAAACCTGTATTTGAAATTATAAGTTTTCTTGAGTAGGCAGATTGTTATTGGAATTCATTGAAGGATTTTCCAAGTTATCTTTGCCTTGGACGCAGTGGACTAGATAGGTTCAAGCATTTGTTTTGGATGCAAAGTGTGAAGAAAAGTTGTAAGAGCTTTTGAGAAGACTGTCAACAACTCAGATTTGATTTTGCCGAATCCGACGGAACCATTGCTGTATATTGTGAAGCTTCGTGGATGGGATTGAGGGGTTGTGTTAATGCAACATCAACAAGTTTTAGCTTATTCTTTAAGGTAACTTAAAGGGCATAAGAGGAATTATCTAATGCATTATTTAGAGTTGGTTGTTGTTGTGTTTGTGCCAAAGCTTTGGAGGCTTCATTTGTTTAGTTCGAGATTTAAGATGTTTAGCGATCTTAAGAGCTTAAAGTATTTGTTTGATTAGAAAGATTTGAATATGAGGTCAAGGAGAATGACTTGAACTTTTGAAGTATAATGATTTTGAATTGAGTTACCACCCTGGTAAGGCTAATGTTGTAGCTGATGCATTGAGTAGGAAATATTTGCATATACTGATGATGATGGTAAAAGAGTTATGACTGATTGAGCAATTTCAGGATATGAGTTTGATTTGTGAAGAGACTTCGTATGAAGTTAAGTTGGGTACGTTGAAACTTACTAGTAGTGTTTCGACGAGATTCAAGGAGGTTAGAGATCTGATTTGAGTTAGGAGACCGGTGGAATATGATGAAGCAGAATCAAAGAGCTGATTTTTGAATTAATGGAAACAGTACCGTGAGGTGTCGTGGTAGAGTTTGTGTTGCGGATAGTGTGGGTTGGATAAGCATATTCTTGAGGAAGGACATTTAAGTGGATTGAATATCCATACCGGTGCTATGAAGAGGTACCAGAATTTGATGGAATTGTTTTGGCGGCCGAGTATGAAGAAAGAAGTGGGATTTATATTGAGGAAGTTGTGAAGTTGTATGAGAGATCGTCGAATATTGTGTCAGATGGAAATCTGAGATTACACCGAGATTTTGGGAGAGTTTGTAGACGCTTTGGGTACCATGTTGAAGTTGAACTCTGCCTATCATCCGCAGATGCATGGACAGACAGAGAGAACTATCCAGCCTGTAGAGGATTTGTTGAGAGCTTGTGTGTTGGATCAAGATGGATCGGGGAGATAGTTAATTATCGTTCATTGAGTTTACCTACGATAACAATTATCATTCTAGTATAGAAATGGCATCGTATAAGGCTTTGTATGGTAGAAGGTGTAGGACTCCTTTGTGTTGGTATGAGTCAGGCGATAGTGTGGTACTCGGACCAGAGATTGTGTAAGAGACGACTGAAAAGATCAAGAGGATCCAAGAAAAGACGTGTTTTGAGAGTTACGGTGGTAACTGGTGTTGGTCGAAATTTGAAGTCTCGAAGCACATGCCATATTTTGTCGATCTGTATTAGAGTGGCGTAGCGGAAGCGTGGGGAAATAGCATGATAGACTGTTTTATCGATGTCGGTTGTGAAAATTGCCTGATGTATTTCATGTGTCTAAGTTGAGGAACTACATTGATTCCGATGGATGGTGTACAAGTGAGAGATAATCTGATTGATGAACGAGAAGCAACTTCGAGGTAAAGAGATTCCCTTGGTGAATGTAGTTTTGAGAGGACCAGCTGGAGAAAGTTGGATTTGGGAGTGTGGAGATCAGTTGAGGGAGTCGTATCCGACTCTGTTCCTTGAGGTAATTTTCGAGGGCGAAAATTCTTATATAGTTTTTCATAATTTTCTATGTGTAGATTTCGATGTGATTATGGTTGATTTAAGGGTTTTAGGGAGAATTATGGGAAAAAGGGATTTTGTGCTTCGTAGCCTAAATCTATTATTAAGATTTTGACCGTGGGGATTTATTTGGGTTAAGGAAGATTAGAAGGATATGAGAACAAGTGATCTATGACCTTAGTGGCCTAAATTTATCATGGAGATTGTAACCGTAGGGATGTTAAAGGTAGAGATGAGAAATAGTGATCTTTGACCTTCGTGGCCTAAACCTGTAATTGCAAATCTAACCGTGAATTGATTGGGGGAAACGGAAACGTAGGCCTTCGTGGCCAAAAAGCTGATTGAACTTTGTTTAACCCAGTAGGAATATTTGATAGTGAGTAATTAAGATGCCTGCAGGGTAATTATAGGAATATTGTGATTAAGGGCTGAATATGTTACGAGATTGGCCTAATAAACGGTAGGCTTTGTGCCTTAATCGCCGTAGGACCTTAAAGATGATTTAGGGATATTTTGGGGGCATTGGGGAAGTGAATCGTGTGGACTTTTGGGTTGATTTAGGTTCCGGAGCGTAACAACGTTTTGTTGTCCGTCACTCCTGTTCATGTTTTCGGTCGAAATTGTTTTCGACGTAACTTTTGATCCGTAAGTATGTTTTGGCCCCAGTTCAAAGCGTTGGAAAGCTAATGAATAAAGCTATAATATAGTATAGATAAGGGAATTGGTTTCCCAACATTTCATATCTAATTATGTTTGATAAGCCAATTGTGTATATGTTCTATTAATGAATCATGTTCTGGTTCAGTGATGTCTTGATGTTTTGATGCTGCGATTTTCCTGATGAATTACCATGAGGGTAACTGTGATAATATGTGATAATATGATGAATTAACATGAGTAGGACTATGAAGTTTATGTGATTAAAAGGCGATGGTATGAGAATTACCGCGAGTATAATTATGAATTAATAGGTGATAATATGTGATAATATGATGAATTAATATGAGTATGATTGTGAGCACTACGTGATTTGTAAATAATTATATGATGATTTTATATGATGTATGATGATGATTATTATGATGAATTGTGATGACATTACGTATGATGATAGTTATTTTGATGAGTTATGATGACATGGTGTATGATGATGAACTATGACGTTTGATGATGATGAATATCATGAGCTATGACGTTTGATGATGATGAATGATGATACACCTATGATGTTATTATGAGGATGATTTATGACGTGTGCATCATGCATTCATGTGCATCTGGACTTCGGTTCAGGATCTCGATTACTTTGGCTTTAATCCCACTGTGCGGATGTGAAGTATTTTGATGTTATCTGGTTCTCTAGTAGAATCGATCCTATTGATGGGGATCTATGGAGGGCTGATGGCCCAGTGTCCATCGCGCTATGATGATTGCATTGCATCTTGTTGCATTGAATTTTTGAATCTTTTTTGTATAAATTATGATGTTGTGGCTTTTGAGGCCTATTGATGAATGTGAAGGTTGAATATGATTATGATGCCATTTATATGTTGATTTTTATACATTGATCATTGTGAATCGTTTTACTCACCCTGCCTGTTTGAATGTTACCTCCACGTGAGGGTCATCTTAGTCGTGGATGCCGTTGAGGACTTTTGAAGTTTTGAGTTGTTGGCCTTTGGTCATCTTAGAGGGTCTTTCTCTGATAGTGTAACATCGGGTTGGGGGCCTTTGAGTTGAGTTATGTTTATTGAGTTTATTTTGATTATCTTCCCGTATGAGGAAAAACTTGATTAGGCCTTTGAGTTCCGCTGTTTTGTGTAGTTTGATGTAATTTTGAGAAAACCCGTTGTACACGGAGCATTGACTTATTTTGAGCAACATGAGAAATGTACGCCCTTTGAGGTGATTTTTATTTAATCAAATATTATACTCTGAATCTGTGTTATTTTGCCGTAATATCTGTGGGGTAGTTAAGGGTGTTACAGAAGCCGATGCTGGGTTGATAACAAAAGATACTACTGCCACCTGCCAAGGTTGATACCTTCACCTTTGTTTTCCCTGAGAGATATTACTAATATCTTGCTCTTTCTTCATTTTTAAAGTACTCCCATATCTTTTAGTACTGCTGGATGGCTCAACGTCTTTGATTAATCGACCTTCTCGAACTGCTTCCTCAAGGCGTACCCCCATTCTTACCATCTCGGTAAAGTCACAAGGTGCACTTGCGACCATTCTGTCATAATAAAATGAACATAAGGTTTTCAAGAATATTTTTGTCATTTCATTCTTCTCAAGGGAAGGTCAAATCTGGGTGGAAATTTCACGCCACCTTAGAGCGTACTCCTTGAAGGTTTCCTTATCTTTTTGGGACATTGCTCTGAGCTGGTCTCTGTCGGGCGCCATATCCAAATTATACTTGTACAGCTAAACAAAAGTTTCCCTAAGATCTCTGAAAATACTGATCTTTGCAAGATTTAATCATATGTACTATTTGAGCGTGATACCGTTTAAACTATCTTAAAAATAGTGGATTAGTAGATGTTGGTTTTCTGTCCGGGTAGACATCTTCCGAGCGTACATTATCATATGACTCTGAGGGCAAGAATTGCCTTTGTATTTTTCAAAGTCGGGTACTTTAAACTTGTGTGGTATTTTTACATTAGGACCAAATAGAGGTCAGCAACATCTTTGCCAAACAAGTCATGTCCATGCATCACATGCAATTCTTTCTGTATTTTCAAGAACTGTTCTTGGAATTCATTCATTCTTTTGTATACTTCTTCATTCTTGCAAGGAGTGGTATGAAGAAGCTGTTCCTCTTGGTGTATCACAGGTTGTGGTATAGACATTACTGCAGTAACTCTTGGTGTTTCAGTGACCTGAAGTTTGTAACCTTTAAGTATGGAAGTCTCTGTCGTAGCCCTTGAATCTTTGTTCACCTGAAGTTTGTAACCTTCAGGTCCAGAGGATCTGGCTATGGCAGGTTGTGGTATAGACATTACTGCAGTAACTCTTGGTGTTTCAGTGACCTGAAGTTTGTAACCTTCAAGTATGGAAGTCTCTGTCGTAGCCCTTGAATCTTTGTTCACCTGAAGTTTGTAACCTTCAGGTCCAGAGGATCTCGCTATGGCTTCTGGGTCTTCAGCGATCGGTGGTATGTATCCTTCAGGTATAAAGTTGAAAGGCATGCCCCAGGGAAAACCTTTAGGCATATTGAACTGAGGAAGACTGATGAGTTTCTCAAATGTTGGTGTATACACAATTTCAGAGATTACCGTCTTTTGAGCTGGTTGATCCTGAGCTACTGCCAGGGATTCAATCATGTCATTGAGTCTTTCCATACCCTATTTTATAATAGTGACCTCCTTTCTCAATTTTCTATTCTCTTCCTCAGGATTGTCCAGTTCTTCTAACGATTGGCTTGAGTATTATACGAATGAGACAGTTTGACACTAAACTGCGACACATGTGTGAGACTCTATGACAAAGATGAGTAATGCAAGAATGATCAAGGATATGCAAAGAAATGAGAATGGATTTTTCTTTGTTTTGTTTTCAAAAGAACTTTTAACAATTATGTCGCAAATATCATACAGCGATGAAACTTTTTTTTGAATTCAAGGGATTACAATATATTACACGAAAAAGTACATTATTTTACAAAGTGCAGGATGGAAAACTAGGTCTATGAATTCTAGGGATTTCCTAACGAAGGTCCAGATGCTGGTTGTTGACTCCCTTTTCTCTTCTTTGATCGGGCCCCTTCATTCGTTGTCGGGTAAATGATATTTTTCCAAGTGAAAGGAAAGAGCAGGCTTCTCCGTTCCTCTTGACTTTCTATAGCATGTTGCTCTAATATCTCAATCAGAGTATCATTCTCTCTCAGTAGTTCTTGGATCTTTGTGTATTCCAATTTGACAATATGGTACTTATTCTTCCAAGAGTTCTTCTCGCGTTGGACTTGTTGAAAGCAACCTGAAGTTTTTCTGGGTCATTCATGAGGTAGAGAATATAATCTTTTATGGGAAAAACATCTTGATGGGGGTAAGGAATCTTCAATTTGATGGCTCTAGTTTGCACCTATCAAAGATAAGACTCTGCAGAGATATCGTTTAGCCTTCCCAAAGACTCTATGTCTTTCCTATAAATATGTTGCCAGGCACGCACAACTTTCTTCTTAAGTGCTCTGTCATTTTCTCCTTCCTTGATGAAAAGACCTTCTAAATGAATTTTATATTGTATGTCCTTCATTGGGTATCCGAGCTGACGATGAGCTAACATTAGATAATAATCGATTCCTTCTTCAGTACCAATGAGAGGCACATTGGGGAAACTTCCACATTTGTCAATGATTTTTGTTCCTTCATAGACCCGATTGTACCAATATATGTCAGAATGGGTGAGACATAATCTTTTGCGACCATCACATACCACTTTTGTGAACCCAAAAAGCAGCAGATTTGGGTAAGTGGGAAATAAACCATTTGTAGAGAAATGGTAGAAGCATGTAATCATTCCTCCACTGTACAAATTCCTTAAATGGACTGAGTGATAAGCATCTGCGAGCAAAGTTGAGACTTGATTCCCTATTAAGAATATCTTAAAAGCGTTGATATCGACGAAGTTGCCAATGTTGGGAAAGAGGATTAACCCATATATGAGCAGAACAAAGACATCCTCGAAAGCAGTTATGTTTCCTATGATGGCAAAGTATAAGGCTTTCTCCATCAAAAATTTAGCTGGTAAACCTTGAATTCCTCTTATTATGGTCATGTGAGTTTTGATATCTGAATCTTCCAAAGAGGTAGCCTTTGCAATGGTTTGATCTTTGGGAATTTCTTCCAGTCCAGAAAATGGATCTTGATTAGTGATAGGTAAATCAATCAGATGAGAGTACTCTTCCAATGTTGGTGTGAGCTGATAATTTGGATATGTAAAGCAGTGGTATATTGGATCATAGAACTAAACCAATATAGACAGAACTCCTTCCACCATATTGACCTTCAAAAGAGACAACAGTCCTCCAAGCTTAGCTCTGAAAGCTTCAGGATTAGTAACCAACCTTCCCAATTTCCTTAGCTCTTATAGTTTTGGATTTCAAAATAATGACAGTAGTGACCGAAATTTCAAATAATGCCAACAACCATTGGACTTTACCATAGATTTCTATTAATGACTAAACTTCAAAGGGAATGCAGGTAACAACCCATAAGCTAAAGAAATAAACTAGTGACAACTGGGGTAGAAATGTTGGTGACAACTAAGGATTTGAAAAAATGGAGGATGCCAACAATGACTGGACTTAAAAAAACAAGATGTTAGTGACGACCAAATATCTAGAAGCATGCTAAATGCACATGATATGACATGATACTAATGATCTATGATATGCAAGAGCTGACTCTAACAAAAGACCAGGGATCCATAGACTAAAAGGGAAAGATAGATAAACATATCTACTTTGCTGAGGAAACAAAAATCACATTGAATTCAAGGAAACAAGGTGTCTAAAGGGCTACTGGGAAATAAACACATTCTACTTAGGAAATATAAGGCTCAAGCAAGCTTGTTGGAAATGGTAGTGTAACTTCAGCAGAGATATTAGATGACTCCAATGAGGATGAATCTTTACATTATCAAAAATTGTACCGTATAGAGGATACTAGAAATGCTTTCTTCAATCTTGGTAACCACACAACCATTGAAGGAACTACCCAATAAATAGAGTTAACCTGAGTTTTAATGGGGAAACATGCTGAGATGGCACATTAAGGCTTCTGCCATCTTAAGGCTTCTAGAGGAACACATGATTTCCACTTAATCCTACCACAAGCCAAAGAAACTATATCTTTTTGTTAAGTTTTCAAAAACTATTTTTTAAATTCAAAACTTTTTGTTTTCAAAATCGTTATTAATGAATAAATGATGTTTTGCATAACAAAGAAAAAGTAGAGAAAACAGTAAATTGCAAACAATTGAATGGTCCAAAATATGATTTTATTCAAGAATGGTAGCTTGCAAATGACAAAGCTCTATGGAATATTTACAATTTGAAAATGGCAACGGGGAGAAAGTTACATTGAATTAATGACAATCTAACCCTACTAACTAAGAGTTCTTCAAAACCTCGCTTCTGACAAGAGCGATTGAAATGAACTTCTCGCGTAATCTTCTGCAGAAGTGACAACCATCTGATGCAGTGAAATGCCTTTGCCCCCTAAATTTTGCCTGGATCGCCCTTTTGGGACTTCAATCCACCAGGGCGCTCATTTTTTCCTAAGCCGCCCTTTCGGGTTTTCGACTTAGCGAGCTTTTTTTTTCATTTTGTCCCGAATTTTTTCTTGGATCACCTTCATACGTTATGATCGACCAGGATACCCATTTCTGCCTAATCCTCCCTTTAGGGTTTTCAACTTAGTGGGTTCTTTTAGTCATAATAATTTTGTACTACATCAAAATTCACAAGGTGAGTAAGTTATTCACCGTCTATCATTGTAAGAATTAACGAGCCTCATTGGAAGACAATTTTCAAAACAAATAGGCCATCATAGTTAGGCATTCATTTCCCACACGTGTCCTTATGAATTGTAAAAATATTCTTGAGTACAAGCTCTCCTTCTTGGAACTCTCGGACACAAACCTTCTTGTCAAAAAGTCTCTTGATCCTCTTTTGATACAACTGACCGTGACACATCGCAGTTTTGTGCTTCTCATCAATAAGGTTCAGCTGATCAAATCTTTCTCTAACCCATTCCTTTTCATCTAGTTTAGGTTCCATTAGAACCCTCAGAGATGGTATCTCAACTTCAATGGGAAGAACTACATCCATCCATATACCAATGAAAAGGGGCTTACCCCTATCGAAGTTCGAGCAGATGTTCTATATCCTTGCAAGGCAAATTGAAAAATTTCATGCCAATCCTTATAAGTCTTCACCATTTTCTGTAAAATCTTCTTGATGTTCTTATTTGCAGATTCAACAACTCAATTCATCTTCGGACGGTAGGGAGAAGAGTTGTGATGTTCGATCTTAAAGCTATCACACAACTCTTTCATTGTCATGTTATTCAGATCAGTTCCACTATATGTAATGATTCGGCTTGGGATTCCGTACTGACAGATAATCTCCCTTTTGGTAAAACGAGCAACCACTTGTTTAGTTACGTTAGCATAAGATGCAGTTTCAACCCACTTCGTGAAGTAATCAATAACAACAAGGATGAATCAATGTCCATTGGATGCCTTCAGCTCGATTGCTCCAATCATGTCGATTCCCCACATAGAGAATGACCAAGGTGATGACAAAACGTTTAGCAAATGTTGGAGGTACATGCACCTTGTCCGCATAAATCTGGCACTTGTGGCATTTCTTGGCATATTGGATGCAATCAATGTTTGACCATTACAACAAGAGTATATGCACCTTATCAATGTTTGACCATTACAACAAGAGTACCACTAACATTTAATATTAATGTCTAAAGACTCGATATTGATGGTTCACTAGGTATTTGTAGACGTGTTATGTCATTATTTGAACATATTGATGATTAAATTTTTTTTTATTTTTTTGTGACTATATTTATAATATTTATTTTGTTCTATTTTGAACTATGATTGCTTTGATATCTGCTAATCTAAATTCAGTTTGGGTCCTTAATGGAGAAAATTCCAAAGATTGGAAGGAGAACATGGAAATTTTCCTTATTTGCATGGTTCTTGACCTTGTGTTATGGATGAAGAAACCACTTTCTCATACGTAATCTAGTACCTCTGAATAAAGAAAAGATTTTGAGAAGGGAGATCGCTTGCATGAGCCTCACGATCATTAGGAAGAGTATAAGTCTATGCAAGACAACAATGTTTAGGAACTTGTCCCGTGGCCAGAAGATGTGAAACCCATTGGTTTCAAATAGATTTATAACACCAAGCGACTAAGGGTTATAAGATCATTCTTGTGGCTAAGGGTTGTACTTAAAAGGAAGGCATTGACTTTAAAGAGAGTTTCTCTTCGGTTTCATAGAAATATTTTTTTGGTGATATCATGGTTCTTTTTGCCCATTATGATTTGGAACTCCATCAAATGGATGTCAAGATCAGACTCCTCAATAGCAATATTGATGAAATTATATATATGATAAAAGAAAAAAACTGGGTCGGGAAACTCAAAGAACATGGTTTGCAAATTAACAAATTTCATTTATGGACTAAAACAGGCGTTCTGTCAGTGATACCATAAATTTCATGAAGTAACTCTCTCATTTGTTTTTGAGGTGAATGTTGTTGGAGATTGTATATATCACAGTTTTAGTGGGAGCAAGTACATATTCTTGATCATGTATATTGATGACATACTGCTTGCCTCCAATGATATAAGCATTATGCATGAAACCAAGAAATTCCTATCAAGAAAATTTGAATTAAAAGATCTTGGTGGTGTCTGCTTTATATTAGGAATTTACATAAACTGAGACCAATGTTGAGGTATTCTAGGATTATCACAAAGGAGCTATATCAAAAATGTACTTAAGAGGTTTGAAATGCAGGAATGTAAATCATGGGATACTTCAGTTGCTAAGGAAGAAAATTTTAGTTGTAGTCTGTGTCCAAAAGGAAACTGAGAAACTCATGTGATGAAAAAGATTCCTTATGTGTTAGCTGTATGGAGTCTAATGTATGCCTAATTCTGTATGTATCATGATATTGCATTCATACTTGAGATGTTAGGCAGATATTTGTGCAATCCATGAATGGATCATTGAAAAGGAGCCAAAAGGGTTATGAGACATTTAAAGAGAATAAAAGATTATATGCTCACATAGAGGAGATCAAACCAGTTGAAGATCATTGGATATTCTGACTCTAATTTTGTTGGATGCCAAGATAGTAAAATATTCACTTCAGGCTATATCTACATGTTGGTCAGTGGTGCGGTTTCTTGGTGCAGTGCTAACCAAACTCTTGTTATTTCATCCACCCTGGCAACAAAATTTATAGCATGTTTAAAGCTAGTGTAATAATGGAATTCTAGATAAAGATCTAATCGCCTTTTATTATTGAACTTTACTTTTCCAAATTTCTCATATTGTTTTCGTACCAAAACATTATTGAAAACTCCCGTTTTTAATAATTTTAAATCACATTGTTATTACTTTGTTAAATTTATAATTTCAGTGGAGACGAATTATTTTATTAATTCAACGAGACTAATACATTTACTAGAACTGTCATCAGTATGTTGTAAATGTTTGTGTTATTTTTGATTTTTTTTTTGTAGATGTACATTTTAAATGTTTATGTTATTGTTATTTTTATACTTTGTACATTGTAGCTTTCATTACGTTCAATCAACATGCCATAGAAGATGAGCTATTATACTGTATGTTGTTTGAGTGTTTTTTCAACCCCTTACTGAATATATAATCTTTCAAATTGAATTAGAAAATTATAATATGAGATACTAATTTATATTTGAAAACAAGTTACACTTATCAATGTCTTTAATGGTTAGACCTTTGTTAAATACTTCTAATTCTTCTGTTGTCACGTCTTTCACCTCTAATTTTATTTGCAAAGTAAATAATATTTTGTAAAATGAACAAGAGGTGAAGAAAGTGTTAGTAGAAGAATTATAAGCATTGAATAAAGTTCAAACTATTAAAGAGAAAAATATGGATAATTAGTTGTATAAAGCTTGTACAACATTGATTAGTGTAATTTGTTCTTCTAATAAAATTTAAGTTGTCATATTATTGAAATAAGCATTCCATATAAGTTATAAAAAATTCAAGTAAACATATCACAATGGTTGGAATCTAGAATCGTAGTAAAATGTTACGTATTAATTTTTTCACTACAGTTGAAATCTAAATCAGTGGTACAGTGTATTGAAATCTAAAAAAATCAAGTTATTGGATCTATGTTCTTTCCCCAGTCTTCAAATTATTGAGCGATCTCTTATCTCAATCCCAATTCCAAACCCTAGAATATAGTTTCATCTTTTTCCTGTTTACTTCAGCCTCTTCCACATCTTAGCTTGAGATTTACCACAATATTTTAAAACTTTAGCTTGAGATTTAACCACGATATTTTGTGGTGATATTTCAAGTGAATAGCTAGAATCCTTAAACTAAAGATTGACATTTTGCCACCTTTTAGCATTAGTTTTGCTAGGGATTTTTTAATATTAGTTGAAATTTTGCTAGAAAAATCTGGTTAAGATAACTAGCCACCCAATCCATGCCACGACATATAACGTAGTTAATCCACACCAAATTTCCAACTAATTTTGTTTGGTAGAGTTTAGCTACAAACTAGCTGCTATAAATGTCATAGCTATTCATAAATTTTCTTGTAGTGTCAGTACACACATATATTTCTTGTCACTTTAACTTTTCTTACAGAGATATATGTTATTTACCTAAGGTCATACTTGCAACTTTTACTTTAGAATTAACACGCTAATCTTCCTGCAAATTTACATGCTGATTCGTAAGAAGTATCTTAGTATAGCCATTTTCTACCTAGTTTTTGTTCAAATCCGTAGAAATATTGCAGGAAGTTGTGTGAGAAGAGGAAATGTCATGCAGGAAATTTTAAATACCATTATTTGCTGCCTTATTTAATTTGCTTACAATAATCTTATCTAAATATACAAAATAATAACTACAATTTGATGGCAACATAATAACTAAATGGCTGCTCATGAAATATTCTAGTGTGGCACTAAATACAATGTCATGTAGGAATATAGTCTTATGGCAACATAATAACTAAATGGCTGCTCGTGAAATGTTCTTTAAGACATCTACATCGTCTACCCACACATTTCGCAACATAAGGCCTTAGGCACAAATTTGGTGGACAATCAGAATCTCTGAAACATCTATTAATACCTAGCATGAAAAATGAGCATAAAATGATTAAAATAATATGTTATTAAATGTTTATACAAATAAATCTGTAAAGAATAAAAAATGGATTACTTGCAATAGTCGATGGCACAAAAAATATGAATATAAAGAAAATCATTACATATATAAACTTGACCATTTTAGTCATATATCTCCTTTGCCTTTAAGAAATAGTTTATTCAGTTTATAACTGTTAAGGTTTCACCTCTTCTTACACCAATTAAATATCTTATATAATTGTAAGAGATCCTTTTTAAAATTAGAATAATTATTAAATAAATTCTTAATTATATCAATGTCTAGTGTTTGTCCTTTTAGTACACTTAGTAAGCATTTTAGACTTAAAAAAGCTAATCATTTATAATAATTATTTATAATTTAACTAAATTTCCATTAGTTTACAACCTTTTGTGATATGAAAGAGTAAAACACAAGCGATAAATAATATTATAGAAAAACATATTTAATAATGTATGATTGTAATAATGTATGTTTGGATTTTTAGAAGCACGCGTTTTAACTTTTTATTTGAATATTTAATTGGAGAAAGTATTTATTCGTCGAAGATATACAAATGATATTTTCAAAAACCACTCTCCCAGTTTATGTATAAAATATTCAAACCAACCCATATAAAAAATAACACGGTGGCAGTTTCGTAAATAATAAAAAAATTTGTTATAAAGGATTTTACATCAGTCCGTTTATTCCAACCGGTGTAAAAAGTACCTCAATAAAAAAATAAATAAAATATATTAATTAAACATTTTACATCGGGCCATTTAACCCAACCGATGTAAAAAGTTCTAAATAAAAAAATAAATAAAATGGAATAAACATTTTAGATCGGACCATTATTCCAACCGATGTAAAAAATGATTTGAAGTATTTTACAACGGTCCTTTAATTACAACCGATGTAAAACGTGCAAAACCTTAACAGGATTTTACATCGGTCTGTTAACAGGATGCGATGTAAAATGTTTTAGGTTACAGGATTTTACATCGGCCCATATGCCAACCGATGTAAAATCTTCCTTAAAAAGTCAAAACCCTACCCGTAATGTTTAAATTCTCAAAATTCCAAAACCCATTTTTCTTCTTCTTCCTTAAACGCTCCGCCATTTTCGTTCTTCTTCCACTGTTCCTCCGCCGTTTTTCTTCTTCTTCCTTAAACGCTCCGTACCTTTTTCTTCCACCGTCTCTCTGCCGTTTTCTTTCCACCGTCCCTCCACAGTTTTCGTTCCACCGTCGCCATCTTCTTCTTCCACCGTCCCTTCGCCATTTTCGTTCGCCTTCGTTCTCCCTCCACCATTTTTGTTCGCGTGGTTCTTCCTCCGGCATTTTCGTTCGTGTGGTTTCTTTAAGGTATTTTTTAACACTACATTATTTTACTATTTTTAATGATAATTTTTTGTAAGAATTCTGAATTTTGAAATTTAGTGTGTAGAAAATTCAGTTTGTTTCATATATTTTTAACATCATATTGTTAAATTTAGTAGTGATATTTATAACATGTAGTGTGTAGAAAATTTAATGGGTAGAAAATTTAGTGACAACCTTACACTGCAATTTTTAACATCACATTGTTGCTTAAATTAGTAGTGATATTTAACATAACGTGATTTCAGATGGTAAAATATCAATTTCTCATTATTTGGATAAAGTCTTAGGAGAAACAACCTTGTGCTTGCTGGCTTGGAGAGAAAACCTTGAGCTTTTTCTACTTTCTAGTACTTTGTCGGTGATAACAACGATCTATAAGGTATCTTTAACAATACATAATTTTACAGTATATAATAATAGCTTTTTGTAAATATGATTGAAATATTTTGATATCAATTTGGTTCTATTTGGGTTAAAATTGAAGATAAAAATGTTAAATAATTTTGATGTTAATTTGATTCTATTTGGATTAAAATTGAATAATATAAATTTTATGATAATACCATTTTGTTTGGATTTGCCAAGTTAAGTACTGAGTACGAGCATCGAAAGATGGAATTTATACATTTGGCTGAAAGTAATGCTAAAAAAAATCTTCCTCCTCCTGAAAGTAATACTGAAAAAAGTCATCATGTGCTTTTTCTCTGCCCATGTGTTCGTTGTGCAAATGAAGAACCAAAACTTAATAAGAAAGAAATTATGGATCATCTAATTTGTTAAGGGATTTGTCAAAGTTATACACAATGGATATGACGCGGTGAAATAGTAGCAAATTCAAATGTGTCCCAAAGAGATAATGTTAGTGTAGAAATGAATGATCGTCTAGAAGACATGATGTGTGATATTTGACAAGATTCGTTTAAGTGGGCACATGCGTATGATACTTTATGCAGTGACAATGATAAACCTTTGTACCCGGGATGCACAAACTTTACATGTTTGTCAGTTGTGTTAAAATTGTTTAATTTGAAAGAAAATAATGGATGGACTGACAAACGTTTTACTGAATTGCTTGAATTGTTGACACAAATGCTTCTAGAAGGTAACATAATGCCAAATCATTATGATGAGGCGAAGAAGTTATTGTGTCTGATGGGTTTGGAGTATGAAAACATACATGCATGCCCTAATGATTGCATACTATATAGAAAAGAGTATGTAAACTATAATCACTGTTCGATGTGCAAGGCGTCATGCTACAAAAAGAAAGATGGTGATTCTAGTAATGATGAGGTGGTAAAAAAGGGTCCTCCCACGAAAGTAGTATGGTACCTACCAATAATTTCAAGGTTCAAGAGATTATTCGCTAATGTAAAAGACGTAAAGAATCTTAGATGGCATGCAGAAGAAAGAAAATGTGATGGACAAATTCGCCATGTAGCTGATTCTTTGCAATGGAAGAAAATAGATTCTTTGTTTCCAATTTTTGGCAAAGAGGCGAGAAACCTTAGACTTGGACTTTCTACTGATGGAATGAATCCATTTGGTAATCTATGTACTAACCATACTTCTTGGCCTATTCTCCTGATGATTTACAACCTATCTCCTAGGTTGTGCATGAAGCGTAAATATATTATGTTATCAATGATGATTTCAGGCCCAAAACAACTAGGAAATGATTTAAGAGTGTTGTGGGAAGAAGGGGTGGATGTTTTTGATGCGTATTCTTGTGAACATTTCAATATGCATGCCATGTTGTTTTGCACCATCAACGATTTTCAGGCATATGGAAATTTGTCTGGGTACAAAGTTAAAGGGCATAAAGCATGTCCTATATGTGAAAAAGACACATGTTACCATAAACATGAAAAAGGAAAGAAGACTATTTATCTCATGCATCAAAAATTTCTGAATCGTTATCATCCATATCGTAGATTGCGAAAAGCTTTCAATGGGGAACAAGAGCATGATGTCGCTCCAAAGCCCTTAACTGGAGAGAAAGTTTATCAACGACAATAGGGCATTAGTGTTGTCTTTGAAAATTTCCAAAAGCAAACTACTATGGAAAATATATGGAAAAAGTGGTCGGTTTTCTTCGATCTTCTATATTGGTCTAGTCTTGATGTAAGACAGTGTATTGATGTGATGCACGTGGAGAAAAATGTATGTGATAGTTTAATCGGAACACTTCTCAACATTCAAGGCAAGAAAAAAGATGGTTATAATGCTCGTCTGGATTTGGGTTTGATGAGTATACAAGAAGAGTTAACTCCACATCATATAGGTAACTAGATATATTTGCCTCCTGCCTGCTACACTTTGTCTAAAAAGGAAAAAATAACTTTTTGTGAGTGTTTACAAAGTATTAAATTTCCACATGGTTACTCATCAAATATCAAGAGGCTTGTATTAGTTAAAGATCTCAAATTAATTGGGTTTAAATCTCAAGATTGTCATGTCTTAATGAAACAGCTACCACCGGTGGCTATTCGTGGGGTATTGCCTAACAATGTTATGAAGACTATAACTAGGTTGTGCTTATTTTTCAATGAAATTTGTTGTAAAGCCATTGATCCGTAAAAGTTATATGATTTGGAAAATGAGGCTGCAGTGATCTTGTGCCAATTAGAGATGTATTTTCCTCCTTCATTTTTTGACATTATGGTTCACTTGATTGTCCATCTAGTAAGGGAGATTAAAATATGTGGTCCAATTTATTTAAGGTGGATGTATCCAATAGAGTGATACATGAAGATCCTAAAAAGGTATACAAAAAACCCATACCGTCCAGAAGCATCGATTATTGAGAGGTACATTGCAGAAGAAGCAATTGAGTTTTGTTCAAACTATTTGTCATAAGTGGATGTTATAGGGGTTGCCAAGTCTCGTCATGATGGAAGATGTGAGGGTGTAGGTACACAAGGTTTAAAGGTAAAGAGCTTAAATATTGAGGTGGTTGTACAAGCGCATTTGTATATATTGAATAACACTGATGAAGTTCAACCTTACTTATTTGTTAACAAAAGCATCATAAAGAAAAAGTACCCCAAGATGAATGAAAGAGGCTTGCTAAAAGAGAATAATAAGAGTTTCTCTGAGTGGTTTAAAGAAAAAATTTCTAGTGATGATACTGCTTCTAATACAATTAAGTGGTTGTCCTATGAGCCTAAATGTAACATAATTACTTGGAGTGGATATGATATTAATGAAACATCCTTTTATACAAAGTCAAAGGATAACCGTAGTACCATGAAAAATAATGGGGCTATGATTGTGACCGAGTTCATGCACTTCTCTAGTTCTATAGATAAAAATCTGGTTATGGCATCTGTACCCTACTTTAGGGTGATTGAAGATATTTGGGAAGTTGATTATGTTGTGTCTAAAATTCCTGTATTTAAATGCAAATGGATTGATATCAACAGTGGTGTAAGAATCGATGGATTTTGATTTACACTGGTTGATCTTAGCAAGTTAGCTTATGCAGACGAACCTTTCATCATGGTGATACATCCTTCTAAACCCCGCAGAATATATATATAAATAATCAGAGTAAATCATCATGCATTCAAAAAAGGGTGTCACGCATAATTATCAAAACATCAAAAACCACCTGTCATGCTCATTAAAACTTTAATAAATAGTCATGTTTTTCAAGGTTTCACTTTGCATGTAGCAGCGGATTCAATTTATATCATAATTATCGTAACGGAAACATTCATGTTCATCACATAAATCAACATTACTTAGGCACTAAGGCCAACATCATAATATTCCGATGAATATAAAAACATAACGTAGAGTACATAATGTATCTCTAAGACATAAACCAAGCGATCCCAGCGTTACATGACCAGAGCACGATCGACCTAACATAATTAAAATACTAAACAATCGCACCAACAACGACCTCGTAACTACGAACAGTTCTACTCCTTGATGCCTGCGCGATGTCATATAAAACATCATTCCAAAATAAAGGTGAGAATTCACATCAATATTGAAATCATAAGATAATGAATAATGTAAAGCATGTTAACACCAACACCAATATTCTCACACTTTAATTTTTGTAAGCCAATATCATTCAACAACACATTCACAACTCTCAATTCAACAAGTCATACACATATGCATACTTTCATACAACAATTATATATGCCATGCGACTCAAACACTTGTTATTATTTTTCGGTTTTTACATTTAAACCGGGTCCGTCCCCTAGACCACTAACAAACAAAAGCCCGTCCCCGAGGCTTTGAAACCCCACTCAAGGTTTGGGAGAAGTCACTAGTCTCCACGAAACTAGCAAGCATGGCCTCTTGACAACAAATGATGTGTATGCAATCAACAATCATATGCACTTAAGACTGTTCTCGCATCTTAATCCCATGCATCTCAAATAATTCAACACACAAGAATCGTAACATGATTTCACACACAAAACATTTCATAATAATCAAAGTATTCATACTTTCAACGTCATCATTACATTTCTCAAGTATTGCACAAGAATCAATCAGATTCAATCACAATTCACAACACAGTTCAATGATTACACATAGGACAATCAATCCATCACCAATAATTGAATTCAATATTCAATACACAATCAGCTTTTTAAACAAAAATTGATATCTCAATAACCAACCAAAGGTTGATAATAAATCAATACTCAAGTAAATAATCAATAATCATCTCAATTAGTCCATGTTTTAGTTAAGATTTAATTAAACAATGACTCTGTGTAGTCAAACTTCCAGTACATGACTTTTCCATATTTCAGCTAGTGCATTCGATTGTAGTGAACGTGCAATCGATTGGACATGTGAAAAGTTCACTTATTTCAGCTTTTGTATGATAACACGAAATCATATAGATATTTTCATGCATAATTCAACTAAAATCTAACCGTTTTCGATCCGATTTCGGGTTATTTCCGTATATTTGTCTGATGTTTTGCAGGTATTCAACGATCACGTCTAAACAAGGCAACATGAAGAAAAGAAGAAATCTCAGATGAAATATGGACGAAAAAGGAGTGAAAATACAATGAAAAGCGCAGCAAGCTGTTTTTGCTGATGTGACGACCGTCACAGCTTCATGACGACCGTCACACGGGTGACGACCGTCACACCTTGTGACGACCGTCATGCAGGCAAAAACGCCCCACTCAGATTACACGTCAAAAGAGCAGTTCCAATTCCCACAGAGTGGACCACTACTCCCTAAATTATTTGCCTTAAGGTCCATCATCTTCAGAGATAACCGTTGGGATTCCACTTCTATAAAAAGGGGAGCAGCGGACTTCAGAAAGGGAGCCGCATTCATACCACGAAGTGCTGCCGAATTTACTTTCCAGAGCAATTACTTTCCAGTTTTATTTGTATTCATTTCTCTTTACCTTTCCTTATTCCCATTTCCGCTCTTCTGTAATCTCTATTGTACTGTACGATCAAATTGGCACTAAAGACCAGAATCCTGCCAACATCTGTGGAGGATCTGCCCAAAGGCCAATTGGCATATTTACAGGTTTTCATTTTGATCGACTTCTGTTTTATTATAATGCAAATTATAATTTATTATTCTTATTTATATTTTGTTTTTCCCAAATCCATGTCTAGCTAAACGTAGGTAATCGATATGTAGTAATAATTCGAATGGGATTTGATAACCACTGGTTGAAAGACTTTCTTTTCAAAAAGAAATCTATGGTCTGAGTGTTTAAAATTGATTCACTGAATAAACTTCGTCGCGAAAGCGAGAACTTATTTAAAAGTAGTTTTGCCACGAAAGTGGGAAATTAATTAAGATACGAACCAACAAGCGAAAGCTGCGGTAAGGTCAGATAGTAAACACTAGGCATTTGTTTTAATAACAGCGAAAGCACTTTAAAATGAATTAGAACTTAGAGATTTACAAAAAATAATTTTAACCCCGAACGGGATACGAAAGTGTACATTTGGCCCTTAGGATTATGATTAGCGTCAATAACCATCGTGAGACGAGAGTCTTCAAATCTCCATTTTCTGCTTAAATAAACTTTGAAAACTATTTCATACACCAGTAATTTATCAAATCCCTGAAGAACACAATTACTACGTATCTATTTAATTAATTATAATCTAAATAGTAATCTTAGTTCCCTTTTTAGTGACAATCTTACTCCCTTAAACATATTCTACCTAGCTAAACATAGTAACTCCCGAGAACACTAGTTTGATTACGAGTCCCTGTGGGATCGATATCTATTATTACTACGCGATAGACTGTGCACTTGCAGTTAGTTGTATTAGACATAGAAAGTCGCGATCATTGTACAACATGCAGTCGATTATAGTTATTTTGCAATCAATTGTATGACTCAATTTCTCATATTTTTAGCTACTGTTTTTAAGTGCAATCAATTGACATCTTAATTCAATCGAATGTACCTTTGAAAATTTCATCATTTTAGCTACCGTTTTTGTGTGCAATCGATTGACATATTAGTGCAATCGATTGCTCAGTTCAAAAACTCAATTTCCAGCAGCTTTGCTAAGTGTGCAATCGATTGTAGCCTTAGTGCAATCGATTGCTCACTGTGCATTTTCGAAAAATTGTGCAGAAAATTGTATTTTCACCAACCATTCCCCTCTTTGCTACAATACTCGACCCCTTCATATTAGGGCATTCATAAAATCAAAAAATCACTAAATCATGGTGTCGCTTGCGCGAAAATAAGGTGCCGGCATGACAGAAGAGTCGCCACCTTTCGTTATTTATCCCTTAGAGCGGGAAAGGAAACGATTGGAAAAACCTAACGAAAAAAGGGTAAGACAAGGTCATCGCAACCATTGTCTGGGTTCGGGAGTCGGTTACGCAAGGGGAAGGTATTAGCACCCCTCACGTCCGTCGTACTCGACGGGATCCTCGCTTGTTTGTTTACTTGGACGGGTTGGTTTTATTCTATCTACCTATCAAGGCTGGCTGAAAAAGAAAAGAAAAATGACTCGGCAAAGCGTCGCACTTTATGCCCACGTATTCTCATCAGAGAATGAGAAATCAGAGTCAACGTAGTTCGGCCTACGAAGGGTTATGGGGGAAGGTAGCTCGCCAAGACATCGCCATCTTGTGCCTACATACTCTCAACAAGCATGAGAGATCAGAGCTCACGTAGTTCGGGAAACTACGGTTTATTTCCTGTTTTGAAAGAAGTGTTTTTTATTGTGTTTGCGATTTCAACCGCACTAGAGACTATGACCTGAGAGTGAATGCGTCGCATGTCACCCAAAGGGTACCATACTAAACATCCAGACTGTGGAAAAGAAGCTCTCCCACAATCCTTTCTCAGATAGCTTAAGGCTCGTAACGTACGAAAGAAATCGCCCGCAAAGAGATATCGTGAAACCTTCAGTCGCAGAACTAGAACGCTTCTTACATTTAAGAAGTAGAATCATTGAGTACCAACTCAAACAACTCAAACATAACACTCCCGAACCTCTCACTCCCATTCCCAAATCATAAGAAGAAGAACCAGAGATGGCTGAAGGACCTCCGAACAAACCGCTGAAGGCATACGCTACACCATCTCAGATGGAGCCTAGAAGTAGCATTGCTGCCCCAGCTATTACCCGAAATGATTTTGAGCTGAAACTGTCATTGCTGTCGGCTGTACAACAAAACCAATTCTCAGGAAACGTAACTGAGGATCCGAACGAACATCTAACGAAGTTTGTACAATACGCAGACACAGTGAAAGCAAATGGAGTAACTCAAGACGCGATATGACTTCGTCTTTTCCCATTCTCTCTTAGAGACAGAGCGTGGACATGGTTACAATCGTTACCATCCAACTCCGTTACGACGTGGGAGCAATTGAAGAACGTCTTCTTAGCGAGATATTTTTCGCCAAGCAAAACTGCTATGCTTAGAGCTCAAATCAACGGATTTCGACAGAAAGATACTGAATCTCTTTACGAAGCATGGGAACGATTCAAAGATATGATGAGAACATGTCCTCACCACGGTCTAGAAGACTGGGTGACAATCCATACCTTCTATAATGGGATTCTATACAATACTAGATTGACAATAGACGCTGCCGCGGGCGGTGCACTTATGGATAAGCCATACGATGAAGCCTATCAATTAATAGAAAACATGTCACAAAACCATTGCCAATGGGGAGGTGAACGCACTCCAACTGAGAAAACCACAGCGAAAGGTGGGATGTACGAATTCAGTAGCCTTGAAAAGTTCAATGCTAAAGTAGATGCTCTAGCACAGAAGATTGATAGTCTGACCGTTAACCCCACTACAACTGTCGCTGCAGTAACTCTAAATTGCGAGTTATGCGGAAGCACCACTCATAATGCACCCGAATGCCCATTGCTAGCCGGAATCCCGCCAGACCAGGTAAATTATGCTCAAGGAAATCCCTACGCAAATACCTACAACCCAGGCTGGCGAAATCATCCAAACTTTTCTTACAAAAGGGAAAATGCATTGCAAATGCCTACTGCTCCGCCAGGATATCAGAAACCAGCTGCTCAGAATGCACCTAGGAAATCGAACCTCGAATTAATGATGGAAAAGTTCATAGCTACTCAAGCTCAAACAAACAAAGAGTTCCTAAACCAAAACATACACACTAGCGAGCAAATTAAACAGTTGACAGGAAAAGTAGACGCTTTAGCCACCCACAACAAAATGTTAGAAACTCAGATATTACAAGTGGCTCAACAGCAAGCATCTGCTGCCGCACCTGCTGGCACATTTCCTGGACAACCCGAACAGAATCGCAAAGGCCAAGAAAATGCTGTGATACTAAGAAGTGGAAAAGAATTGGACGAACCGATCGATCCGAGGACCGAAAACTCAGCCATGCATCAAAAACCAACTGAACAAGAAGAAAAGGAATCTGAGTTAGAGAAGAAGGAGGACAACGAGAAGGAGGATACAGCAAGTGAAAAAACTCAAGCACCTCCAGCGCCATATAAACCACCTATTCCTTATCCGCAAAGACTAATAAACTCCAAAACTTCAGGACAGTTTAAGAAATTTGTAGAGCTCCTTAAACAGCTGAATATTACTATTCCTTTTACAGAAGCAATAACTCAAATGCCGTCATACGCTAAATTTCTCAAAGAGATCCTGTCGAATAAGAGAAAGGTCGAGGATAACGAAACAGTTACACTTACTGCAGAGTGTAGCGCTATTATTCAAAACCGCATGCCTCCTAAATTAAAAGACCCAGGTAGTTTCTCCATACCCTGCGTCATAGGAAAGTTCGTAATAGACAAAGCTCTATGCGATTTAGGAGCTAGTATCAGTGTTATGCCCTTATCTATATGCAAAAAGCTGAATATGGGAGACCTCAGACCAACCAAAATGTCTGTACAATTAGCTGACAGATCAGTAAAATACCCCGTCGGAATACTGGAAAACATCCCAGTACGCATAGGAAAATTCTACATTCCAACTGACTTCATAATTATGGACATCAAGGAGGACACTGTAACCCCAATTATCCTAGGAAGACCGTTCCTAGCTACAGCCGGAGCGATCATAGACGTGAAGAAAGGAAGGCTAACATTCGAAGTAGGAGAAGAAAAGATAGAGTTCATTCTCACCAAGTTCTTACAAGCACCAGCAATATACGATACCTGCTATTTAGTAGACGAAATTGACGAATGCATAAGAGAACTTGAAAATGAAGAGACCACGTATTCAAAAATAATAAAGATTCAAATACCCGACATTTCTGAAGACGACAATTGGCGTAAACCGTATAAAGACGACAGCCTAAGCGAAAGCTTAGCACTGACCCCAAACCATATGCCAGGTCCGAAGAACCCATCTTTAGAACTTAAAACACTACCCAAAAACCTCAGATATGAATTTCTAGACGATGAACTAAAAAGACCAGTGATAGTCAACGCCGACTTAGGACAACCAGAAACCGAAAAGTTATTAGAAGTACCCCACCGCGTTAGGCTATAACATAAGCGATTTAAAAGGTATAAGCCCTTCAATCTGTATGCATCGAATTACAATAGAGGAAGACTCTAAAACCTCTCGAGAGCATCAGAGAAGACTAAACCCCATCCTGAGCACTGTAGTCAGAGATGAAGTAAAGAAATTACTAGATGCAGGAATCATCTATCCGATCTCCGATAGTGAATGGGTTAGCCCAGTTCACGTCGTACCAAAGAAAGGAGGAGTCACAGTAGTTAAAAACGAAAAAGGCGAATCAATAACAAAAAGGGTCGTGACTGGAAGCAGGATGTGTATTGATTATAGGAAGCTTAACAAGGCTACGCGCAAAGATCACTTCCCGTTACCCTTCATAGACCAAATGTTGGAAAGATTAGCCAAACATTCATATTTCTGCTATCTAGATGGTTACTCAAGATTCTTCCAAATTCCCATCCATCCTGATGACCAAGAAAAGACTACATTCACCTGTCCTTACGGTACTTTTGCTTACCGCCGAATGTCGTTCGGACTCTGTAACGCTCCAGCAACCTTCCAAAGATGCATGATGGCAATCTTCGCAGATTTCATAGACGACATTATGGAAGTGTTTATGGACGATTTCTCGGTATGTGGACAAAGTTTCGAAGGATGCTTACAAAACTTAGAAATGGTACTAGAACGTTGCGTAAAAGTAAACCTCGTCCTAAATTGGGAGAAATGTCATTTTATGGTCCGACAAGGAATAGTTCTAGGACATGTCATATCAGATAGAGGGATTGAGGTAGACAAAGCTAAAATAGAGATTATAAAAGATCTCCAACCTCCAAAATCCGTACGAGAAATACGGAGTTTTCTAGGACATGCCGGTTTCTACAGAAGATTTATAAAAGATTTCTCGAAAATCACAAAACCTCTGACCGGCCTGTTAATGAAAGATGCTGAGTTCGTCTTCGACGACGACTGTCTAAAAGCATTTGAAACATTGAAATCAGCCCTTATCACCGCACCAATCATGCAACCACCCGATTGGAGACTACCGTTTGAAATCATGTGCGACGCGAGTGATTACGCTGTAGGCGCAGTTCTAGGACAAAGGAAGGACAAGAAACTCCATGCCATCTACTATGCCAGTAGAACCTTAGATCCTGCCCAAATGAACTACGCTACCACAGAAAAGGAACTTCTAGCAGTTATATTGGCGCTTGACAAATTCCGTTCTTACTTAGTAGGAGCAAAAATCATCATATACACAGACCACGCTGCCATAAGGTACCTAATAAGCAAAAAGGATGCCAAACCAAGACTATTGAGATGGATCTTGCTACTACAAGAGTTTGACTTAGAAATCAAAGATAAAAAAGGAACCGAGAATGTTGTTGCGGATCACTTATCCCGAATAGAAGGCATCAAACATGAACCAGTACCGATAAATGACGATTTCCCGTACGAAATGTCTGATAGCCAAATTAGAAAGTGACACGCCCAATTCAATCTCGGAGGATCCAGAATTCGAAAAAGTCGTAGAAGCCGTCTATGCCCAAGTCACATTACCTTGGTATGCTGACATCGTTAATTACCTCGCTGCGGGCGTGCTTCCACCAGATCTTACTTATCAGCAAAAGAAGAAATTCTTCCACGATCTGAAACACTATTATTGGGACGAACCCTTACTCTTCAAGAGAGGGGCCGACAACATATATCGTCGCTGTGTCCCAGAGGAAGAAATATAAAATATTATTTCCCAATGCCACTCAGCACCATATGGTGGTCATGCTAGTACGTCCAAGACGTGTGCTAAGATTCTCCAAGCCGGCCTATTCTGGCCTAATCTCTGGAAAGACGTTCACATCGCTGTGCAAAAGTGCGATAGATGCCAACGAACTGGCAACATCTCACGACGCGATGAAATGCCTCAGAAAGGCATCTTAGAGGTAGAAATCTTCAAGGTCTGGGGAATAGATTTCATGGGACCTTTCCCACCTTCTTTTGGAAATAACTACATACTCGTCGCTGTCGATTACATGTCTAAATGGATAGAAGCCATAGCTGCCCCAACAAACGACGCACGAGTAGTAATCAAACTCTTCAAAAACACAATCTTTCCTAGATTCGGTGTACCCAGACTCGTCATTAGTGACGGAGGATCTCACTTCATATCACGAATATTCGATAAACTTCTCTCTAGATATGGAGTCCGGCACCGAGTAGCTACACCCTATCATCCGCAAACTAGCGGACAAGTAGAGGTCTCGAACAGAGAAATAAAACAGATCTTGGAAAAGACTGTCGCCACCTCAAGGAAAGATTGGTCGTCGAAGCTACAAGAAGCTTTATGGGCTTATAGGACCGCATTTAAGACACCAATAGGTACTACCCCCTATAAATTAGTTTACGGTAAATCCTGCCATCTCCCTGTAGAGTTAGAGCATAAGGCCTTTTGGGCCATTAAAACACTCAACTTCAACTACACCGAGGCAGGAGAAAAGCGAATCTTGAACTTACACGAGTTGGAAGAACTTCGATTAGACGCTTACCAAAATGCCCGTATCTACAAAGAACGAACTAAAAAGTGGCATGATAAACGTTCAATCAGGAAACAATTCAGTGTGGGAGACATCGTATTGCTCTTTAATTCACGATTAAAACTCTTCCCAGGTAAACTAAAATCTAGGTGGTCTGGACCCTATGAAGTGACTAAAGTACTTCAGAGTGGAGCTGTTGAAATTACCGATAAGACGAATGCACCATTTATCGTAAACGGGCAACGTCTAAAACATTACAATAAGAACGACAACAGTCCTCAAATCAGCAATATAACATTGCTTGAGCTTCCATCTCAGACACCCGCATAGCTTCTCACCAAGCTATCGTCAGGCTTTAGACGTTAAAAACAGCGCTTATTGGGAGGCAACCCAAATTTTCCCTCGTTATTGCATTTCATTTTTCTTTAAAATTCTACTTTGAAAAATCCAACAAAAATTCTAAAATTACTACTACTTTCTACTTTCGTTCATTTTCGCACTTTTATTCTTATTTTATTTTTTCTCTTTTGTCTTTTGCTTCTACCACTTTTCGTTTCTAAAAATCCTGACTTCAATTTCTTGTTTCAAACTTTTCAGGATTTTTAAAGTCTTCAAAACATTCCTTCTGTTTTCTCCGAATTACCTGCGAATATGGCCGAGTACGACTTCACAAAGGTTCACTTCCAAGGACTCGCTCAAAAGGCAAGATTTGCAGCACTGACCGAAAGAGAATTCGCCTTAACGCTGTATTATGATAAGGCTACTATGGATAAACTAGGGATCACAGATAGCATTCAATACCTGTTCAATCAACTAGGTTGGGAGAACACTGCTCTGAAAACACGTTTCGCTACCTACAAGGATCTTACCTATGAATTCCTCAATTCTTTCAGATACACACCCAACTATGGTTTTGGATCCCGCTCAGAGTTAATTACCTTCAGATTGTTTGGAATGGACCAAACTCATAGCCGGATGTCACTAGCTAACCTCCTAGGATTCCCTAGAGGACCGCATGTGTTCATCAGTGCAGAAGATGACGATATTGATTTTGAACTCGACCAATTCTGGGGTAGAATCACAGGCGACTATCACCCCGAACCAGCCAGAATGCATAATGATGACATTCATAACCCAGCCTTCAGATACTTCCATAAGATACTAGCCCACACCTTGTTTGGAAAAGAAGAAAATATTACTACAGTGTCTAAGGAGGATTTATTCATCATGTTCTGTGCTTCTCAGGGACGGACAGTAAATGCAGTGCCTTTCATGATGAGATCTTTCAAACGCCTCACGCTGGAACCTCAGACATCTATTCTTATAGGAGGCCTAGTAACAATGATTGCCCACGAGCTTGGCCTTAGATTCCATTTAAATGCCAGCACTCGTTTTGGTACCATCAGACCCATGAACATACAATTCTGCTTTAACAGGCGCATCTTAGGGACTATGGGACCTGGACCGTATGAGTACCTTATTAACGAAAAACCAGTACAGCTATTCACGCTGCCTGATCATCTGATGACAAGCATCCACAACAAGGATAACTGGCTCTACGAATTGGATGAGCCTATGGGACCTCCTTCACCACAGTCAACACCCCAGAACTATATGTATGACAGTGACCACATCTCTGAGGCACACGACTATATGTACTATGAGGACGCTGCCTCTGAAACTGAAGTAGACCCTACGACTCCTCCACACTACAATACTTATCCTGAGCCTATCCCTGAGGAGACCACTGTCAAAATGGATACCGTGTTACTCAGATTGGACGACGTTGATAAAGCTCTGACTAATGTAAAAGCTGATATCGCAAGCATGCACAGCGAACTGGTAGGCTTCATGGATCTAGTCTGCGACCAACTCGACTACTATTCACAGAAATTCGATGAGTTGAAGGCACGAAAAGATTAGTTATCAGCTCGTAGCAGTAGTTTCAGTTTAGTTTACTCTAGTTAGTTTCATTTAATCATTTGGATTTTTCGCATTGTTAGTTTTCATTATGTACTACATACAATTGTTTCAATTTTATGTTATTTCAATTCTAGTTTTTATTTAACTCTTCTGTTTTCGCGTTATTTATTGTTTGTTGGTTGTTATATTACATCACCGTATCAATACTAAGCCTTACAATCACTACGAGTACGCCCTCAGAGCAAACTTCTGCGTTCTGCAGATTTTGCTGCTGTGACGACCGTCACAGCCTCATGACGAGCGTCACGCGGGTGACGACCGTCACACCTACGTGACGACCGTCACGCAGTCAGAAACTGATATCTGATAAAACAGGGTTTGTGTTCTCTTCCACTCCCCCCATTATCACTTTCAAACATCCTAACTCCTACCCCACTACGAATTTTCGTCCTCCCCACATTGAACTATAAACTTCAACTCCAAATTCAACCTCCAAACCACCGTTCTGTCATTTTTCCCTCTCTGCAAAAAACCCCCAAACCTCAGAAACCTCTCCATCTTCCAACAATGGCAAGGAATGCAGAAACCCCAGATGTCAACAACATTACCTTCAGTGAAGGCGAGTTAGGCGAAAGACAACGAGCAAACTACATTGCATTTCATCAGAGGTCGCTCCAGCCGACTCATTATCCGCACCTTCGATCGCTTACGGAGCTCGGACTCCTTGAAGGTGTAACCTGGATGCTTCAAAGAGCAAGCATCTGGAACCTCTGCACCAACCCACAGCCAACATATGAACAACTCACTCTTGAGTTCTTGAGTTCGTTCACTTACGTCACAAGCAGCGGCGAACTTAACCAGCATTCAGGTGCCGCTTGCTTCCAGATGTTTGGCGTCAACTATCAGATGCACCAAAACCAGATTGCCGGCATCCTACAGCTACCTCGCGGCGACAACGCTCACCGCCGCATTACCGATCAGTTCCAGCACGAAGCTTTCGCGCTGTGGTATCAGTTGACCGGCCTCAATGCCGATGGTTGGGACTCCCTGCACGCCACTCATATCCATAACCCGACCATCAGGTACTTTCACAGAGCGTTGAGTAACACTATCTTCGCCAGAGACAGCAACCACAAAGTGAACTCCAAGGAGCTCTTCTTTCTTCATTGCGTCTTCAACAATGAACCTGTCAACGCTGCCCCGTTTCTACTGGCTCACATTCAGGCCAATTGCAACCGTGGCTCGAAGCCATTCTACTTTGGCGGGATTGTCACCGCTATTGCACTTGGGCTGAACCTTGGCGACCGCCTCCAGCACCTCCATTCCATCCCCTCGGTGTTCCTTGACACCGACCACTGCAGAGCCTCCCATCTCATCCGCTCCTGAGCTGACGGCAAATACTATCCGGTTGTGCGTGGAAAAATCGTCTGAAGCATCATCCTTCCGTCCCGCACCCGCATCCATCCAGAGGACCGTACCAACTGGTTGTTCGACCTCACTGCCCCTCCTGCTGCCGCTGTTCCTACTCAGGATCCCACTCATGGTTCCGACGATGAAATCCAAGATGAGTTGGACAGGTTCGAGCAGCCAGGGGCATCGCAGCCTCCTCCTCCCGTAGGTACATCTTCTCGCCGCCGCCGCCATCATCCCGTGCCAGACTACACAGAAGAGGACCTCCGTCGCTCCCTAGACCAGCAGGCACAGATACTCACGATGCTGCAGCAGCAGAATCAGCGAGCTGACCAGTTCGAAGCTTGGCACCGGACTCAAATGCAACAACTTCACACCGGCCAAGCTACGATCACTGAGAGCCTAGCAAATCTGACCTTGCAGGTCGAAGGACTCCGAGACACCGTCTACCACACCGGAGCTATGAGCTATGAGGACAGAGTAGCCCTTGCTAGAGCCAGAGGACGCCAGCGCGGACGTGACAAAGGCTGTGACTAGATTTCCATTTTTCCTTCATTGTTTACTATATTTCAGTTATCTGTATTTTCATTTTCAGTTGTATCTCCCTCTCGCATGCTTCAAGAATCAGTGAGGACACTGATCAAGATAGTGTGGGAGCGGAGCCTTATTTCCATTCCACTGTACTCTGAATTTCCTTTATTTCCCTTATTTCCATTTCACTGCACTTTGAATTTTAGTAATTTCTATTTTTACACTTTCCATTTCTAGCAAATAAAGCTCGTCTATATATTTTTTCACGTTACGCAAACAATCCCCACATTATTCAACGTAAACAAAAATTTTAGTTCGTTCCTCAAAAGCAAAAGCACCACGAGAATGCACCTGAGTTCAAACCAAGTTTTGAAACTCCGAGGAAACGACAGTTCTAACAAAACCAGTATCGTCCAGACACCTTAGATCTCTAGTTTATGCGAGTCGGTTTCACCACCTACGTGTACCAAAGTCTCAAGTGTCTACGCAAACTCAACCCCAAGTAGTTTATACTAGCAGTCAGCACCATCCTAAAACTCTTCTAAGCGAGCGACCGATGCAAATAAGTGTATGATCTCCAAAAAGATGAAAAATCATGAAAAGAGAGCTAAAAAGCCCAAGAATATAAGATACGTTTCCTTCTAAGTTAGGTGCTCGTCACCCGAGCATTTAGCCCAACGGCACGAAAAACTCATTGAAAATCAATGACATAAAATTATGATCAATGAAGAAGATCAAAAACAGAAATGAGATCATATTCACTAACAGGTCGACTTGCCATGAAAGTGTGTGGACAACGGGCTTAATGTGATTGCGCTAGAACGAACAGGGTGAACTTGCCGCGAGAACCTTGACACCAAGATACAGTAGCATGACTGAGACCGATTTGCATAAAAAGGAGACATCTGAAGACTTGTAGTCCAGTGTCGTCATGATACTCGTCTTGTTCCTACCAAGAATCCCGGTTTTTCCAAACTCTGCGAACGAAGAAGTTGCCTCGTGCTTGCCGACTTTTCCATGTTTTACTTGAGGATAAGCAAAGATTTAAGCTTAGGGGAGTTTGATAACACGAAATCATATAGATATTTTCATGCATAATTCAACTAAAATCTAACCGTTTTCGATCCGATTTCGGGTTATTTCCGTATATTTGTCTGATGTTTTGCAGGTATTCAACGATCACGTCTAAACAAGGCAACATGAAGAAAAGAAGCAATCTCAGATGAAATATGGACGAAAAAGGAGTGAAAATACAATGAAAAGCGCAACAAGCTATTTTTGCTGATGTGACGACCGTCACAGCTTCATGACGACCGTCACACGGGTGACGACCGTCACACCTTGTGACGACCGTCATGCAGGCAAAAACGCCCCACTCAGATTACACGTCAAAAGAGCAGTTCCAAGTCCCACAGAGTGGACCACTACTCCCTAAATTATCTGCCTCAAGGTCCATCATCTTCAGAGATAACCGTTGGGATTCCACTTCTATAAAAAGGGGAGCAGAGGACTTCAGAAAGGGAGCCGCATTCATACCACAAAGTGTTGCCGAATTTACTTTCCAGAGCAATTACTTTCCAGTTTTATTTGTATTCATTTCTCTTTACCTTTCCTTATTTTCATTTTGATCGACTTCTGTTTTATTATAATGGAAAATTATTATTTATTATTCTTATTTATATTTTGTTTTTCCCAAATCCATGTCTAGCTAAACGTAGGTAATCGAATGGGATTTGATAACCACTGGTTGAAAGACTTTCTTTTCAAAAAGAAATCTATGGTCTGAGTGTTTAAAATTGATTCACTGAATAAACTTCGTCGCGAAAGCGAGAACTTATTTAAAAGTAGTTTTGCCACGAAAGTGGGAAATTAATTAAGATACGAACCAACAAGCGAAAGCTGCGGTAAGGTCAGATAGTAAACACTAGGCATTTGTTTTAATAACAGCGAAAGCACTTTAAAATGAATTAGAACTTAGAGATTTCCAAAAAATAATTTTAACCCCGAACGGGATACGAAAGTGTACGTTTGTCCCTTAGGATTATGATTAGCGTCAATAACCATCGTGAGACGAGAGTCTTCAAATCTCCATTTTCTGCTTAAATAAACTTTGAAAACTATTTCATACACCAGTAATTTATCAAATCCCTGAAGAACACAATTACTACGTATCGATTTAATTAATTATAATCTAAATAGTAATCTTAGTTCCCTTGTTAGTGACAATCTTACTCCCTTAAACATATTCTACCTAGCTAAACATAGTAACTCCCGAGAACACTAGTTTGATTACGAGTCCCTGTGGGATCGATATCTATTATTACTACGCGATAGACTGTGCACTTGCAGTTAGTTGTATTAGACATAGAAAGTCGCGATCATTGTACAACATGCAGTCGATTATAGTTATTTTGCAATCAATTGTATGACTTAATTTCTCATATTTTTAGCTACTGTTTTTAAGTGCAATCAATTGACATCTTAATTCAATCGAATGTACCTTTGAAAATTTCATCATTTTAGCTACCGTTTTGGTGTGCAATCGATTGACATATTAGTGCAATCGATTGCTCAGTTCAAAAACTCAATTTCCAGCAGCTTTGCTAAGTGTGCAATCGATTGTAGCCTTAGTCCAATCGATTGCTCACTGTGCATTTTCGAAAAATTGTGCAGAAAATTGTATTTTCACCAACCATTCCCCTCTTTGCTACAATACTCGACCCCTTCATATTAGGGAATTCATAAAATCAAAAAATCACTAAATCATGGTGTCGCTTGCGCAAAAATAAGGTGTCGGCATGACAGAAGAGTCGCCACCTTTCGTTATTTATCCCTTAGAGCGGGAAAGGAAACGATCGGAAAAACCTAACGAAAAAAGGGTAAGACAAGGTCATCGCAACCATTGTCTGGGTTCGGGAGTCGGTTACGCAAGGGGAAGGTATTAGCACCCCTCACGTCCGTCGTACTCGACGGGATCCTCGCTTGTTTGTTTACTTGGACGGGTTGGTTTTATTCTATCTACCTATCAAGGCTGGCTGAAAAAGAAAAGAAAAATGACTCGGCAAAGCGTCGCACTTTATGCCCACGTATTCTCATCAGAGAATGAGAAATCAGAGTCAACGTAGTTCGGCCTACGAAGGGTTATGGGGGAAGGTAGCTCGCCAAGACATCGCCATCTTGTGCCTACATACTCTCAACAAGCATGAGAGATCAAAGCTCACGTAGTTCGGGAAACTACGGTTTATTTCCTGTTTTGAAAGAAGTGTTTTTTATTGTGTTTGCGATTTCAACCGCACTAGAGACTATGACCTGAGAGTGAATGCGTCGCATGTCACCCAAAGGGTACCATACTAAACATCCAGACTGTGGAAAAGAAGCTCTCCCACAATCCTTTCTCAGATAGCTTAAGGCTCGTAACGTACGAAAGAAATCATTCATGATTACTGTATTTTACACTGTTTTGAGATGAGAAGAGAACAGGCCCAACTAGGAGGGAGACTATCAAGTCCTACTGTTATCATGCCATGGATTCATCCTATGGTTGAGGTTTGAACAGGGAACTCCTAAATGTTGTCATGCATAGGTTTCAACCTAAAAGTCTATCATCAAGTCCTTATCCAAGGAAATGAGAGTCCTAAGGGATCATGTCAATGATACACCAAAACAGACAAAGCATCAGCTTAACAGTAAAATGCATGCAATGCAAGTGAGGGAGGAAATGTGTGTGGGGCTTCAGCCTCCACAAGCTCGTCTCAACCTCAAGCCAGTCATGAAATAATAGTAATCATACTGAAAAATAAACAACATGCTATCAAGCAATAAACAGTAAACTGCAATCATACAGAGAAAATGAAATAAAATGCCATCAGGCCAACAAACCACATGGGCAAGGGAGCTAGGCTCTACCGAATACCCGCAAGCAAAGCCACACAATAACAATACAAGCAGAGGGAGCAACTCAACCTCTAATGCAATCATGCTCCTAGATTCTACTTATTCTAGATGAACTTAATCTAATGCAACAGACAAATCAAGCAAAACACACAATACAGAAAAGAAAAAAACAGAAGAAAGCACCAGCTCCTCCAGCAGCAACTCAGTTTTCAGACTTCATCCATCAATTGCTTTCCAGGTATCAACCCTACAATATGAGTATCGACTCATCTTCTCCCCTAAGCTTCAGCTTCTTTGATCAGCTCCACCTTCAGGCTTCACCATCTTCAGGGATCTCCAAGTATCAACCTGATCTTCTTGCTCTTCAAGCTTCAACTGGAATGGCACTACTCAGGGATTCATCCTCTTCAACACTCTTCAATGAAGTCTTCATCTTCATGCTCAGGCTCTGACAGCTCTCAAGACAAATCAAATCAGAGAGAATCACTACTGGATAAGCTGGGGGATGTTGAACTGCTTATTTGATCACCAAAGGTGACCTATAAGGGTTCAATATCAAATGAAGGGTTCCCTCAAAAGTTCTACCTCCTGGGTATAACACTAATCCCTCCAAAGGAGAGAGGTGTATACCCTGGAAGGACTTTGAATCACAGGGAGGAATGGATGTGAAGGATCCTATCCATGTTTGAGAAAGAAATTGTCTACATCTAAGCTCTTCCTAATCCTATCCCTAAAACAAAACAAAAAGAAGAAGAACAAGCTCCTCAAGCTCCTCCAAGCCTTTTCCAATCTTCTAGCATGCTCCACAAAGCTCCACAAAAAGATGCCAAGCTCCTCAAACCAAAGGGAAACTCCAAAGCAAAGCAAACTAAACAAAACTTGCCCTAAAGGCCACACAAACAATCATTCAATTCAACAATCAACTAAAAATAGTATATTGTTCTATTAAATCCTAATATAAATGCTAGGGTACCCTACATAGCTACCCTTAAGTCCCATATATTCCCCATAGACTAAATTGCCCTATAAAACCTAAATCTAAAATTGTTATTGACCTATATTAAAGTTTTAATCAAATTCTATACTACCTAGAACTACCTAATTAAAACTACCCTAAAAATTGTCACAAAATTATGAAAATAATTCAGGGGGAACCTAAACCATTCATTTAATCATCATAAAAAGATTGAACTTAAAATCCTAAGGGAACTACCCTAATGAAATTCTACAAATTAGCATACCAACTAAAAGAATTAAAAAAAGCAATTAAAAGTATACATGTGCAAAAAATATAAAAATCAAATAAAATGGCTATTTTATGATTTTATATTTTTCTAGACAAAAAATGGAAAATGGGAAAAAAAAGCTCATTAAAAAATATGCATTTTTTATTTTGTTATGAATTTTTAAAGATTAATAAAATTTGGAGTGAATTTTAATATGAAAATGGATGAGGGGTGCAAGAAGTAATGATATTAAGTTGATTATTATGATGGGCCCAGAGGGTGGGGTGCGCCTAGCAAGGCGCGCCTGGGCCCAGTGAAACTCAGAAAAAAAACATTAAATGAGAAGAAAAAAGAACCAGAAACGGTGTGGATAGCATGAAATCATAGTGCAATGCAATTGGGCTTTGGAAACGGGGGTGGGGAGAGCAAATGCGTGAGGCCCATGCTGGCTCACTAATCAAAACGCAACGTTTGACGCTGCCTCTCCCTCCACAATTCGCGTATGAACGTGAGCCCTTGGATGGCTCCTCCAGTCAACATTCCATGTGTGCATCTAACGGCTCATGTGTTGTCTTCAACCTTGGAACACTTAGGGTTTAGAAGCCATGAAAAAACAAACTCCATGCATGAACTTTATCTTCTTCGTGTAACCTCAATACTCCACCAAATTGCATGATCCAAAAACCAATCTTGACTAGAATTTTACGTAGAACACAACTGTAGCATTGGATTCCATGGAAACTCTCTCTATCCTCCTACCCTAACGGTACAACATCATGCACTCAAACTTTCTTCAGTTCTCAACCATCACAAAACTCAACAATTTTTATATATAATTAATCCCTATGCCATGCTGATTAAAACCAACCAAAATTCGTGCATTATCATCCATTAAATAGTGTGTTCTACCTCCATCAAGAATCAAACACCATGGAAGAAACCTCACCAATTGGTCTTAAACTCATCCAAATGAATCACCTAATGGTCTCTAATGGTTTCACAACAAGAACTAATCCTAGCCATGCCTAAATCAAAGTGTGGAAGTGATTTTGCTTACCTTGACTCTTGCAATGGTAGGTGTTGAAAAGCTTCGAATCAATCCTTGTAGATCTTCAAGAATGGCCCCTAGGTGATGAACAATCCTCTGCTTGCACAAGATTTGATGGAAATGGCTTGTATCTTTAGATCCAATCCCTTTTGCTCTCTTGCAACATCACTTGGAAAGCTTTAATTCATCAACAATGGAACCTCAATCTAGCATGAACATGCTCAGGGATGTTTGTAGAGATGATTTGTGTGGAAAAATGGAAGGGTAATGAAGAGAAAAATGAAGTTTCAATACAATTTGCAAAATGGAGAATTTTTGTTCAATCTCTATTCTCTACCACCATTAACATCAACAATCACCAACCTTTCACCAATGGAGAGTGTAATCAATATATAGACTGATTTAGAAGGGTCTAGAATCATCTAGATCAATCTAGAAAGAACTTGAATTTTCTATGATATGGTAACTTGCATTTCACTTCCCACCACATGAGATATCATGACAAAAACCCTTGCAACTTGAGTAATTAACTTGATTTTCTCCTTAAGTGAGAATTAGGACAATACACAATGCATATTTCCCTTATTCCTTAAGCTTTTCCTTGTTTTGACTTGGTACCCCATGTGGCTGAACCATTGTTCTTAAAATGTCCTTTGGAGTCAAAATGACCTATCATATGACATGGTTAGGGTTTATAGCTTGGATTTTGTGATTTTCCATTTCACTTGAATTAACTTATGCCTCATTTTTAGGCCATTTTTATCACTTTTTGCTATGAGCCTTTCCAACATCTCATGACCACCCTACTAGCCTTAAAAAATCATTCTAAGCAACTTTAATGTTGAAGGTTTTTCCATTTGAAGCTTGGAAGTAGGAGATATGGCCATATGCTTGAAATGACCTATAACTTCCAAATGACCAAAATGCCCTTGGCTTGTCAAAGCCATAACTTGAGTTCTACAAATCCTATCAAGGACTTCTAGTACTCTCTAGAAAGCTAAGAAGATGCTCTTCAACATTCATGTTGACCAAGACACCATAGGAATCATCCTACTAGGGAAAAAGTTGTCTGCAAGTTGGGTGACTTTCAGGGACCCAGATTCACATACCTCAGATGACCTGTAATTTGTCAAAACCATAACTTGAGCTCTGCAAATCCTATCAAGGACTTCTACCACTCAAATTAAAGATAAGAACAAGATCTACAACATTCATGTTGTTGGGAAGATGAGATGACAATCACATCTAAAGCTAAAACTGCCTGGAAGATAGGGATCAAACTAGGGGATTTTACACTGACAATCCTTAGAAACCCTAGCTTAAAACTTCTCAAACTCCTCAATCATGATGAGTTGGTCTAGGAATCATCCTTATATTATCTCAATACATCATTCCATGATCACATGGCCCTTGCATTAGGTCTCAACCTCCTCCAAATCTTCAGTTGACCTAGGGTTGACCTAGTCAAAACCCTAATTCTACCATTCATGGTTGAATCTTCTGAATTCTTGCATAATGACCTCTCTGGGCTTCATGATGGCTTTCAAGACATCTCATAGGCTTTCTCAAAGCATCAAGTTCACTCTCATAGTCTCAGAATCATCTGGGGAGCACCCACAACTCTCAAGTTATGAGACACACAACCTTGGTTTCAACCAATTTCTCTGAGGATCTCTTGAACTTTCTAATGAAGGTAACAACCTTCAAACACTTGATGGGTAAATAAATGTTGGTCAAATTTTAGGGTGCAACAGCTGCCCCTATTCAAACGGCTTGAACCTGACTGGGTGAGGAGCGAACGACTCTCAGCCAATCAAGGTGCGAGACGGTTGAATACCGGTAAACCCGAAAATTTGCCAACTGCACGAGCACACGATACTCTGCGGGGAACAAATCTTCGAATACTGCAATACTAGCTGCACGACAACTAGCTGGAGAAATACTGATCTGACATCGCCGTCAGTTATCCACATTAAATTCTTCTGATATTGTCATCCGACAACCAAAACACCCAACATTGCCGCTGGAGGACTACCACCTGACATCACCGTCAGAAGCAAACGAAATTCTGAGAAACACCCAACTTCGCCGCTGGAACACCGAATCACCTGACATCGCCGTCAAGAACACCCATAACTCGGGGAAACAAACATCCAACATTGCCGCCGGAGAACTAAATCTGACATCGCCGTCGATCAACCAAAATACCCAACATCGCCGCTTGAGAACTAGATCTGACATCACCGTCATAAGCAAACGTACCCAACATCGCCGCTGGAGAACTAAATCTGACATCGCCGTCATAAGCAAACGTACCCAACATCGCCGCTGGAGAACTAAATCTGACATCGCCGTCAATCAACCAAAATACCCCACATCGCCGCTGGAGGACTAAATCTGACATCGCCATCGATCACCAAAATACCCAACATCGCCGCTGGAGAACTAAATCTGACATCGCCGTCGGACAATCAAAATACACAACATCACCGCTGGAGAACTAAATCTGACATTGCCGTCGGACAATCAAAATATCCAACATCACCGCTGGAGAACTAAATCTGACCTCGCCGTCAAAACCATCCAACATCGCCGCCGGAACCAAACATAGTCTGACCTCGCCGTCAAAGCAAACATCCAACATCGCCGCTGGAAAACTGAAGAGTCTGACATCGCCGTCGGACAACCATCCTCTGACCTCGCCGTCGAGGTGAAGAAACTTTATTGGGGAACTGGTTACACGGTAACCGGCAATTCATAGTCGATCATACCGCTTCATTAACACGGTCAGACTTCAATCATGGAGTCTTCAGGAGAGATTCTAACTTTGCCGTTGGAAAAACGTGTTGGGGATGACGCTTCGCCGCTGAGGAATCTGGAGAACTATCAAGTCACTCCGCTCCGGGGGTCCAGAAATCGTTCTGGAGGAATCAACTCTGTTGAGGACCTTCAAGAATCATCTTGAACAAATAACCCCGCCTGAGACCTTCAAGAATCATCTTGAACCGATAACCGTTCCGAGCAAACACTTTGTTGGGGGCTCCAGGAATTATCTTGGACAACTCTTGCCGGGGACAAACCAATCATGGCTTGAGCAGCTTCCAAGGATTCGGCTCTCTTGGGGCTTCAGGAACCATCCTGGGCGATCTTAGCTGGAGACTCCAAGTATCAATTTGAGCAACCAACTCTGGAGACTGCACTGGGGTCTTAAGAATCATTTTAAGCATACGGCCCTGCTGAGGATTTCAAGAATCATCCTGAACTAAAGACTCTGTTGGGGATCTCAAAAACGTCTTGAGCAAGCGACTCTGGATAGAATGTCAGGAATCATCCTGAGCAATTGATCCTTCGGCGGAACACCTGTAAAACAAGAACGGTAACCTAGATCATGTTTATGATGCATATGCTTCGGAGCCATGCTCCACACGGTGGAAATGCTATGCGTTTATGCTAAATGCTATGCAATCATGCACAATGATGCGATCCCGTCAGCAAAATAAATGCTGAGGGGGGAAATCTCCTGTCAAGGAGAAAGGACTACTCAGATAGAGGAATCATCCTGCTGAGGAGAACATGGTTACGCCAATACCAATTGGACTCCGTCTGGGAAAATGATCTTCAGTTGACTGCTGCAGGGGAAACAACTTCGGTTGATTGCTACAGGGGGACGAAGCTCTACGAGAACCTGGACCTGCTGATGGAAAAAAGCGAGGTCAATCGCGCGAGTAAACTGCGTAGCCATCATGGCTACTCTTCTGGAGATAATAACTCTGTGGGGAAACAACTTCAGCTGCTCCGCACTCCACTGGGAAAACAAATCATGGTCTGATCAATTTCCAAGGATTCGGCTCTCTTGGGTATCTGCAAACTCGGCTGGGGAAGGAGAACTCATTCTGCTTTGCTGGAGAGAGTACGACTCTGGGGGAATACCGCATTGGCTGTTCAACACTCTGCTAGGGACAATCCACTCATGGTCCCAACTGCTCCCAAGGATTCGACACTCTTGGGGATTGCGAACTCAGCCGGGGAAAGAGAAATCATTCCACTTCACTGGAGAGTATGACTCTGATGAGGAATTTCAATACCGTTGGGGAAGAAGGAAACATCCGCCTCCGGGGGAGAGTACAACTCTGCAGGGGAATACAGCATCAGCCATTCCAACGCTCTACTGGGGAAGAGGGAATCACCCGACTTCGGGAGAGAATACGACTCTGGTGGGGAATCTTAGTTCCGCTGGAGATTTCAGTCTGACACCCTCAGTTGCCGCATACTTCGGCGTACGAACAGTTTCCTGCGAAACCTGCACTTGTGACCCGGTGCGGGGGGATGAATTCACACTTGGCGACTTTACTGGGGAAAACACGAGCTTCGGCACCCGAACATTTCTATGAAACCTGCACTTGTGACCCGGTGCTGGGGAATACGAGCTTCGGCGCTTGAACACTTCTATGAAATCTGCACTTGTGACCCGGTGCTGGGGAGGAATACGAGCTTCGGCGCGCGACTCAGCTGATGAGGTGACGTTCCTTCAGGACGCATCTGCTTGGGGAAGAGAATCGTCTCTGCCTGGGGAAACATATCAATGCTCACGATCTTGCGTTCAGACTCTGCGGAGGAGAGACTACTGAACTCTGCTGGAGAAGGAGGACTCGCCCTGCTTCGGGGATGCGCACGGCACACTGTCTGGAAGGTGTTACACCTGCAACAACACAAACAAACAGACAAGATACCCTTCTCAAAGGGGCCTATCAAGGTTATTATCTCGTGACAATATTCAGGTAATTAATTATTTCAACAATCAATGGGCCTAGGCCAGTAAGTTTATGTATGCGCATTTTATCAAAAACATCGGCGTTTTCATTCGCAAACAAAACAGATAAATGCTAAACAGGCAAAACAGAATTGCTGAATTTCTGCATTTTATTGATGATGGACCCCTGAATGGGTAAAAATGTTTTACAACAGAGGCAAGCTCCTGGAATGAGGAAGCCGCGCAAAAATAAAACATAAATATACATCAGTATATACAAATGTTGGCAACGAGGCGTAGACGAACACCATGAGTTGATCCCTCTAAGACCCACTCGACTTCGATACTTCTCCAACGCTTCAGCTTCGGAAGAGATTGATTCAGATAAACGGCCCTCAGGTCCTCCAAACCACTAAACAATGAAAGTCCACACGCGGAACGCAGTCATTTACTTATTTAAATCCCTAACTTTTGCGTGAACCGCCCTTTACGGGTTTTCAGTTCACCGGGATACCCTTTTTTGCCGAAGCCGCCCAGTGTAGGTTTTAGACTTCGCGGGTGTACATTTTTTCAATATATCCCTAATTTTTGCCCGAACCTTTTATTCTGTTTTTGGTTCGCCGGGATGCCCCCTTTTTGCCTGGACTCTTTCTTTTTTGTCCAGCGGGTCTCTTTCAAGCAAAGTATTTTTTAACCGCGTCCGCGTTCACCGGGGATGCAAAATCTTCACCATCCATCGTGGATAACAACAAAGCTCCTCCCGAGAAGACCTTGCTGACGACATACGGTCCTTCGTAATTCGGAGTCCACTTGCCCCGGTGATCGGAGTGTGGCGGAAGAATCTTCTTCAGGACGAGATCACCCGTCTGAAAGCTTCTAGGACGCACCTTCTTATCATAAGCTTTCTTCATTCGGCTTTGGTACAGACGACCAAATGCAATCGATGCTAACCTCTTTTCGTCCATCAGGCTGAGTTGGTTTAAGCGATTCGTAATCCATTCTGCCTCGTCGAGTTTCACATCCACCAAAACTCGCAAAGAAGGGATCTCCACTTCTAACGGTAAGACAACTTCCATACCGTACACCAAGGAGAAAGGAGTTGCCCCGGTTGAAGTACGCACCGTTGTACGATAACCGTGCAATGCAAACGGCAGCATCTCGTGCCAATATTTGTACGTCACAACCATCTTCTGAACAATCTTCTTTATGTTCTTGTTGGCGGCTTCGACGGCGCCATTCATCTTCGGTCGGTAAGGAGATGAGTTGTGGTGTTCGATCTTGAAGCTCTGGCACAGCTCCTTCATCATCTTGTTATTCAAATTCGAACCATTATCAGTAATGATCCGCTCGGGAACTCTGTAACGACAGATGATGTCCCTCTTTATGAATTTAGCCACTACCTGCTTGGTCACATTAGCGTACGAGGCTGCCTCCACCCACTTGGTGAAGTAGTCGATAGCTACCAGAATGAAACGATGACCATTGGATGCAGTAGGCTCGATCTTGCCTATCATGTCGATGCCCCACATGGGGAACGGCCACGGGGAGGACATGACATTCAATGGGCACGGCGGCACATGAACTTTATCAGCATAAATCTGGCATTTGTGACATCTCTTCGCGAATCTGAAGCAATCCGACTCCATAGTCAGCCAGTAATACCCTGCTCTCAGGATCTTTCTCGTCATGGCATGCCCGCCGGCGTGCGTACCAAATGTGCCCTCATGGACTTCTTCCATGAGCATACTTGCCTCTTTCTCATCTACACATCTGAGTAGCACGAGATCGTGGTTTCTCTTATACAACACTCCATCAGGATTGAGATAAAAGTTTCTAGACAGCCTCCGCAGAGTCTTCTTATCCTGGGTTGACGCACCCGCAGGATACTCCTTAGTCATAAGGAAAGTCTGGATGTCGTGGAACCATGGCTTGCCGTCGGCGGCATTCTCGATTCCAAGGACAAATGCCGGTCTATCAAGACGCGAAAGCACAATTCTTGGAGCCTCATTCCAAAAATTGACCTTATACATTGAAGCCAACGTGGCTAAGGCATCAGCCATCTGATTTTCAGCCCTGGGCACATGATGAAGTTCCACTCGATCGAAGAACGGAAGTAACCTCCTGGCATAATTCATGTACGGTACCAAATTCGCTTGACGAGTTTCCCACTCCCCTTTAATTTGATTGATTACAAGCGCTGAGTCACCATATACGTCTAGATTCTTGATTCTCAAATCAATTGCCTCTTTTAGACCCATAATACATGCTTCATACTCCGCCTCATTATTGGTAACTGGAAACGTCAGTCTCGCAGTAAACGGGATGTGGGCTCCGTGAGGAGTCGTGATGATAGCCCCGATACCACTTCCATAGGAATTAACCGCTCCATCGAATATCAACTTCCACTGAGACTTCCTATCTGGTCCCTCACCGGGCAACGACTCATCGCAATCCTTCGCCTTGAGAAACATAATATCCTCGTCAGGGAACTCAAACTTCATCGGCTGGTAGTCTTCGATCGACTGTTCGGCAAGGTAATCAGACAATACGCTTCCCTTGATAGCCTTCTGGGAGACGTACTGAATATCATATTCTGTTAACACCATTTGCCACCTGGCAATCCTGCCCGAAAGAGCATGCTTCTCGAAGACGTACTTGATCGGATCCATCTTCGAAATTAGCATAGTGGTGTGATTGAGCATGTACTGTCGTAGACGTTTGGCAGCCCAAGCTAATGCACAGCACGTCTTCTCCAGCATCGAGTATCGAGATTCACACTCAGTGAACGTTTCACTCAAATAATAAATGGCATGCTCTTTTCTGCCTGTCTCGTCGTGCTGACCGAGCACACACCCCATACTATTCTCCAGAACCGTCAGGTACATGATTAAAGGCCGTCCAGCCACTGGGGGTATCAAGATTGGAGGTTCTTGAAGATACTGCTTTATCTTATCGAATGCCTTCTGACAATCCTCATTCCAAGTAATCGCCTGATCTTTCTTTAAAAGCTTGAACATCGGTTCACAAGTGGCCGTGAGCTGAGAGATAAACCTTGCAATGTAGTTTATTCGGCCCAAGAAACCACGAACTTCTTTTTCTGTTTTCGGCGCTGGCATTTCTTGAATGGCTTTTATTTTCGCAGGATCAACTTCGATACCTCGTTCACTAACGATAAACCCCAATAACTTTCCGGACCGCACTCCGAAAGTGCATTTGTTAGGATTCAGCCTTAACCTGAATTTCCTAAGCCTCTCAAACAGCTTCAATAAGTTGACCAGATGCTCTTCCTCCGTTTGGAACTTTGCAATCATGTCATCAACATAGACCTCGATCTCATGATGAATCATATCATGAAACAAAGTTACCATTGCTCGCTGGTAAGTGGCCCCTGCATTCTTCAGACCGAAGGGCATTACCTTATAGCAAAATGTTCCCCAGGGGGTGATAAACGTCGTTTTCTCCATGTCCTCCGGTTCCATCTTGATCTGATTGTAACCGGAGAAGCCATCCATGAACGGAAACACGGAGAACTGGGTTGTGTTGTCGACCAACACATCGATATGAGGCAACGGGAAATCATCTTTAGGGCTCGCCCTATTCAAATCCCGATAATCGACGCACATGCGTACCTTACCGTCCTTCTTCGGTACAGGCACTATGTTGGCGACCCACGGAGGGTAAGTGGTGACGGCTAAAAATCCTGCATCGAACTGCTTCTAGACTTCTTCTTTGATTTTTACAGCCATATCTGGTCTCGTCCTCCTAAGCTTCTGCTTGACTGGAGGGCAATCTTCTCGCAACGGCAAGCGATGAACCACGATGTCCGTGTCAAGTCCGGGCATATCTTTGTATGACCAAGCAAAGACGTCACTATACTCTCGAAGCATCTCGACCAGTCTATGCTTGACATCCTTCTGCAGCGCAGCCCTTACTCTGACATTTCTGACGAGCTCTTCAGAACCCAGATTTACGATCTCAATATCCTCCTCGTGAGGCAGAATAACCTTTTCCTCTTGTCTCAACAAGTGGGCCAACTCTTCTGGAAGGTCTTCGTCTTCGTCAATCTCATCCTCGGCTTGATAGATCAGGCAATCGGTGAGCCGTAGAGGGTCCAGAGTCGATGTCATCTGTTATGTGGATCCTGCAATAACAAGGGTTAAGTTTAAAACAAGAATATGCAGGTTAGCACAAACACCGTTGCCATTTTACTGTTTTTCAAAATAAACATAAAACAGGAATAACAGAGAACACGATATTTGAGTACGAAGAAAACGCCTTTGATTTATTAACAAAATGCATGTACATAATCCAACAAGGCCCTGACAATAAAACCACTATGCCCCGGGTAGGACATGGGGTTGTACAATGATTGTAAAATGTAAATCATTACTCTTCACTTGTCAGCTGGATAATTTCCTTGATGGTCCAATTGTTGAGGCGCTCGCCCGGCTTGCTTGGCTGAATCCAAGCGTCAAGATCACAATCGCTATCCCCGCTGTCTTCAGACGCCGCGTTGATGCTTTTGAAGATCACTCCGCCACTGGTAAATAGGATCAGCCCCTTACCACGAGACGAACTTCTAGACAAAGAAGATGAAGCTTCAGCTTCAGGAGAATACCCCAATCCAAACTTATCCTGCTTGATCGGTATTTTCAAAACATGCCCCCAGCCTGGGGTAGAACCGGCTTCGACGACGACCCTAGCTTCTTTGAATGAGGAGAGATTCATCTCTTGCTTCTCTGTGACGACAGGAGCTACCTCTTTCACCTTGACGACTTCAAATGCTTGGCAGAGAGTTTCATGGATTTCGCCATCCATTTCAACATACTTAAAGGACGACAAGTGGCTCACCATAATGTCCTCCTCACCACAGACGGTCACTATGCTTCCCCCGACAGCATATTTAAGCTTTTGGTGCAACGTGGACGTCACGACACCAGCAGCATGGATCCATGGCCGACCTAAGAGGCAACTGTAGGCCGGCATGATATCCATGATATAAAAAACCGTATCAAACGTCTCCGGACCAACTTGAATCGGCAGGGTCAACTCTCCGAAAATGTGGCGCTTAGTTCCGTCAAATGCTTTCACCACCAGATCACTGGGCAGGCAAAGCAATCCACGAGTGTCCAACTTCATTAATGCCTTCTTCGGAAGCACATTAAGCGACAAACCCATGTCCACCAGGACATGCGACATGATTGTGCCCCTGCACTCTATCGAGACGTGCAAGGCGCTGTTGTGATCTCTCCCTTTAGGAGTCAGCTCTAAATCTGTGAAAGCTAGCCCATTGCTAGCATTAACATGGGCTACCACCTCTTCTAGCTGATTCACTGATATCTCTTGCGGTACGTAGGCAGCGTTCAATACCTTCAGTAACGCGTTGCGGTGCGCTTCAGAACACAGCAACAAATTGAGAATAGAAATCTTTGACGGCGTCTGATGAAGATGGTCTACAATCTTGTAGTCACTCTTCTTGATTAACCGCATAAACTCCTCGGCATCTTTGACTAGCAAATCCTTCTCTGCCCCACACAGGATCTCTTCGACGGCTTTGCCTTTACCCTTATCAGCAGCTTCGGCTCTGACCACTTTCTCCGCCACAACCTCTGTCGGCGCAAACACTCTTCCACTTCGGGTAATACCACTGACTCCTGCGAGATTCTGCACAGTCGACCCATACGGTTCCAACTCTAACTTCTGACCATTGCAATAGACTTCGGCGCCGTAATGCCACGGAACGACGTTAGTGCTCTCGAATGGGATCAGCCCGGCTCTGGTAATAGTGATTGTAGGCGGTCGGGGCGCAGAAATAGTAATAGGTTGATGAGGAATGGTGATGGTGGCGACTTCATCTGCCTGCTTCAACACTACTTCCCCTGATACACCTCCAGCCCTCCGGCTGAACTGCAAAATACCCTCAGTCATCAGACTTTGGACACCTTCTACCAGCTGCTCACACCCATCAGAATGTGTAGCACAGCTCATGCATAACTTTCCGCATCCTGGAAAGAACCCTTTCTTCAACAACTTAGCTTTGACGAAGCTAAGCGGCGTCTTTAAGTCTTTGACATCAGTCAACAGATCTGCACTCTCCTCTGTGATAATGGCGTTCACTCCGCCTCACCTATGATGAGGCATAGGGTTTTTGGTGACATTGGGCACATTATCAGAGAAATTAATAATCTTGGCATCTACCAGGTCCTGCACCTTGTGCTTAAAGGCTTTGCAGTTCTCGATCGTATGGCCTGGTGCCCCTGTATGGAAATTGCAAGTGGCATTTGCGTCATACCCGGGTGGTAGTGCCCCTGTCAAGGGAGACATCGTCCTCTTCTGAACCAATTGAAGCTGAAGCAAAGTTTGCAAGAGCTGCGCGTACGACATAGGTGGTGCCTCGAAGTGACGGTTTGTCAAGGGCGCCCGAGTCTGGTACTTTCTATATCCCTGTTGATTCTGTTGTTGCGGCTGCTGCTGCTACTGTTGTGGAGCTGCTGGGATATTTATACTGGCTATCTGTTGCTGAGGGCCCTTGCCCTTTCTCCGAGCATTGGTGACAGCGCTCGCATCTCCTTCTCGACATTTACCAGCATAAGGTTTCTTTCCGCCTCCTCCAGCTGAGGACGATTCACCTTGAATTTTTCCGATCTTTATACCATTCTCGACGTGCTCGCCCATAGTGATGAGAGCTGAGAATGTCCTAGACATGCCACTGACTAGCTTTTCATAGTAGATCCCCGGAAGGGTAGCCACAAACATCTGCACGAGCTCGCGCTCAACCATCGGCGGTTGAACCCGAGCAGCCAACTCACGCCACCTCTGGGCGTACTCCTTAAAGCCTTCATTATTTCTCTGCGAGAGGTTCTGGATCTGGACTCGGTTTGGGGCCAAGTCGCTATTGTACTGATAGTGGAGGACAAACGCTTCAGCGAGATCTTTCCAGGTGCGCACGGTAGTGGGCTCCAAGCCCATATACCACTCGAGGGATGGACCAGAAAGACTATCTTGGAAGAAGTGCATCAGCAACTTCTCATCGTCAGAATAGGCAGACATCTTTCTATAATATGATCGAAGGTGGACACGAGGGCAAGTAGTACCCTTATATTTCTCAAAGACAGGCACCTTGAACTTAGGAGGTACCTTGAAATCAGCAATTAACCCCAGCTTGGACATATCAACGCCCAATGCATTCTGATTCTCAATATCTCTCATTTTGTCTTCCAGTGCTTTGAACCTGAGCCGCGCTTCAGCATTCAACTCTGCTTCCACACCTCTCTGAGAAAATACATCATCCTGATGATCCTCAAGCCACGGTTGAGGCACCAACAGATTCCCGACGCCATCATTGCCGTTGACCGGCCCGATGTTGACATTAGCTCCCAGACTACCATTGTCGACGCCCGTCGCATTGAGTCCGATATTGGCCATCACGTTGCCATTAGCACTGCCGTTGCCCCCGGCAACAGGAACAACATTCTGCAGAGTATCAACTGGAGGAGGGGTAGGCACAGCCCCGCCATGAAGTATGCCATTACTATCAACCCTGGAGATCAAAGGTTGAACCAAAGTCCGGAGCTGGTCCTGACCATTAGCGACTACCTGCATCAGTTCCATAAAACGATCCATCCGTTCACGGAGCTCTTAAACATCTGACTACACCTGATCCATGATCCTTGTCTGATTAGCTCGAGTTGAATAAGGTGAATGAGTCTCAGATCAATCCTGGAGACCGGAAGCAGCTTGGAACCTGTGAACCTGAAAAAACCTGTAAATATTAAAGGTTAGGAAAAACAACAAAATGTACGCCATGCAAATGCTTCATGCATATGCATGCGTGTGTCTGTGTGCTTGGGAGATTTCCCCCGATCCTAGTGCCTTAGTGCCAGTGCTGATAATAATAATAAGAAGAAGAAGTCCGAGCCCAATCATGGAAACATCAATCTCATATATATATATAGGGAAAGGCCTATCAAGGCAGTACATAGCATCAGCGAGTACAAAACAAATCAACAGCGTGACCTCAGCCAACAAGTCTGGTGATGGTCAGCATACAACAAAGATCAAAACAAAAGGAATACAACTAGTCAAGCACGGCCACGGGCGCGGTACTCTGCTAATAACTCCTTCGTCTCTGGATGATCTGGCAAAGTGAGCAACCCTTCGACGAGTAGTTCCCTCTGCACAATGGTATACTGAAGTCCCTGAACTGAACTTTCCCACGCTCCCTCGCCGAAGCAATCTTCCAGTTTCCGCTTCTTAGACTCAAACTTCAGCTTGCACTCCTTCAGGTTGGCAAGGGCTTTGTTGAGTTGGCCTTCGGCGGCGTACCTGCGGGCGGTTTCTTCATCAAACCTTCGCTCACTGTCCTTCACCTCAGCTTCCAGCTTAGAGATCTGCAGCATCAGTTTGTCCTCTCACTCCTTCCTGGTGGCCAAGGAAGCCTTCCAGTGCTGGTCGAACTTAGATATCCTCTGATATGCTTCATCCAAATGCTGCTTCTTCGTAGCTAGTACGTCATTAACAGCCCTGAAGTCTTGACCCAAGCGTTCACGATCGGCAATCTGCTTTGCCAGGTCTGTACCCAGTTGGTTCACCAACTCTATTTGCTTTTTGAAAGCGTGCACAGCCTCGTTCCTTTCACTTCGAAGCTGAGCTAACTCCTTCTCCAGTTCTGCATTCGCCCGCTTCAGATCATCCCGCTCGGCTAGTACCTGGTTATGCTGATGAATGGACACAGTAGTAGGTTCTTCGATTGGTGGAGGACTCTCTGGTCTGGCATGAGGAAATGGCATCCCTATAGCGTTGGCTCTGGCTCTGATCCAAGCTGAATAAGGAGGGTAGGCTTGACTGTTGCTCTTTCCCAACAAAGGCTTTCCTCTCTTACTGATATTGTTCCACGCACGCTGAAGCTTGGACAACAAATCCCCCTCTAAAGTACCCGTGAGGTACAAAGATTCCTGTACCTCTTCCTCCTTCGGCGGAGTCCTCAAAGCATATGCAAACTGACGAACTAGCAATGACGGATTGTAGTTGATGCAACCCTTCCTACCTATTAGAGGTACATTAGGAAACCCACTACAACTAAAGATCACCTCAGTACCTAACCTGTCTCTGTCGAACCAGTCAATATCTTCTGTCGATAAACCCATCAGACGCTCGGGCCACTCAGCTGTGGCTGCAGACAAGACGAAAGGACCCCTCTTGGGCAAATGACTATCAAACCATTTGTACAGCAATGGTACGCAGCATGAGACATTCTTCCCTCTCCGGTTTTTATTCTTGTAGTGAACTGAGTGATAGACATCTCCGATCAAAGTAGGGACTGGATTCCCTGAGGCGAAGATGTGAAATGCATCAAAGTCTACAAAATCAGGCATGTTGGGGAACAGGATAATGCCATATATGCATAGAGCGAGGATGGCATTGAACGCGTCCCAACATTTGTCCTTAGCACACTGCTGAGCCTTAGCTACTAGAAACTGCAAGGAGAACCCAGGAACCTTGTTCCAACTAGTCACTACTAACTCAGAGGCGTCCAAATGAAGTGAAGAAGCTAAACCAGCCAGATCGGGCTCAGCATCCATGTGGACAAAAGGCATCTTCCTTTTGATAGGCACACCCCGCAAATCAGCATATTCTTCCAGCGTCGGCGCGAGAACGAAGTCCTGAAAAGTGAAACATCTCAGTGGAGGGTCATAGAACTGCAACAGAGCATGTAACCCATTCAACTCGGACGTAGAAGGCTTGCAAACCAGACTGAGCAACCTGCCATAAGACTTCCTGAACCCATCATTGATAGGATAACCTGCTAGAGCTATCAAACCAGTCAACTTCGACACATCAGGGGTCGGGAACTTGTACGCAACAGTCTTCCTGAGAGAGGCCATAACAATACAATAGGAGGCGAGAAATCCTGGATCGGGGAAACGGTACCTGCAACACAGACACACGTTAATGAAATGCAAATGTCATGCGAACTAATGCAAAAATGCAATCATGCAATAATATATCTAGGTAACTGCTGTGGAGATTCTGTATCAACAATCACTGATGAGAAGAAAACCTTGGTGTAAGACCACTGATCTGATCTGCTAAGAATAACCATCTGATAGGACCATATACATAGGATCAAAATTCTGCTCTGTCGAGAACAAATGTCTGATAATAAGGACCCCGGATGTATGATCAGGAAATATCTGCTGATGAAGTCTTCAGACCCCAAATCACAAATCTGCCCTATCAAGAACAAACATACAGCTGCTGATGAGATCTTCAGACCCCACAAATCTGCTCTATCAAGAACAAACAACATCTGCTGATGAGATCTTCAGACCCCACTCAAAATCTGCTCTATCAAGAACAAACCACTGATGACAATACTCTGATCAAACCTGCTCTATCAAGAACAAACATACACCTGATGATAAGATCCTCTGATCAAAAACCTGCTCTATCAAGAACAGACAAATCTGCAACTGAGAAACCCTGGTACTAACATAACTGATCCACTGTCAAGAAAACCAAGTAGTCTGAAGGTCAAAGTTTCCTGCAATAAACCCAATCCCGCTCACAGGTATGAACTTAAACTGACTCAAGGTACGGCATCCTATGCGTTCATCAGCGTCACAGACTTTCAAAACCGACGATACGTTTCCCAGAAGGAGTGGCATCATCAAGTCCTGAAGAGGCCTCACTTAGCTGAATCACAAATGATCGGTCCCCAGAGTCGACAATCCACCAAACCAGCAACCGTCTCAACCCAAAGGGTTGAAAGTGAAGCCAACCGGATGAACCTCGTTTGAGCGTGGATTTCATGAGACACTAGTGCCTGCAAAGCAAGCACGCGCCCACTAATTTCCACTCTAAGTCTATGGTGCACTCAAGCCTGGGTCTGGCTTCTCACTCATCAGAACTCCCATCCCACAACAGCATAAATAATCATATTATACTGAAAATAAAATGCGGGAAATAAAGTGCGAGAAGTAAAAATGCGATAAATAAACGCAACCCAATAAGTAAACACACAAACGGTAGGATTGACTCTCTTAAGGGACGTTGGATCCCAAATGCATAGGGAAGATGACGTCCCCAGCAGAGTCGCCAGCTGTCGCTTGCGCGAAAATAAGGTGTCGGCATGACAGAAGAGTCGCCACCTTTCGTTATTTATCCCTCAGAGCGGGAAAGGAAACGATCGGAAAAACCTAACGAAAAAAGGGTAAGACAAGGTCATCGCAACCATTGTCTGGGTTCGGGAGTCGGTTACGCAAGGGGAAGGTATTATCACCCCTCACGTCCATCGTACTCGACGGGATCCTCGCTTGTTTGTTTACTTGGACGGGTTGGTTTTATTCTATCTACTTATCAAGGCTGGCTGAAAAAGAAAAGAAAAATGACTCGGCAAAGCGTCGCACTTTATGCCTACGTATTCTCATCAGAGAATGAGAAATCAGAGTCAACGTAGTTCGGCCTACGAAGGGTTATGGGGGAAGGTAGCTCGCCAAGACATCGCCATCTTGTGCCTACGTACTCTCAACAGGCATGAGAGATCAGAGCTCACATAGTTCGGGAAACTACGGTTTATTTCCTGTTTTGAAAGAAGTGTTTTTTATTGTGTTTGCGATTTCAACCGCACTAGAGACTATGACCTGAGAGTGAATGCGTCGCATGTCACCCAAAGGGTACCATACTAAACATCCAGACTGTGGAAAAGAAGCTCTCCCACAATCCTTTCTCAGATAGCTTAAGGCTCGTAACGTACGAAAGAAATCATTCATGATTACTGTATTTTACACTGTTTTGAGATGAGAAGAGAACAAGCCCAACTAGGAGGGAGACTATCAAGTCCTGTTGTTATCATGCCATGGATTCATCCTATGGTTGAGGTTTGAACAGGGAACTCCTAGATGTTGTCATGCATAGGTTTCAACCTAAAAGTCTATCATCAAGTCCTTATCCAAGGAAATGAGAGTCCTAAGGGATCATGTCAATGATACACCAAAACAGACAAAGCATCAGCTTAACAGTAAGAAAGCACCAGCTCCACCAGCAGCAACTCAGTCTTCAGACTTCATCCATCAATTGCTTTCCAGGTATCAACCCTACAATATGAGTATCAACTCATCTTCTCCCCTAAGCTTCAGCTTCTTTGATCAGCTCCACCTTCAGGCTTCACCATCTTCAGGGATCTCCAAGTATCAACCTGATCTTCATGCTCTTCAAGCTTCAGCTGGAATGACACTACTCAGGGATTCATCCTCTTAAACACTCTTCAATGAAGTCTTCATCTTCATGCTCGGGCTCTGACAGCTCTCAAGACAAATCAAATCAGAGAGAATCACTACTGGATAAGCTGGGGGATGTTGAACTGCTTATTTGATCACCATAGGTGACCTGTAAGGGTTCAATATCAAATGAAGGGTTCCCTCAAAAGTTCTACCTCCTGGGTATAACACTAATCCCTCCAAAGGAGAGAGGTGTATACCCTGGAAGGACTTTGAATCACAGGGAGGAATGGATGTGAAGGATACTATCCATGTTTGAGAAAGAAATTGTCTACATCTAAGCTCTTCCTAATCCTATCCCTAAAACAAAACAAAAAGAAGAAGAACAAGCTCCTCCAAGCCTTTTCCAATCTTCTAGCATGCTCCACAAAGCTCCACAAAGAGATGCCAAGCTCCTCAAACCAAAGGGAAACTCCAAAGCAAAGCAAACTAAACAAAACTTGCCCTAAAGGCCACACAAACAATCATTCAATTCAAAAATCAACTAAAAATAGTATATTGTTCTATTAAATCCTAATATAAATGCTAAGGTACCCTACATAGCTACCCTTAAGTCCCATATATTCCCCATAGACTAAATTGCCCTATAAAACCTAAATCTAAAATTGTTATTGACCTATATTAAAGTTTTAATCAAATTCTATACTACCTAGAACTACCTAATTAAAACTACCCTAAAAATTGTCACAAAATTATGAAATTAATTCAGGGGGAACCTAAACCATTCATCTAATCATCCTAAAAAGATTGAACTTAAAATCCTAAGGGAACTACCCTAATGAAATTATACAAATTAGCATACCAACTAAAAGAATTAAAAAAAGCAATTAAAAGTATAAATGTGCAAAAAATATAAAAATGAAATAAAATGGCTATTTTATGATTTTATATTTTTCTAGACAAAAAATGGAAAATGGGAAAAAAAGTCTCATTAAAAAATATGCATTTTTTATTTTCTTATGAATTTTTAAAGATTAATAAAATTTGGAGTGAATTTTAATATGAAAATGGATGAGGGGTGCAAGAAGTAATGATATTAAGTTGATTATTATGATGGGCCCAGAGGGTGGGGTGCGCCTAGCAAGGCGCGCCTGGACCCAGTGAAACTCAGAAAAAAAACATTAAATGAGAAGAAAAAAGAACCAGAAACGGTGTGGATAGCATGAAATCATAGTGCAATGCAATTGGGCTTTGGAAACGGGGGTGGGGAGAGCAAATGCGTGAGGCCCATGCTGGCTCACTAATCAAAACGCAGCGTTTGACGCTGCCTCTCCCTCCACAATTCGCGTATGAACGTGAGCCCTTGGATGGCTCCTCCAGTCAACATTCCATGCGTGCATCTAACGGCTCATGTGTTGTCTTCAACCTTGGAACACTTAGGGTTTAGAAGCCATGAAAAAACAAACTCCATGCATGAACTTTATCCTCTTCGTGTAACCTCAATACTCCACCAAATTGCATGATCCAAAAACCAATCTTGACTAGAATTTTACATAGAACACAACTGTATCATTGGATTCCAAGGAAACTCTCTCTATCCTCCTACCCGAACGGTACAACATCATGCACTCAAACTTTCTTCAGTTCTCAACCATCACAAAACTCAACAATCTTTATATATAATTAATCCTTATGCCATGCTGATTAAAACCAACCAAAATTCGTGCATTATCATCCATTAAATAGTGTGTTCTACCTCCATCAAGAATCAAACACCATGGAAGAAACCTCACCAATTGGTCTTAAACTCATCCAAATGAATCACCTAATGGTCTCTAATGGTTTCACAACAAGAACTAATCCTAGCCATGCCTAAATCAAAGTGTGGAAGTGATTTTGCTTACCTTGACTCTTGCAATGGTAGGTGTTGAAAAGCTTCGAATCAATCCTTGTAGATCTTCAAGAATGGCCCCTAGGTGATGAACAATCCTATGCTTGCACAAGATTTGATGGAAATGGCTTGTATCTTCAGATCCAATCCCTTTTGCTCTCTTGCAACTTCACTTGGAAAGCTTCAATTCATCAACAATGGAACCTCAATCTAGCATGAACATGCTCAGGGATGTTTGTAGAGATGATTTGTGTGGAAAAATGGAAGGGTAATGAAGAGAAAAATGAAGTTTCAATACAATTTGCAAAATGGAGAATTTTTGTTCAATCTCTATTCTCTACCACCATTAACATCAACAATCACCAACCTTTCACCAATGGAGAGTGTAATCAATATATAGACTGATTTAGAAGGGTCTAGAATCATCTAGATCAATCTAGAAAGAACTTGAATTTTCTATGATATGGTAACTTGCATTTCACTTCCCACCACATGAGATATCATGACAAAAACCCTTACAACTTGAGTAATTAACTTGATTTTCTCCTTAAGTGAGAATTAGGACAATACACAATGCATATTTCCTTTATTCCTTAAGCTTTTCCTTGTTTTGACTTGGTACCCCATGTGGATGAACTATTGTTCTTAAAATGTCCTTTGGAGTCAAAATGACCTATCATATGACATGGTTAGGGTTTATAGCTTGGATTTTGTGATTTTCCATTTCACTTGAATTAACTTATGCCTCATTTTTAGGCCATTTTTATCACTTTTTGCTATGAGCCTTTACAACATCTCATGACCAACATACTAGCCTTAAAACATCATTCTAAGCAACTTTAATGTTGAAGGTTTTTCCATTTGAAGCTTGGAAGTAGGAGATATGGCCATATGCTTGAAATGACCTATAACTTCCAAATGACCAAAATGCCCTTGGCTTGTCAAAGCCATAACTTGAGTTCTACAAATCCTATCAAGGACTTCTAGTACTCTCTAGAAAGCTAAGAAGATGCTCTTAAACATTTATTTTTACCCAGAGACAATAGGAATCATCCTACTAGGGAAAAAGTTGTCTGCAAGTTGGGTGACTTTCAGGGACCCAGATTCACATACCTCAGATGACCTGTAATTTGTCAAAACCATAACTTGAGCTCTGCAAATCCTATCAAGGACTTCTACCACTCAAATTAAATCTAAGAACAATATCTACAACATTCATGTTGTGGGTAAGATGATATGACAATCACATCTAGAGCTAAAACTGCCTGGAAGATAGGGATCAAACTAGGGGATTTTACACTGACAATCCTTAGAAACCCTAGCTTAAAACTTCTCAAACTCCTCAATCATGATGATTTGGTCTAGGAATCATCCTTATAGTATCTCAATACATCATTCCATGATCACATGGCCCTTGGATTAGGTCTCAACCTCCTCCAAATCTTCAGTTGACCTAGGGTTGACCTAGTCAAAACCCTAATTCTACCATTCATGGTTGAATCTTCTGAATTCTTGCATAATGACCTCTTTGGGCTTCATGATGGCTTTCAAGACATCTCATAGGCTTTCTTAAAGCATCAAGTAGACATCTCATAGACTCTCATAGTCTCAGAATCATCTGGGGAGCACCCACAACTCTCAAGTTATGAGACACACAACCTTGGTTTCAACCAATTTCTCTGAGGATCTCTTGAACTTTCTGATGAAGGTATCAACCTTCAAACACTTGATGGGTAAATAAATGTTGGTCAAATTTTATGGTGCAACACATGGGAAACCTAAGGGTTTTTCCCTACCCAACCTTCTACCCATTAATCATTAACCCACAATCCCAATAATGAGAGAATACCCACCCTTACCTTTTGGGAGAATCCTTGATTCCTTGAATACTTGAATTTTGAGTTTCTCTCTTCCACTCTTCTTTTCCTCCTGCCTCTTTCTCTTCTTCTCTTCTATGTTTTCTATTCTCTTTTTCTCTTCTCTTACTAACTTCTCTTCTCTAAAAACCCTAATTCTATCTCTTTTTTCTTATTTTATAAATCTCACAATTACTCTTATAATTCTATTGAGTTTTGTAATACCCCAAATTTTTCCCTAAGATTGGTCGTTTCATCTTGCACTCTATTGCATGTTGCATCGCATTTAACCAGTCGCTAACAGGTTTGTGTAGTTGATTGATTTTGGCAAGAAAATACCAGGTGGCACACTCTTTGGTTCACAAAGGGAAAAACGGTCATTTGTTGGCAGTTGGTTGTAAATTGGTGAATTTGAGTTGTCGTCGGGGAATTTGAACCGTTTGAGTCATTGATGAGAATCGAGGTTGAGGTGGTTTAATCAAAGGCTATATCGAGAACGGGATTAGTCGGATAACTTAGGTGAATTTGAAATTGGTAAGTTATAAAAATAATTTTATTTCATCTTTCAGTTTTTAGGGCATTTCATTTTACACCCTATTTATTTCATTTTTAAAAACAGTTCTATTTCTTTTCTTAAAAATAATAATCTTTGCATTTTTAAATAATTATTCAATTTCATTTTTAAACATTGTTTTCATTTTATGTTTTAAACACTATTTGTTTTCTATTTTCAAATCAATTATTTCATTTTTAACTTTTGTTTGCATCTCTTTGTTTAAATAATGACATTTTAAATATTGGTCATTTTCCATTTTTTAGTTTGATTTTCTTTTTAATATTAGGGACATTTTATATTAAGAACAAAAGCATGCATTTCTTAATAGTAAATTTTTCATTTCATTTATAATTTACATTTTTACAATATCCAAATAAAATTCATAAATAAATTAAAGAATTATTATTAATAATTATTATTCTTTACACAAAAAAATCATAAATAATTAAAATTACAAAAGTAAAATTACCAAAATAAAATAACAATTTCCTAAAATCTCCTAAGTCTTCCGATTTATCCGACTATTATCCAACATTTCTGACTTCCCCGAACCTGCAAAAACAGACAAAAAAAATAAACTTTAATCGGTTAGTTCAGATACCCTCAGACCGGCATCATCATCGGGTTCGATTCTCGGCCAATGGCCTATTCGGCAGCTTTCTGTTCTTATCAAAAGCAACTGAGAGAGAGATATGGAAGTTTTGCGGAAAAGTGCTTATTTGGAAAATCTGGTTTGGGAAAAACACTTATTTAAAAAGTGCTTATTTCACCAAATTTATTTTTCTGCCAAACAACCCTTAACAGCATTTCCCAGAAAATTCTAAGTCCAACAGATCAAACCAAAGTCTCCGAAAAATCAGGGGTCTGGAACAAGTCAAAGCTCATCAAGTAAATCAACACGCATGCAACAGCTTTTCCGAAATCCCATACTACAATTCCGCGACAGTTTTTATGCAACAAAACCATGAGTTCCCTACGGGTTCACATTATTTCTCAGATAATTACAACAAGAACGCAAAAACCCAGGAAAACCCAGGCCCATAAATGATATCAAGAGCCAACATATAAGATCTTCGAGTTCAGAAAAAAGGATATCGAAAACCCTAACGGCCAGAAACAAGAAGAGCGGCGCCGCTACATAACACGAAGGATTCAGAGAGGTCCAAAAACCTCATCATCATCATCACTTCTAGAAAAGAGGAGAAAAGGATCCAAAAACGGCGACAACGTAATCCATCAAAAAGGGCAAACCCTCAGTGTGAAAAACGGGGAGACTCAGGATCCTCATAGGACTCATCATCATCTCTAAAGCAAGCAACCAATGGTGGTAACACAGTCAAGAGGACTGTTCAGAAGAAGCCTGTTGCTTCGTCATCATCACCACCAAGACCGTCGAGAAGGGCGAGAGAAAAAGAGGTTTAACGGAGTTTCATAAAAAACCGTTATCGCCTGCGGAAAAGCATCACCAATGTCCCAGTCTCGGATAACATTATCGACACTCCGCCGTAAATCACACATGGTAAGGGTTCAACATTTTGGTTTTTCTTGTTTTTCATGGTTTTTTTCCAAGTAAGGTTGATGAAGAGGAAGAATGGCATGGAAAATGAGAAGAAGCTTAACCGCAAACCCGAAGAGGAAGGGGCCGCCGCCGTGTTTCTGAAATTAGGGTTCACACAAACCCTAAATTTTTCATGAGGGGTTTTATACCCAGGAGTGTGGGCCGGGTCTTGGTTGGTGGCCAGTCCGACCCGTTTTTCAATTTTTTACTTTAATTTGTTTTCTGTTTTTATTTAATTGTTTTAAATAAATACTAATAAATTATTTTTATTAAATTGTTTTAGGTACTTAATTCTAAGAATAAAAGCTTAGTTAACTTATAACTTTACTAAAAATGTCCCAATAACCCATTTTTAAAATTTTAACATAAACGTTAAAATAACATTTCCTTCATCAAATATTAACATAAAAACTGTTTTTTCTTAAACTTAAACTTAACACAATTTTCTCAATTAAACCTTTAAACCAAATACTTTTTTATAAAACAAAACTTTTCTAAATTAAGAGCCTTAATTAAAATAATTTTTCTTTAATAAAAATAAAACCTTTTTTTCAATAAAATTAAAACACTTTTTTTAATAAAAATAAAACATTTTTTCACTAAAATTAAAACTTTTTCAATATTAAAATTAAAACGTATTTTCAGCAATTATAACAAAGCCAAATTTTTCTTCATTAAAAAAACCTAATATTAAAACATTTATTTCTATCTCTTTTTTTCCATAATTAAATTCAAAAATTATTTCTCCTTTAAAACAAAAAAACCAAAAAAATAAAGTTCTCGAGTTCGCCGTTCATTTTCGTCTAACTCCCATTGGTTTGTTCGTTGCAGCTCCCTAATATTTCATTTGTTTGTAATATTTTTGGCATGGATGTAATTTATGCGAGGCCGTGATCGCAGTTATTTTTATTTTCGCATTTTGTTTTGGGATTTCTAATTTACGCGAGTGATCATCGCGATTCTTTCTTTATCGCTTTCTTTACTTTCCGCACTTTAATTCTGCCGTATGGTAATTTGCCGTATTTTGCATGTTTTTACCCTTATTTTCCCTCCGAAGGAATTAGGTCTAGCAGTTTGACCGCCGAGTCAATAACCCTAATTTTTGACCGTTTCAAACCCTAATAGCCTAGGTGTCCTGCCGTGGACAAAAATGCCCTTTACCCTAACTTTAGGTCAAAGAGTCGATGTACTCTGTTTTAGGGTTTCCCGCCATGGAATACCTCTTAACCCTAATTTCAATTCAACAAATTCAACGTAGAAATAGGATTTTCAAGACTCCACATAGGCGTGTCCTTAAGATACATTTATTCCCCTTGAAACCTTGTCCACAATCAAGACGTTTCTAACCTCCCTTTCGAGGGGAACTACAATTACTTTGATTCCATTCCCGTCAGGATATGTAGGCACAAGATGCGAAGTCTTGCCGAGTAAACTTAGGACTAACCCTTAGGTCTTTTAGGTCACTCTATCCCTTAGCTCAATATATACTTAAAGAAGATAATAAAATAAAAAAGAATACAATAAAAGAAAGGTTCCTGTAGAGTACTACAGAAGTTTAGGGTTCTAGTACCTTCCCTAAATTTAACCAACCCCTTGCCTAGGTCTCTCCCCGCATTGTGTTTACGATGAAAAAATAGGTTTTCCCTCTTTTGACCTTTTCCTTCGGATAAATCAAAGAGCGGCTATGAATTAAGAATTGTGATTCAAACTAATTAATAGTTTGTTATCCTATTTCCACCACAACAGGAAATGGCGACTTCACTGGGGACTCGCCTAACTTTTAAGGGTTTCCCCTATTTTGTTTATTGCATGTTTTATATTATTAATTATCTGTACATATTATTGTGCCTTGCTTGGGGGGGGGGTACCCTGTTATTATGAGATAAGTCCTAACCCGAACTTGAGTGACCTTATTATAGGATGGTGATATATTCAATAAGACTTATAGGGAGTGAGTCCCAACCAAGTTGACTTGAGAATCACCGCTCGATTGAGACCCTTCCATAAGATAGTTCGGTTTAACGAGTAGTCGTGAAAACTTTTACTATTTTTAGAAAGGTGTCTATGATATTGAGGACCGGAGTACCTTAACACCACCTTGGCCTTATCTAGGACGTAATGCGGGAACTATGTGGGAGTAGTCCTACAATGGTTGCTACGCGATACTACCCTAAAAAGAGGTTCTCTTGAGAATATTATCGACCCCTGAGTCAGTCGAAAAGTTGATAATATCCGAAGGAAGGGCTGATGACTTTGGGCACTTCTTTAGAACCTTATTCGGCCGGTACAACTAACCTTAGTACATACCTTATTAGGATGGGTAGAACTTAACTCCTTGCATATACCTTTAACCTAGGACTTGTGAATATATGTGCATTGCATCCATAAAGCATCACATTGCATCACATTTCATGGAATTCAAATTTTATTTATGGATATTGCAGGATACCATGGATTACAATAGAAGGAAAACTTTGAAATATACTTTTAAAAGTCCTAAGCTAGAAGACCTAAAAGAGCTAGGATCTTTAGTTCGAGATCGAGGAGGATTCTGTAACCAGTATGAAAGGTTGTTATCTCTATTGGAATATAAAGTGAACGAAGGACTTCTGCCGGTTTTGCTACAGTTCTACGATCCAGACTACCATTGCTTCATATTCACCGATTATTAGCTATTAACTACTTTCGAAGAGTACTCTCAGTTGGTGGGGTTACCTATTTTGAATAAGTCTTCGTTCCCTTTCTTGGAGGAGGACCCTAAAGAACAGGATATTGCTAAAGCCACATGTTTGAAGGTATCTGACATTAAGGAGAATATGACTCATAAGGGTGAAATTTTTGGGTTACCTACAAAGTTCCTAATGGAGAAAGCCCAATATTATGCCAATCATCTAAGCATGCCTACCTTTAAGACGATCCTTGCCTTGCTTATCTATCGAGTGCTGCTTTTCCCTAGTTTTGAAGGATTTGTTGACATTAATGCCATCAAGATATTCATGCGAAGGAATCCAGTACCAACCTTATTGGGTAAGACTTATCATTCAGTCCATCTCTGAAACCTCCATGGTGGAGGGATGATTACCGGTTGTGCCGTTATTGTACAAGTGGTTTTTTTCGCACTTGCCTAAGTCTGATCCTTTTTGGAGTCCCACTCAAGGACGTTGGTCACAAAAGGTTGTGGCCTTAACTCACTCTAATATTGATTGGTACAACCGTATGTATGATGGAGTATTACTCATTGATGGTTGTGAAGACTTCGCTAACATGCCTTTACTCGGTTTTAATGGAGGAATTAGCTACAATCCAGTCCTAGCTCACCGACAGTTAGGGTATCCCTTGAAAGAACCGCCTAAAAGTATCTACGTAGAGAATATCTTCTTCGAAGACAACAAAGAGCTTCAAGATCAGATTGTATCTTCCTGGCGTCACTTGCATAGGAAAGGTCAAGAAAGTATGGAAAGGCCTAATTGTGTGTCCATGGAACCATACCATCAGTGGGTCTGAGATAGAGCTATCAAGTTGAAGATGCCTTATCCTTGCCAGGATCCTTTACCTCCAAGAGAGGAACCTGTCCAATATTTCATGTCCGAGGCTGAAACGTTAAAGATCACTTTGAGGAAAGCTCAACATAAAGCAGAAACATGGAAGAACAAATACCATGTGATGGTCAGCGAGTATGATGAACTTCAAAAACAGCTTCAGCCAAGGAACAGAGAAGCAAGTTCCGACAAGAAGAGAATAATCTACGAGGATTTATTTTCCTCCGAATGCCCGCCTACTCCTTGAAGTTGTGGACGTTGCTTCCTTAGGGTCATTATTAGCTTTTGTGTAGCTGTTTTCTTTAAAGACTTTATATTATTTGTAATCCAGTTCTCAATTACTAAAATAAAATTTCTTTGCTATTCCACAATATTCGTAAATGTTTGAATTCCATGAGATCATTTTTCATTTTAACATCATATTTTGCATTACATGTGTCTCCCGGTTTCTCATTCTCGGTTCTCTCACCTTCTAGTTTCGTCACCCTGGGTCCTCCACATCAGTATAATACTAGAGCCCAAGCTCAAAAGAGGATGGAAGAGCAAGCTCAAGAGATCGACCGTGTCAGCCATGAACTCGAAGATCTTCGAGGAAGCGTGGGGAAGATTATGGAGATGCTACAAGCTCTTAATGCAAAGATGGATACTCAGGTCACTGTTGTTTCTACGAGTACCAATACTGTCGTGGGTCCTCAACCAACTGTTACTGTCGAGAACATACCTCCTCAGAATCGTCACTCCAGTTTGGTGAGTCCTACTATTGCTCAACCAGTTCGACGAGTTTCTCCTCCAAAGTGCAAAACTCCAAGCTTTGACCATTACGAAGGACCTGCACATCTGAGGAATCACTTGAGGGCTACTCATCCACCTTGGCAACCTCAGTAGAGTTATGTTCAAGGTTATCCAGTTCATTATGCTCAACAACCCTATGTAGCTACTGCTGCACCTCCTTTCGTTCAGTAGTTTCCTACATACCAGCCTGCGTAGCCGGCTCCGGTCTATCAGATTTATCAACAACCTCCGGTTTACCAACACCCTCCTGTCAATTGTTAACGAGTTCCCAACGCTCTCGTGTGCCAAGCATCAGAGGAGATGATACCTCGTCAAAATAGGAGACCATACAAGCCTTGTCCTCCGATCCCGATGACATTCACCGAGTTGTATCCTTTCTTAGTGCAACAAGGTCTGGTTGTTACCCGAACTTTGGGTCCACCTCCCAATCCGATACTTGTCAATTACAACGTCGCCGCTCATTGTTTATTACATGAGGGTGCGTCTAGTCACGATTTGGAAGGGTGTTACGCACTTAAGAACATTGTCAGA
>OZ012739.1:267148608-267152870 GCA_963859935.3 Lathyrus sativus | reverse complement strand
AAAACACAAGAAATGGAATTTGCTGTCACATTCGCTGCCCTTCGCCTGGCGAGGCATCTGGCGAATGCTCGCTACCCTTATTCGCCTGGCGAACTCGCTGGCGAAGACTGTCAGTAGCTACTGGAATGTGTTCGCTAACACTCGCTGGTTCACTCGCCTGGCAAAACCGTCGCCATATTCCTTCACCTAGCGAACACGCCAGCGAAGACTAACTTTGGCTACTGACTTGGTTCACTACCCACTCGCTGGGCTTCTCCTGCTCGCCTGGCGAACTTGCGAACTCAGAAATCCCCTAACTTCCAAAATCACTCAATCACCCCAAAAACCGATCGATTCTCACCAACCTGGTTCCACAACCTTAGTATAACATCCTCGACTAAACTTTATCACTTATTCTCATTTTTACCGTTAAAAACTCGGTTCTACCGATTAAATCCATTTCTTCCCTAAAATGGAAAATAAGTAGAAACTCCAACAAATCCAAACCCCCCATACATAATCACATACATTGAATAGATGATGATATTTCGCACCCTTACCTTGATTAAATCGATGCTTGAGAGTTGTTCTTGAGCTTTTCCAACTTTTCCTTCTTCTCCTTCTCTTTCTCCTCTTTCTCCTTCTTTCTCTTCTTTTCTCTTATGTTTCTATCTTTCTCTTTTCTTTCCACTTTCCTTTATAAGTCTTTCCATCATATTTCTCTTCTCAAACATCTACCAATTTCATTTAATTAATCATCCATCAATTAAACAATCCCACAAATCATTTAATTAATATAAATAATTAATTAATAAAAAATCGGGTTGTTACAACTCTCCCCCACTTTAGGAATTTTCGTCCTCAAAAATGTTACCTGATTCAAACAGCTCTGGATAAGACTCCCTCATATGGCTCTCAAGTTCCCAAGTCACATTTCCACTAGTCGTTCCTCCCCAAGCGACCTTCACTAAAGCAATCTCTTTACATCGAATTTGCTTCGACTTCCGATCCTCTTTCCGCATAGGTGATGTCTCCACAGTCAGGTTATCTCTTACTTGTACATCATCTATTTGGATTACATGAGACGGATACGCAATGTATTTCCTCAATTGAGATACATGGAACACGTCATGGAGATTATCAAGCGACGGTGGTAAAGCGACACGATAGGCTACCTCACCTATCCTCTGCAAATCTGATAAGGACCAATAAAATGTGGCGTCAACTTAAGCGACCTCAATACCCTACCAACACCAGTGATAGAGTAACCCGGAGAAACACGTGATCTCCCTCTTGAAATTCAAGTGCCTTCCTCCTCTTGTCATGATAACTCTTCTGACGCTCTGAGAAAGCCTCATCTTCTCTTGAATCATCTTAATCTTATCAGTCGTCTGCTGAACTATCTCAGGTCCAACTACAGAACTCTCTCCCGACTCATACCAACACAACGGCGTCCTACAATGTCTCTCATACAATGCCTCAAAAGGTGTCATACCAATACTCGAATGAAAACTGTTGTTGTAAGTGAATTCAATCAAAGGTAAGTAGCTATCCCAAGCTCCTCCTTTCTCCAACACACAAGCTCTCAAAAGGTCCTCAAGTGATTGAATCGTCCTCTCAGTCTGACCATCGGTCTGCGGATGATAAGTTGGACTCAACCACAACTTCGTACCCAAAAGCACTTTGCAAACTTTCCAAAATCTCGAAGTAAACCTCAGATCTCTATCTGACACAATACTAGACGGAATGCCATGCAAACTGACAATCCTCTCAATGTACAGCTTTGCCAACCTCTCCAATGGGTAATCCATTCGCATAGGAATAAAGTGAGCAGATTTGGTCAATCTATCCACAATAACCCAAATAGCTTCAAAGTTATTCGGCGTCTCGGTAAACTAGACACAAAATCCATAGAAATGCCTATCCCATTTCCACTCAGGAACAAACAACGGTTGTATCAAATCCGACGGTTTCTGATGTTCAATCTTTGACTTCTGACAAGTCAAATAAGAATACACAAACTAGGCAATATTCTTCTTCATACGAGGCCACCAAAATATTTTTCTCAAATCTTGATACATCTTAGTAGCACCCGATGAATACTCAATCCACTATGATGCCCTTCTTAAAGAATACTCTTCTTCAGCTCAACAACATCAGGAATACAAATCCTATCACGACACCTCATGATACCATTCTCATCAATCCGGAAATCACCACCTTGACTTTGATTGATCAAAGTCAACCGATCCACTAAACTCAAATCAGATTTATGTCCTTCTCGAATCTTGTTCAAAATACCACTAGTGAGCTTTAACATACCAAGTGTAACCCATAAGAAGTCTTCTCACACACCAACTCAAATCACGAAATTGCTCAATTAATTCCAATTATTTTACCATCATCATCGACATATGCAACGATTTCCTACTCAAAGCATCAGCTACCACATTCGCTTTTCCCGGATGGTAATTCAACCCAAAATCGTAATCTTTCATAAGTTCTAACCATCTTCTTTGCCTTGCATTCAATTCTTTTTGATCAAAGAGATACTTCAAACTCTTATGATCACTAAACACCTCAAATCTTGAACCGTACAAATAATGTATCCAAAGCTTCAACACAAATACAACGACAGTCAACTCTAAGTCATGCATTGGATAATTCGTCTCATGCACTTTGAGTTGCCTTGAAGCATAAGCTACTACTTGTCCATTTTACATCAACACACCTCCTAAACCCATCAAAAAAGCATCACAATACACAACAAACGGTTCTTCTGGATTTGGAAAAATCAAAACAGGAGATGTAGTCAATCTTCTCTTAAGCTCTTGGAAACTTTCCTCCACTTTGCATCCCAGACAAAAGCTTGACCCTTCCTAGCCAACTAAGTCAACGGCAACGATAACTTGGCAAATCCTTCAATGAACTTTCGATAATAACCGGCCAAACCAAGAAAACTTCTAATCTCAAAAACTGATTTCGGAGTCTCCCATTGCGATACCGCTTCAACACTCGACGGATCAACTGCAATACCCCTAATCGAAATCACATGACCAAGGAAACTCACTTCCTTCAACAAAAATTCACACTTAGAAAGCTTAGTGTAAAACTGCTTCTCTTTCAATACAGATAATACGATCCTCAGATGCTCGACATGCTCTTCTTCACTCTTTGAATAAATCAAAATGTCATTAATGAACACGACCATAAACTTATCCAAATAAGGATGGAAAATCCTATTCATGTACTCCACAAATACACCCGGTGCATTAGTCACCCCAAATGGCATCACAGAATACTCATAGTGTCCATACCTCGTTCTAAAGGCAGTCTTCGGAATATCCTCAGCCTTCACACGAATCTGATGATACCCCGATCTCAAATCTATCTTACTGAACACACTCGCACTAACCAACTGATCCATCAGATAATCAATCCTCGGAAGTGGATACTTATTCTTGACGGTCACTTTGTTCAGTTGTTATAATCCACACAAAGTCTCATAAACCTTCTTTCTTTTTAGCCAATAACACTGGTGCACCCCACGACGACACACTCGGACAAATAAACCTCTTATCAAGCAAATCTTCAATTTGACTCTTCAACTCTTTCAATTCCGTTGCGGACATACTATACGGAGTCATCGATATCGGACTAGTTCCAGGAATCAAGTCTATCGTAAACTCTACTTCTCGTTCCGACGGTAAATCTCTTATCTCATCAGGAAATACTTCCGGAAAATCACGGACAATTGGTAAAGTGTCAATTGCTTCACTTTCACCAATACTCAAAGTTGCCAATAACATAAATACCCCTCGCACCATCTTGCACTGACTCCTTCACTTGCTTAGCAGTCATAAACAAATCTCCCTCCTCATCAGGTTCTGGAAAAATAACCGTTTTATCAAAACAGTTAATATAAACACGATTGAATTCCAACCAATTCATTCCGAGAATGACATCAAGTTGGTCTAAGTGAATACACACTAAATCAACTCCGAAGTCTTTACCGAAAACACTCAACAAACAATTCAAACACACATACGGAGTAGTTACCGAACCCATAGCAGGAGTATCAATAACCATACCACCACTCATAACAGACATCTCAAGATTCAATCTCTTAACACAATCCAATGAAATAAAAGAATGTGTAGCTTCAGTATCAATTATAGCGATCAAAGGTATACCATTAATGAAACACGTACCTCGGATCAATCGATCATCACTAGTAGTTTCTGATCCAGATAGAGCAAACACTTTCCCGCTCCCTTGAGTCT